>JACTTY020000155.1:7500-382500 GCA_014595695.2 Epargyreus clarus clarus | reverse complement strand
ATTTAAATTTGTTTTATTTATTATTATTATTAATTTTTAATTTACTTCCCCTATCCCCAGCAGGTTCATAAATTTATAATGCTTGTTAGCACACAGTGCTTTAGTAAATATATCTGCGGGCATTGAAGAAGTTTGCAAGTAATTAAGTTTAATCTGCCCGTTCTCAACACACTCTCTGCTGAAATGATGTCGAACATCAATATGTTTTGTTCTTTTGTGAAATAATGGATTGGAAGCTAATTTTAATGAACTTTGACTATCACTATACAAGCTCAATGGTTTATTTTTATGAAACATACCAAGTTCTGACATTAAATTTTTTAGATATATTGCCTCTTTACAAGCTTCTGAGAGGGCCATGTACTCGGCCTCTGTGCTAGACAATGCAACTGTTCTTTGCTTTCTAGATTCGTAACTTATTACACAGCCTGACAGCACAAAACAATATCCTGTATAGGATCTACGGTCAATATTGCAAGATGCCCAATCTGCATCAACAAAACCATGTAATTCAGTACAGTTTTTCTTAAAAATTAAGCCTAAATGTTTAGTTTTTAGCAAGTATCTTAACAATCTCTTCAGATGCTTCCAATGTATTTCATTATATGTATTATATTGGCTTAAAAAACTAACACTATATGATATATCTGGTCTAGTAAGTACTGATAGATACATCAGGGATCCAACCAATTGCTGGTAAGGATAAGTTTCAGTACAATTATTATTAATAGCTTTTTCTAATTTTAAATTTACTTCCATTGGAGTATCAGATGGTTTACAATTTGTCATATAAAATTTTTTCACAATCCTATCTATAAACTGTTTCTGATCTAAAGTGACACAATCCTTTTTAACATTGACATTCATACCAAGACAATTTTTTATCTCTCCTAGGTCTTTAATTTTGAAATCTGATTCTAAAACACTTCTCATGTTATTGTAAATACTTTCACAATTATAGAACACAAAAAAATCATCCACAAATAATGCTACATACACTTTGACATTATCATGACATTTCATAAAAAGACAAGGTTCATACTTAGATTTAGAGAAACCTAAATTTAGCAAACTGGATTCTACTTTAGTGTACCAGGCCCGGGCTGACTGTTTTAACCCATAAATAGCTTTTTTAATTTCATAACTTTATTATTACAATTCTCAAAATTTGAATTTTCTGGTATTTCCATATACACACATTCATCAATGTCACCATTAAGAAATGCCGTTGGTACATCTAAATGATTCATTTTTAAATTAAGTTGAACACTCAACCCAAACAATAACCTCAAAGTTGAATAACGCAAGACAGGTGAAAAAGTTTCATTATAGTCCATACCTTTGATTTGAGTGAAGCCCTTGGCGACAAGGCGGGCTCTGTAGCGTACATTACCATCACTATCACATTTTTTCTTAAACACCCACTTGTTTTTCACCACTGTCCTTCACTAGGTCTGTCCACTACCTCCCAAGTATCATTGTCACTAAAGGATTTGAGCTCCTGTTGCATAGCATTACACCACTGCTCTCTATCCGGTCCTTTGAGAGCTTCCTCTAGGGATATTTGATCACTAGTAAAGTCCTCAACACACATATTCAAGAAACCGAATCTATCTGGTGCCCGTCGAACACGTTTTTCTTTTTGAGTACCAGCACCACTCTGAGAAGCAACCACCATATCTTCTGTTGTCATACACTCGCTATAATCTTCATCATGTTCACTTGACGAGTCACTTGCAACATATGTTGGATCATCGCTGCTTGTTCTCTCACTTTCTCCAATGGTTGTCAAACTGTCCTCTAGGATTGTCAACTTTTTGTCATCTTTTTCTGGCTCTTTCTCTTGAACCACAACCTCAGTTGTATCATTTTTAACATTTTCCATCACAATAACATCCCGTGCCACAGTTATTTTATGTGTATTTTTATCATATAATCTATAGCCTTTTGTGTTTTCTGAATACCCAACATGTCTCAGCATTTCTGATTTCTTGTCCAACTTGTTTCGCTTTGCTTTGGGAATATGCACCATCACTGGGCTTCCGAATACTCTGATGTGGCTAAGATCAGGTTTTCTCCCGTCCCGTCCACTTTTCATATGGAGTAGTATTGTTGTCCAAAGCTACAGTTGGAGATCTGTTTTTCAGATATACTGCTGTATTCACAGCTTCTGCCCATAGACTTTTCTCAAATGATGCTTCATACAGAAGACAGCGGGCTTTTTCAATAATTGCTCTATTGTACCTCTCACTCACACCATTTTGTTCTGGTGTGTAAGCAACTGTCTTTTGATGAATTATACCGTGTTTCTTCAAATAATTTTCCATTTCCGCAGAGCAGAATTCTCCACCATTATCAGACCGTAGGATCCTTATTTTCTGAGACTGTTGATTCTCAACCTGCTCTTTGAACTCTCTGAAATATTTAAAAACTTCATTCTTTTCTTTCAGGAAATAGACAAAACACATCCGGGTATAGTCGTCAACAAACAATAGGTAGTATCTAGCTAAACCAAGTGATCTCTTCTCCATAGGGCCACATAGATCTGTGTGAATGACTTCAAGGACTCTGCTGCTTATGTTTGTACTGGGAGAGAAAGGCAACCTAGTTTGTTTGCCTTCACAGCAAACCACACAATTTGATTTGCTGATATCACATTTCTCAAGATAAGATACTCCTTCAACTGCCCCTTCTTCATTTTTTCAAGGTCGTTCATATTAATATGACCTAAACGTCTGTGCCAAGTTTCGCATGATGTCTGTACTGCTGCTGCCAATAACTGCTTTGACTTTTCTATGTTTAATCTGTACACATCATTTTCCAGGCTTGCAATACCAATACATATATTCTGAGCATTGTAAATGTAACATCCATTCTCATTGAAGGATACTCTGTTACCATTTGCAATCATTCTGCTCACTGACAGCAAGTTTGTTGTAAGTGTTGGTATGCACAAAACATTATTTATTTCTATTTCGTGTGTGTTTGTATTTACCCGTGTCGTCAATCGAAGATTTCCACAACACATCACTGGCACTTTTGTTTGATTTGCAACCATAATATTTTCAACCTTCGGTTCGTAAGATATGTTCGTCAACAAGTCTTTGTTTGACACCATGTGAGCGCTAGCGCCAGAGTCGATGTACCAGTCATTCTGATCGAACTCTCGCGTAAGAAATACGGCACTGAACACATTTGGAGTAGATTTTTGTTTTTCTTTATTCAATAGGCGGCACTGGCTTTTATAATGGCCAATCTTTTTGCAATGGTAGCAGCGGATTTGCTTTTTGGTTAGGTTTACATTCCCTTCGTTGACAGATGACGGGTGCGTTCCGTTACTTCTATTTCCGCCACTAGTTTGCACTCGCGCCGGTAAGGTGCGTTTCTGTGCATGCGCAATAAGCGCGCCCTCTGACTTAACCTCAAAATCTGAACTCATATCTAATAACTTTGTCTTTATAGCATCAGCACTGATCTGCAGCCCTGAATGTTCTATAGCCATAATCATGGGACTAAATCTTTCAGGAAGTCCTGCTAGTAGGAGCGAACCGATCCATTCTTCATTAATTTCGAAGCCGGTTCCCTCAACTTTGAGCCGTTTCCACAAGCTGATTAAACGTAACTAGTCATACTATCACAACTCTCAAACGTATTGAAATCAAAGTTTCTCAGAAGAGTAATCTTGCGTGTATAACCGTTGTCGTCGAACCAAAGATTTCAGTTTGTTCCACTGTGGTTTCGGTTTTTGATGTGAACAAATAGCGATGGATCTATAGTCATGATCATTTTTGCCTTCGCCCTTCTTATTATGTCAGAATCCGATAGCTCCGTCGCGTCGGTCACGTCCACACCTTCGAGGATCATGAAGTTTTCGACAGCAATATGCCCAATCATCGTAGTTTTTCCCTGCCTTTTTAATTTTGGGACGTTTACTACGTAATTTCCCGACATTTTAGCACTGATAGTCTATAAAAACACACCGAAAAGTTTATATTTATGGGGTCTGGGCCCATAACCTAATAAAACACATCTAGAATTTTCCACAGACTGACATTTTATTCTTTGACTTTGACAACAATATGAACCCACACGAGTGGCCAGTTACAAAAACATCTAATAGATGGAGTTAGTAGATATTTTGTTTACATGTATATTAATTTAACAGTGTGTGTGTGTCACACTCACCGGCCACAGCACCTCCCAGTGCAGCACGGCCTGGTCGGGCACGCCGGCCACGCGGCGCTGCACCACCGCCAGCGCCGCGACGGCCCGCGTCCCACGCGCACCGGTACGCGCCGTCCACTTGCACCGCGGCGAAGTCCCGAGCGTTCACTTCGGGGTAACGGCCGTATACTACGACAGATTAGACGTAGTTTGGATAAAATTGATTGATCAGACGATTGGTTGGTCGATTGACTGTCATTATCGTAATAAATCCATCAGGTAATGGAAATGTGGTTCAACTCCGACGCCACCTTCACCACACCTATTTGTGCATAATAACAGCAGTGTTAAGCGCTGCTGTGTTCTGGTTTGAAGAGTGTGGTGAAGTAAACGCTTTTTCAAGGCTTTCCAGCTTAGTCCTCACAGGTAGTAACACATCTGTGGCACACCTCAGGTACGAATGTAATCTCACGTGAGGTTGATTAGACATTCATGGGCGGCAAAAGCCACTTATCATCAGGTCGCCTCAAGCCGTTAGGGACATGCCCAATGAGACATACGCTCATACATAGATGCGCTCAAAAACATTACCCTACACAGACGGGTAACAAACGTCATTGCAATCTCATTCATTGTCATAAAAAACCATTCATACGTCATCAACCATGAGCACCGTCACATGAATAGTATGTAGGTACTACACATAACTATTCCGTACCACCTTCAACGAACGACCTTGCTGTTATCTAGTGTAATAGCTGATAATTACTGACGTCATGTGTACATAGATGGCGGTTAGGGTAGGAACGCACTGGGCTTTTTGAAGGTGATTCTAGGCGCGGTTGGACTGCGGCGCGACTACCGCTATGTCTATCTTTGCTGTATACGTGTAAGAGAGTTACGTGGTTCTGCGTTCTGGTTTGAAGGGTGTGGTAAGTGAGACATATTTAGCCAAGGCGCCAACTTAGTCTTTAGAAATAGCAGTGACCGACCTCAGGTTCCTACCTGAGGTCGGTCACTGCTATTACCCATTATTATCTAATCCCATCTAGGGTTGATTACAGATGTCCATGGGCGGCAGTAGCCACTTACTATCAGGTGGACTGCCCGCTCGTCTGCTACTGCTCTGTTATAAAAAAATCTTATACGAGGCATTACGACTTACCGCTCCTACGGTGCAGCGGTTAACCGTGGGAGCGGCTAACCGCGCAGCTTGCATTTTCTCTTAATTTTTTGGCCGTTAAGTGCGTACAATCATATGCATATTAAATTGGAAAAGCGCCTAGACGCGCGATTACTTGCCCATGCGGCTAACCTCTAGTGCGAAGAATTGATTAGTCCACAAAAAGCAACGCACCTGTTCCCAACCTTAGATAATCCTATTCTATTTGGTATTAATTTCAAATTTCTATGGGCGGCTGTCGCGTTCCATTGGACGAAAGAATTCCACTCACTTATTATTTCTAAATTATAAATTCAGTGTTTAAAAAGCGAGTTCAAAGATTCCCTTACATACCCAGATACATAACAAACAGGTCAAACTTATAAAAGCGTGGTAAAAAGCCTCATCATATAGCGTTTACACGTCACAAACCTAAGATCAACAAACTACCCAGTGCGAACGCAGCCTGACTGATGGAAGTGAACAGATGTAATCATGCAAACTTCCTAAGCTAAAATAGATTTAGTTAGATAATAATTATATCAAGGTTAAGATAATGGTTATATCACTTATTCGGCAATCTGTTACTGTGCCACTATTGGGCTTATCTTTGGAATGATATAACGTCATCACGGGTCTCCTCTCAGAATGAAGGATTAGGCCATAGTCCACCGCACTGGCCAAGTGCGTATTGGTAGACTCCACATACCCTTGGGAACGTGTTCTTTAACTCTCAAGTGTGTAGACTGTAGGTTTCCTTGCGATGTATCCCTTCACTGTTATAACAAGTGATAAATAATTTCTAATACGCACAAAACTTTGAAAAATCAGAGCTCAGAGGTAGGAAGTGTAGGAACAATTTAAGCAGGTAGAATCCTCTGTGGCTCGACTCCGGCAACACTACCGCGACTCCTATTTCTGCCTATTAACAGTCGTGTTAAGTGTTGCTGTGTTCTGGTTTGAAAGGTGCGGTAAGGGAGACATACTTTTCCGAGGCGTTCCAGCTTAGTCCTCACGCGGTGCATCTGTCGCCGACATCTAGTATGAATCTAATCTTATCTGGGGATGATTACTGATGTCCATGGGCGGCAATACAACTTACCATCAGGTGGACTGCATGATCGTCTGCTACTCCTATATTATAAAAAAGCTTATAAATTTTATTTACAGTATCCCACCTTTATAAGCGTACAGTCCTTGGCCAGGCTTGTACTCCTTCCTCCATATGATGACGTCTTCCGCCTCCATGTACGGCACCCAGCCGTCTGGTGACTCCTCACATTGGGGTTCCTTGCACCTGCAGAATTTGAAGATATTTGAAGAGTAGTATAATTATAAACATTTAATTTAACACATTATTAACATTTAGTTATAAGTCTACTGTGTGTAAATATGCTATGGAAGCCACCCAACACAAGCAATAAAACGCTCAAAGGATGGCTTCAATCATTGTCTGCTAAATAACCCTTTTTGTAGACCGTAATAAATATATTTTTGATTTTGATTTTGATAATTGAAAATTGCAGATATTTGCGACGTGGTAAAGATCGATCGAGGAGGTACCACCATCACACCTATTTCTAGCAACAGTTCTGCGTTTCGGCATGCGGGTGTAGATGGCTGATAGCAGTGACCACTTACCATCAGCTACACGATGGCGCATTTCGAAAACTGATTAATGGAGCACCCCACGCTTTTTCCACAATTATACTATTCACTGTTCCTTAATTGATTCCTAGATTGAAAATTATTTTCTACTTTTTAGTTGATTTTATCATAAAAGCGTGTTTTTTAGTTTTTTGAACTATTTTTTAGTACTTTGAATATTTATTTAGCTAATAACGCTGTGTTTGGGGGCACACAGCGTTATTACCTTACCCGAAGACCGAGGGCCCGATTCGGACCGCCTCTTCCGCCCCTCCCTTCTAGAGCTCGGGGCCTCATTCAACACTCCACTCCGGGCCTTCGGCTAGCTTAGTCCGCCATTGCTTTAGTTAATATATACTCACATGCAATAACAAACTCCATTATGTTTTCTATCAATGACGAGTCTCTTTCCACAACTCGTACAGTACAGTGTCATCTTGGCGAGGTCCTGAACATTCTGTAGCTCGGACAGCAGGGCCTGGAAGAAACGGCTTTTGTGAGATTTTTAACCGACTTCAAAAAGGAGGTGGTTATTTTTTTATAGGCCGGTATTTTTTTTAGTATGTACACGAATTACTCCGCCGTTAGTGGACCGATTTTAATAATTCTTTTTTTATTGTGTAGAGACGAGCTGGAAGTTGGTCCCACTTAAATATTGTTAGGAAACATCGATGGGTTCTGGAGAAAATGAGGGGAACTCCTCTACCCATGTAAATATAACAGCCATAACTTCGCCGTTTATGAACCTATTTTAATGCCTTTAATTTCGTGTGTGGACAATTGCTACAAGTTGGCCCCATTTAAATATGATTTCTGAAGTCGGCGCTCATATTAGACACGCTGTTTACATCGTTATCCAACGAAATATATTGAGCGCCGACTTCAGAAATATGTACTAAACGAACATTTATTTGAATTATTTTTTACTTTGTAGTGACATAGAAGTCGATTGTATTTTTTTGTTAAAATTTTACGTATGGAATTTTGGCGCGGACTATACAATCACAAGCGATTGCATATTAAACTGAAAAAGCGCCGACGCAGTTAGCCGCCGCGGTTACCCGCTTGTGTGTAGTAGGGATTATTCTCTTAAATAAACGTTGAAGAAAACGAAGTTGTAGACAGAAGCTACTTATAAATTATATCCGTTTTTTACGTTTTAATAGTTAGGTACTTATGATATTCGATTTTTATAATTAATTATTGCCGATTTTTATATAAAGTTGCATGAATCGTGAGTAATTATGGTTACCACAATTATTATAGCAATATATAGGTATACATGCGTGCCTTTATTTCCAATGTTCGTCTTTTATCCAAACTGATGGAGCAGTGTCAAAATAATATATTGATTATATTTTTAACCCACTTCACAAAGGAAGTGGTTATCAATTCGGCCGGTATCTTTTTTTTTTTTTATGTATGTACACGAATTACTCCGCCGTTAGTGGACCGATTTTAATAATTCTTTTTTTATTTTGTAGGGACGAGCTGGAAATTAATCCCATTTAAATATGGTTAGAATCCATCGATGGGTTCTGGAGAAAATGAGGGGAACTCCTCCACCCATGTAAATATAACAGCCATAACTTCGCCGTTTATGAACCTATTTTAATGCCTGTAATTTCGTGTGTGGACAATTGCTACAAGTTGGTCCCATTTAAATATGATGAGGATCAGAGTGGGTTCTGGAGACAAAATATGTAACTCCTCAACCGATGGGAATAATTGAGTTGTGTTTGAAGATATTTGGTGTAGGTTCGAATGGAATTGCAAAGTCAGTTCATCATTGATTATTTAGTTAGGTTAGGTTGGAACATATAAGATAATATAAAACTAAGCGAGCAGGGCGCGGCAGCGCCCTGCGAGCGGGCGGTTCCAATCAATGTAAATTCAGACCTTACCTTCATTCATGATCACGTTTTTGCAATTTTATATTGTATTAATATAAATGTTAGTATGTCATCACTAAAAAGGTTGAAAAAAAATTTTTAACAAAAAATACAACCGACTTCTATGTCACTACAAAGTAAAAAATAATTGAAATAAATGTTGGTTTAGTACATATTTCTGAAGTCGGCGCTCAATATATTTAGTTGGATAACGATGTAAACAGCGTGTCTAATATGATTATTTTTTACTTTGTAGTGACATAGAAGTTGGTTGTATTTTTTGTTAAAATTTTTTTTAATTATTTATATCAAAGTTAAATAGTGACAAATAAACAATGAGTTTCACATAATATACCTGTAATAAGTTGTATGAACCTAAAATTTTATTTTTTTGTTATTAAGATTACAAAAACATATCTAAAATTTGATTAACAAATGTATTACATATTTCCTAGTATTGATTTAATTAAAGATGTAATGTATTTTAGGTAATGTATCGTTATTTTAGATCACATAATCCTTATATGCATCCTCCCTATATCCTTATATATATATACAATATACCTACAAGTAATCCAGACAACATAAAATAATACAACTACAAAAATTGCACACAATAGAAAAAACCTTAAAATATTGAAATATGTATCAATTCATTAATAATATAAGTTTATCAATTATATAAATCTAAACTGCAGAATAACATCAGTATATAAATAACTAGCTGACCCGGCAAAAGTTGTACCGCCTCAAAATCTATTAATCAAATATATTTCATATAAAATATAGCCTATGTCACTCGTGGATAATGTAGCTTTCGATTGGTGAAAGAATTTTTAAAATAGGTCCAGTAGTTTTTGAGCCTATTCATTACAATCAAACAAACAAACAAAGTTTCCTCTCTATAATATTATTATAGATTTGTAATAAAATATACAAATAATTACTAACTACTATACATATTACTTATACCTGAAGACTTTACCAGTAAACAAGATGATTTTACATTCTATTATTAGAATCTTTTGTTTTTCCCAACAACATTTTCCATTATATATGGATATACAAGTATCAATACAGATTGTATTTTAAGATAGGGCCTTGTACTGTCTCCATCAGACATTATAAAGAATGAGTAAGAGGTATTGATATGCTGCCATTTTCAATTACAATAATTATTGAATCAAATTATGCAAAGAAAATAATTTCTCCTTTTCCAATGCTCTTACAAATTATGAGTTAAGAAGAGACAACTGAGAGTTAAAAAGATGGTTTTCCTTTTAATTCTAATTAGTTTTTAATTTAAAGCATCAGCATAAATATAATTTTGTTAAGGAAGGAGTGTGTAGAATCCACAAAAGTTGACTATACATATTCATACTAAACCTTTATGTTTAATAACAGTAGCTTTAAGTGCTGATGTCTTCTGGTTTCAAGGGTGTGGTAAGGGAGACATTTCGGAGGCATGCCAGCTTAGCTCGCAGGGTTTGCGAAGCATTTGTGGCAGACCTCCAGTAAGAATGTAATCTTATCTGCGGTTGATTACAAATTTAAGTAAGTAATTGTATTACCTAACTGTGTTTGATTGATTCCAGTTTGAAAGATATAATATTTTTGAATGTGAATGGGTGGTTTATTACAAAACTATTTTTGGATGGACATTTACCCGAGCTCACCGGCTTATTATTAAAAATTATTTACAAGTTTCACCACAGGTAGTTATTTTAAACTTCTTTGTTATACCATACACGGTGGAACAAAGATGCAAATACTGTGCAAGCGAGATAGGATGACTTCAAAAACCATTTATGATTCTACTTTTTAATGATATATTTATTTTTTATCTATATCTTTTACTTCTGACTGTAACTAATTTTAATCTATATTCTTATTTACCTCCAGTTCATCGTCCGTGATGCCCTGATCACATTTAAATGTGGAATCATCGTCTTCTCGATTTTTAAACGCAGCAGTCGCTAACAAAAACGTTCGTCGCGGCCGTATAGCGTACTTGAAGCACTGTAAGACCTCTCTCACACCGCGTTCTCTGCACCTCCGCACCACGGAGTTAACTAGATAATTCCTATACCACACATTCCATAATTTAACTACACCGAAATTCCGAAAAATAAAGCGATATCTCATACTTGACATAGTCATTCGAGAATACTTTCTCGTTACATAACTGGTGGTTACGCGCGGTTTTTACCAGTAAAGCATGTTATTGTGGGTTTAGTTTAAATAAAATTGTCCGGAGCGTGAACTGTTATTGCGAAATATAACCTCTTTCTGTAATCAAGAATCAACTGTCAGTTGACAGTGACAGCCGAGGCGAGGTCAAGTTTTTATTGCCATTACAAAAAATACCTTTAAAATCGATATATTTCGTGTACACAAGCGAATAAATGGGGTATGATATTAAATGGTCATTTCTAATAGATATATTTGTAACAGATCCGAAGTAGGTAGGACAGTTGTCTTAAAGGTTTTTTGATCTTTTTATCACACATTCAGTTGGATGCCTGACGAGGCAATCTAAATGTTCAATACTGCTGCTGCACTCTAATTTCCAGAACGTTTCGCTATTTTCTGTGATTTCCATAAAGATTAATTTAAGTATATATGAAGTTCCTTAAAATTTACACAATTATGTAAATCTATAGTGTTGGCTAATAATAAATCCTTTTATGTCAAACAATAAGAAAGCAGCTAATTTTTATTATGAATTTATAAAAATAAACACTATTTTAAACTTCGGAATAAAGTTACAACATCCAAAGCCTGATAAAATAATTGCATATTATATCATATAATGCGATATAATAATCAATAAAACTTTTATCTACGTATTTTTTAGCGATTCGAAGATCTGATATTTGAAAATATCGATCATAAGCTATGATATGAAATATAAAATATGAAAATTCTTTAATTTCATCAATTAATAGTTTTACCACTTAAGACGAAGACTAATGTCATAACATAAAAAACATTTTATAAATACTTTATGCTTTTGACGACATTAATTGGAGCAAATAAAATGAAATGTTATTAAAACGTGGTGAATATTTGGTGCAGATTTATGTCGATACTTTGTACTGCATTCAGTATGGATTGCTATTAAAACTGGCAACACTATAAGCTTTTCTTTTTTTTTTCTTTCAATTCCACGATCGACGACGAACGGAAGCGTGCGTGCGTTCGATCGCTTGGTCATTCACGTCACCTTTTTACCTTCAAATGTCTGATTTTTGCATCCCACATGCTTAGGGGTAACCGAAATAAGAAAAAAAATAGAACTCCGCGTACCAGAAGAAAAGTTCGGGCGGCCGCAGACGTAAATGTAAACTAGAAAGTGTGTGAACGTAGTCGCGAGGTTTTACTTTCGTCCGGTTTAATCTGGATTTGAGCAGTTCGAGCCGCGTTTCGGACACCCTTTCCCTCCAATTTAATTTATTAGCGAAGTTTGGTGTTGTGTTTTGACTTGTTACTTTATTGTTCCGTTATTTGGAAAGTTTTTGTGGTGTATTTTGCTATTTTTAATAAGTAAACCGATCCAAAATGTCCGAAGAATCGTCAGCGGATCGCAATGTAGAAATATGGAAGATCAAGAAGTTGATAAAGAGCTTGGAAATGGCGAGAGGGTGAGTATTTGATTAATGTTCTTTGGGTAGAGATACGCTTGGTTTATACAGTTGTATGGCCGCGCTAAGTTTTTGGGCTCATGATTGGATGATGCCAATTGCCAGCTAGACTGCGTCACGAGGGAGCACATGCGCACATCATAACCTAGCGGAAGAGGGGAACCAATGCGATTTACGTCTCCATAACTCCCGTTGTCTAGCGACGCCATTGCGGTGTGATAGGAAAATGGAAATTGCCGACGTCACGCTATTCTCGACCTTACGGCGCGATCAATTTGACGCATCATGTGGCTGTCCACGTAAAACTTTTGTCTGCAAAAAAAAAAAAAAAACTTAAAAATTGGCGCTAATTCGCCGCCATAAACTTCTTTATTTGGAAAATACAAGCAAATTTTCCTTTATCATATTAGTATGCGTCATCGTTTCGTGAATATTTTCTTCATGTGTCGACATCCTATTGTGATTATTGCAAAATTAATTGAAATACTGAACATACGAAATATGAAAAGTTACCATATTTACTTACATTATGTACTTAATAAATGTTAATATAAGTAATATTGATAACAAATACATTATTATGATATCAACTGTATTTCAAGTGGAATCATATTTACACCACAAGCTGTTATAGTACATTTTAGTAAGTGGCTCATCTGTAGTTTTCCTAAACCCCATAGTTTAGTTTGTTTGCTATAGTTAGTAAACAAAAGTGTAGTTTTAAAAACCTTTTATGCTTATTTTATTTATTAATTTTGTAATATAATATTCCAATAATCATTTTTGTAAGTAGTAATGTTAGCCTAGAGTATCTTGTCCCAGGTGTTGAAGGTATACAGAGCCAAAAAAAAACTAATCTTGTTGTCGAGTTCCTATGGCTACCTTCTGGCTCTATTAGTCAGCTCTAGTCCTTATTGAAAGGACTAGAACTTGTGGAGACAGGTAGAAGATATTCTATTTAGTTCATCATTATCATCAACCATTATTGTCCCACTGTTGGGCACAGGTCTCCTCTCAGAATGAGAAGGACTTAGCCATAGTCCACCGCGCTGGCCAAGTGTGTATTGGTACTTATTTATTTATTAAGTTAGGAAGTTTCAGTAACTAATGTCCTTTTTTCAAAATCGGACTACCATGGCTATATTATTTGTTGAGTTGCTGAAGTAACACAATTTATAAAATTTTATTCCATTTCAAAAAACAAAGATAAAAATGAATTACTAATTTTGATCTGGATATACATATGAACTGAATTTCCAAAATTAATGCAAATATATGGTTGTATGTACGGATGAAATCTATATCCCAGAAAGGTCTAAATAAATTCTTATCGGATATTGTCTCTTTGCACTTGATTAGAATGTAACTAAACTACTAAGACTAAACTTAAACATTTCCCTTTCTGAAGGTTTCTGTAGGTTGATCAAAACATTGAAAAGACTGATAATATCAGCTGTAAATTGCATCAATAGTTTATTATGCATGCATCTATAGCTAAACAAAACAAGAAAAATGATTGACAGATTCCTTTGTCAACGGAAAAAATCTTAACTGTTTCATAACCTATTTATATAATGATGATATACATATATAATTAGTGCAATATACAGGTTACATGACTACACGCATATAAGATGTGGTTTCATACCTAAGTACAGTGTGCCTAAAAATAACCACACACGCTTGGTTGATTCATTACAACTCTTATTATTCTTTGTTCCGTATTTGGGTTCATTCATTTATATATGTATGTGTTGTATGCATTTCTGTAACTTTGTATGTGTGAGTCGGTCACTGACTTATTTAGTGTTTATGTAGGCCTGTTAAAAATAATCAATTCTATTCGATTTTTGCGTATCAATGATCGAAATTATACTATTTGAAGTAGGAAGAAAAGAGAAAGAAAGAAAAAGAAAACTTTGATAGGTTAAAATTGGACAGATTGATTATTAATAATGGATATGAACTGTTAGTTTGTTGGTCATGGTAATGTGTTGTTAACCCATTTCTGTCCTACTCATGGGCATGGATCTATTTGAGTGATGAGATCATAGCCACTATGGCCAAGTGAGGATTAGTAGACTTCAAATACCTATGAAAACTTTTTTAAAACTTCACACTATGATTCTCTATGTTATATATCTCTATGGATACACATAATGATGAGCTATAATTATTCACATCTGTCTGATCGGGCGTCGAACCCGGTACCCATTACGCGTCAGCCCAGTATGGTATCCTCTTTACCATGTGTTTTGTGCCTGCTTAACTAAAAATACTTAACATCTCTTTCCAGGAACGGCACATCAATGATATCCCTCATAATCCCGCCCAAGGATCAGATCTCGCGGGTGTCGAAGATGTTGGCGGACGAGTTCGGTACGGCCTCCAACATCAAGTCGCGCGTGAACCGGCTCTCCGTGCTCGGGGCCATCACGTCTGTGCAGCACCGACTGAAGCTGTATACTAAGGGTGAGTTGGGTTTGGGTAGGATGGATGGGGTGGGAGTTAGAGGGAGAGCGTTAAGGGCTTATAGATAAGGCAGAGGGAGTTAGGGCTTAAGGTTATCAGGTGGAGTTCAGGGCCTAAGAGTAAGAGATGGAGGAGTTAGGACCTTAAAGTTGGGTAAGAGAAGTTAAGGGCTTAATAGAAAGAGAGGGTGGTTAAGGGTATGAGGCGTAAGAGAGGTGGGAATTTAAAGACACTACCTTTTTTACTGCGGCTTCGATCGCATTCAGAGGTTGATGACGGTAGTTGTTTTTATCTATCCTTCGTGAAAAGTACTTTTGTTCCGCACAAAAGGTACGCTATGTCTTTTTCTGGACCCCTGACAACGCCCATATAAAATATACTATGACAATCGGTTTGGTAGAGAATGAGTGAAGGTGTAGCAACGAAATAAATAAACTCACTTTCGCAATTATAGTATCATAGTTAGAAAGTATCTGTGAAACAATAGGATAGCATACAAGTGGAACGCGTGTGTGCGTAAATTCGGGTAACAGAAAAAAGATTCTTAAACATATTTTTGAAAACTGCCGTCAATGAAAGCACCCGTGGGGCATATTCAGTGGGGGAGAAGGTGGTAGCACCCCTTGTGGTTCGACTCCGGCGGCACCACCGCCTATTTCTGCCTAATAACAGCAGTGTTAGGCGCTGCTGTGTTCCGGTTTGAAGGGTGTGGTAAGGGAGACAGACTTTTCCGAGGCGTTCCAGCTTAGTCCAGGGGTAGCGGCGCATCTGTGGCCGACCTCAGGTGGGAATATCTAATCCTATCTGGGGTTGATTATAGATGTCCATGGGCGGCAGTGGCCATTTACCATCAGGTGGACTGTATGCTCGTCTGCTACTCCTATATTATAAAAAAGAAAAATATTCGCGTAAAGAAAAAGATCTTCAAACGAATTTTGAACATTTGAAAACTTATCACCATTTTCTTCATTACAGTACCACCCAACGGCCTGGTGATCTACTGCGGTACCATCGTCACAGAGGAGGGCAAGGAGAAGAAGGTGAACATCGACTTCGAGCCCTTCAAGCCCATCAACACGTCGCTATACCTCTGCGATAATAAGTTCCATACGGAGGCGTTGACGGCGCTACTGGCTGATGATAATAAGTTCGGGTTTATCGTGATGGACGGAAACGGTGCTCTGTTTGGTACGCTGCAGGGTAATACGAGGGAGGTGAGTTGTCTCTTGTATATGTAATGTAGTAGAGTCCGCGCCAAACTGCTAGTCCGCTCTGAATATAGAAATGAATCGCGTCGCCATAACAAATTGTATGACAACACCTGCTCGCAACAACTTATAATAATAATAATTTCATTTAATTTATTGCTTAATAAGAGACTTGCCCTGGTCTAACTAGTATTTCTTGTTTATCAAAGCTCGAAGAATCTATCTACACATCTAATCCCGCACGCTTCTCCTTCCAAGTCCTTCCACAACCTCACCCGAAAACGAAACGCTTTAACGCTTTCTACACTCACAGCCCCACACTAGGATTCCCTGTATAGTGGGTGCTATGGACACACACAGAGACAAATACACAAACACCCAGACCCTATCTGGCCGGGGATCGAACCCGGGACCCTTTGCGCGTCAGACCGGCATGGTGACCGCTCCGCCAAGCGGGTCGTCGCTCAACTAACAAAACTAAGTTCTTATGTCCATGATTCCAGGTCCTCCACAAGTTCACAGTGGACCTGCCGAAGAAGCACGGCCGCGGTGGTCAGTCCGCGCTCCGTTTCGCCCGTCTCCGTATGGAGAAGCGTCACAACTACGTCCGCAAAGTCGCCGAGGTGGCCACCCAACTGTTCATCAGCGCGGACAGGCCGAATGTAGCCGGGCTCATCCTGGCCGGTTCGGCTGATTTCAAGACTGAACTCTCGCAGTCGGATATGTTCGATCCGGTGAGTTTGGGCACTAGAGGGCGTTGTATACAGTCAAAACGGAAATAATCTGCTGATTGACGAACTTGTTAATATGCTCTGTCGCAGTGTTTCTCAAAGTGGGAGATGACGCTTTCATTAACACGCTGGAAGGCTATAGGGCGGTAAAAAATCTAGAGAAATCGGTCCCCTTATTCACTTTACCAATTTGTTACTTGGCAATCAATAGTTAAAACTAAAATCAGAATATACCAAAACTAGATCAGTTAGTTAATTCTTATTCCTACTCTGATTATAAGGCTTCTTTAAAATTGTATACTTAATATTTTGAGAATAGATAAATACAAAAGTATGTTCTGTCCATCGTGAGTACAAACTTTGATATTTTATTATTAGTCTCGTAACTATAAGCAATTCAAATTCAAATATAACCAGGATGTGTAGGTTTCTCCACAATATTTTCCTTCACCTTATAAGTCAGTGATTATTAATTTATTGTACACACACTTGTACAACTGTGAGAATCACTGTTGCATAGTCACACTAATATCATATTTTCTCCCCACAGCGTCTCCAATCCAAGATAATAAAACTCGTGGACGTGTCGTACGGCGGCGAGAACGGCTTCAACCAGGCGATCGAACTCGCTGCGGAGTCCCTCCAGAACGTTAAGTTCATACAGGAGAAGAAACTCATCGGGAGATACTTTGATGAGATCTCACAGGTGAGTGACCGATCATCAGCGCAATAAGACTTTTCCTTCGGTTTTTCATGTATCATTCCTTCAAAATTTGATCCTTATAAGTGACACTATCTTATGGTGGAATAAAACAGAATAAAACACCTGTTATTCCACCATTATTTTTCGAAATGAACTCGTTACATTCTATGATTACTAGAAACTAATGATGAGGTTTTCATTTCTCGGGTTCCATATCCCGAAGGGTAAAAACGGGGAAGCCTATTACTAAGCCCCCTCTGTCTTTCCGTCTGTCCGTCTGTCACAGGGCTCTAATTCTTGAACTGTAATAGACAGACACTTAAAATTTTTACAGAGAATGTATACCGGTGGCCGCGATAGCAACAAATACTAAAAATAAAAAAAAACCGTGTGTGATTTGCCATGCGGGCCATGAAGGCCTACTCTATACACATATTTACTATATCTTATATATAAAATTCTCGTGTCACAATGTTAGTTACCATACTCCTCCGAAACGGCTTTACCGATTTTTGCCAAATTTTATATGCATATTCAGTAGGTCTGAGAATCGGCAACTATCTATTTTTGATACCCCTAAGTGATAAGGGTTGTTCACCCTTAGCATTTTTTCTATACTAATATCATAAAGAGGAAAACTTTGTTTGTTTGATTGTAATGAATAGGCTAAAAAAACTACTGGACCGATTTTAAAAATTCTTTCACCATTCGAAAGCTACATTATCCAGGAGTAACATAGGCTATATTTAATATGAAATATATTTGATAAATAGATTTTGAGGCGGCACAAAGTTTGCCGGGTCAGCTAGTTATTTATATGGTAACACAATGTTTGCCGAGTCAGCTATTTGTACTACAAAAATGACCGAAACAATTTCCAGGACACGGGGAAGTACTGTTTCGGTGTAGACGACACTCTGCGGGCGTTGGAGCTTGGTGCGGTGGAGACGCTCATCTGCTGGGAGAACCTCGACATCCAGAGGTAAGGGCTTCAATGGTACATAATATTCTCAAATGGTGTGGTTGAACACTCTGTGGTTCGTCTCCCGCGGGAGCCGCCACACTTATTTCTGGTATAACATATGCTGTGTTCTAGTTTGAAGTGTGGTGAGGAAGAGAACAATGTAGGGCCAACTTGGTCCTTAGGGGTAGCAACCCATTCTGTCATCGACTTTAATTCTATTTGGATTTAATTACAGATTTCCTTGGATGACAATTTCCGCTTAACAACAAGAGAATTGTTTGCTCATTTTCTACTTATATATAATACACAAGAAGAAAAACAAAATCAAAAAAGGGCCTGTCATAGCTGTATCTATCCAATTTTATCCCTACCGAAAATCGTCATTTGTTAATGCCCTGCCTAAGAACTTTCCAAATATACATTTTCTAAAGTTCAAACAAGATATTGCAAGTATGAAAATGCTCCAAAGGGATTCCAGAAATACAATGTATTCTTCCATAATCATCAACATTTACAATAATACATCTTTATCCACTAATTTATAACATCTCCATTATAAAAAAACATTGCAAAAATCAGTTGACAATTCATAACTCAAAGCAAGAATGAAGATCCTAAAAATATAAAATAGAAAAGTATTTAATAAGTGACGTAAAGTATTAACAACCAACAATATAAATGGTTCAATGTGATGTGCCTGTAACACAAGATACTAAGGTGTGCTTATATAAAATTACAGATATGTCCTGAAGTCCCACGCAACGAACCAGGAGACCATCCTGCACCTCACACCCGAGCAGGAGAAGGATAAGTCCCATTTCACCGACAAGGAGGTGAGAACACATTTCACGTTTAAATAAGGATGGATTGTTCATAATTATGAAGGTAGAACCCTTTGTGTTTCGACTCTGGTTGCATCACCACCATACCTATTTGTGTTATAACAGCAGTGTTAAGCACTGCTGTGTTCTGGTTTGAAAGGTATAGTAAGGGAGGCATACTTTTCCGAGGCATTCCAGCTTAGTCCTCAGGGTTAGCGGCGCACCTATGGCCGACCTCAGGTAGGAATATCTACTCTTATATGGGGTTAATTACAGATGTCCATGGGCGACAGTAGCCACTTACCATCAGATGGACTGCATGCTCGTCTGCTACTCCCATAAAAAAAAAAAATTATATCTATCTAAATCTTTTATCTTTCTACAACCTCTCATCTTTAAATCTTTAAAGATGAAAGGTCGAGTGTCAGCCTCTTCTCGAGTGGCTCACGAACAACTACAAACTTGTAGTTGTTGTAGATATAGTTGTTTGTTGTTGAACAACTGTTCGGCGAAACTATTTCCTCCACAATTCTACTCATACAATGTCCTCAGAACTACTTGGATTTTATCTTTTTTTCTCATATCTTTATCTTTTTATACCTATCTGAATCTTTTATCTTTTTATATTTATTTTAATCTAACCTCTCATCGACCTCAAAACGACATCAATATATTAAATTTTCCTTTTTCTTCATCTAATATTTTTTTATTTGTATCCCAATCTTTTTTCTTTTTCACGTTTCCCAATTCTTATCTTATCTTTTATCTTTCCCCAGAGCGGGGTAGAGCTCGAGCTGGTCGAGTGTCAGCCGTTGCTCGAGTGGCTCGCTAACAACTACAAGTCGTTCGGCGCCACGCTCGAGATCATAACGGACAAGAGCCAGGAGGGCAGTCAGTTCGTGCGAGGCTTCGGCGGGATCGGCGGTGAGTTTATCTTTTATCTTTTTATATCTTGTGTAATCTTTTTTATCTTTTTTTAAACTTAAATTGCCGTTCTTGTCGTAATTTGTCGTTTGGTATCGTAATTTTTGTTTTTGTGATATGTTTAAGTTATATTTTTTATCTTTTATTATGGGTCTGTTTATTTTTAGTTTAATTTAAGTTATTTGATTTTATCGTTTGTTATAATATATTTTGTTTTTATCTGTTTTTTTTCTTATCTTTTTTATCTTAATTATGGGGTCTTATTTTTAATGTAATTTACGTTTTGTTGTCTTAACTTATATTTTATATCTAAGTTTATCTTTCTTTAAGCTATCCATTCAATATTATTTTATATTATTAATTTTAAGTTAACTTATTTAAGATAAAGAATATTTATCTTTTATAATTGTGATATAGCTTGGTGATACTTCCTTTCCTATACTTGATTAATGCAAAAGTGAATGAAGTGAAGTTAATTGGAATAATTTATTTTGTTTATGCTATTATGTATTATTTAATGCTATCAAATATAATATATGATGTCTAGATCGCGATTCCTTAGGGTATTTCCACTAAAGAGCGAGGTACCCTTAATATTTATTCATTATCACTTGCTCGAACGTAAAGGAAAACGTGAGAGTTACAATAAATAAAAATGTTCTCAAAGGTATGTGAAGTCTACCAATTCGCACTTGGCCAGCGCGGTGGACTATGGCCTAATCCTCATTATGAGAGGACACCCGTGACCAGCAGTGAGACAGTAATGGGTTGATGATGATGATGATGATGATATTTGATTTCTTATCACCTTTCTCGTTTACTATCTAGTCTAGACATTATATAATATTATGTTTGGTGTATAAACAAATTTATTTATCTTAACAATATTTTTGAAAAATAAGTAGAAAAACTAACTAACAATGTTCTAACAATACTTTTTTCTCTCCCCCACCCCCGCTGCCGCTAACAACGCTGGATGTAACGGTAATGGTGAAACTTTTAACTAAACAACAGGCATACTTAGATACAAAGTGGACTTCCAATCGTTGCAACTGGACGAACCATTAGACGACGTTGACCTCGACGACTACTGAACGTTTACGTCTGCGGAATAACGATTTCGAAAATCAAAAACCAAAAAAAATAAAACTAAAATCCAAAAAAATGCAAAAATTTTCACAAAAAACACGCAAAAATATTTATTGATACTCACCTAAAGTTAGGATCGTTTGTGTAGTCCGGTGGCGTTGGATTCGTTTGTCGGATGATGTCCAATAATGACCAATGATGTCCAATAATTACCAATGATGTCCAATAATGACCAATGATGCCCAATATTGGCCAATGATGTCCAATAATAGCCAATGATGACCAATGATGTCCAATAATGCTACATAAATAGCTAATGGTGTCTAATAATAGCAGATGATCATTGTCTGATATATGTAATCCAATGTTTTGATGGAACTCTTTGCGGTTTAACCCCGGAGGCACTACCGTAACGCCTATTTCTGCCTCACAACAGCAGTGTTAATCGCTGCTGTGTTCTGGTTTGAAGGGTGTGGTAAGGGAGACATACTTTTCCGAGGCGTTCCAGCTTAGTCCTCAGGAGTAGCGGCGCATCTGTGACCGAACACAGGTAGAAATATCTAATTCTATCTGGGATTGATAATAGATGTCCATGGGCGGCAGTAGCCACTTACCGTCAGGTGGACTACATGCTCGTCTGCTATTCCTATACTATAAAAAATTGGTTGATGACAATACAAGGGCATTGTGGACTAGCGTTTCGAACCGACGCCGCCGCGGCGATACAAACGAGATTGTAACGTAGTATGTAAATTACATCGCTTATATGTACGTTATATCGAGTTGTGTGCACACGGGCGGGTCGGGCGTGGCGTTTTTTACGCTGGCGTTCTTTTAAGCGGGCGTTTTTTTTCTATGTTTCGTTCGGTATAGGTGCTGAGTATGGATTTTGTTGCGTATTTTTTTTTATTTATTGTAATTTTCGTTTGTAAATGTACATGAATGTTTATTAACACTGACTTATTTTTTTAATAAATTATCGTGTGGTTTGACATATTTTTGTTTTTTGTGTGTTACGTAAATAAAAATAATATAGTTTTGATTTTTGTGACGATTTTATTTTGCTTCTCGATTATTCACTTCACGATTTTCTATAGGCGTCTTCGAAACAGAGGTTTTGAGTTTCTTCGTACAATTATTTTCTGAATATTATTTTAATATCAATTTATAGATTCGTTATTTCAATACATCACATACGGCATCATATTTTAAATATTGTTTACTATTTTCATTGGTATCACTTTTTTATGATTATAAATGAAAAAAGAAACAAGATTTCATTCTATCTTTGAAAAAAGATTAATTTATTACACTTTAATAACTACCCTCCCAAAACGCATAATAAATTTTCATATACCCCCTTTTATTTAATATATTTAATTCAAAATGTCTGGATTTTTGTTAACATTTCTATTTACAAGATCTATTTAATGTTTGAGCCTTCGGCGGCACCACGGCCACACCGAATTCTACCTAATAACAGCAGTGTTAAGCGCTGCTGTGTTCTGGTTTGAAGGGTGTGGTAAGGGAGGCATTTATTTGAGGCGTTGTAACTTAGTTCTCAGCGGTAGCGGCACATATGTGGTCGACCTTAGATATGAATCCAATTTTATCCGGATTTCTGTGAAGAACTTGTCAAATGTCGATTTGGTAGACAACACATTGGGTATATAGATTATTAATACGGGCCTTAGATTAATGAAAGTAAAACTATCTATATCTGAGAATTTGAGGTTTGAATCGCGCGGTACGCGAATTATTCTTCCATTTTTTCCGAGAGGTGTTCTTTTATTTTAAATTAATATACAAGTAAAGTCTTCCATCCACGCGACGTCGGTAACGTAGAGCGGCGTCAAAATAAACGCCGCGTTAAAACCGCTCGTTTGCACAGTTTCAGTTGGTGTTTTTCTATCGCCTATCACCTTGTTTGTCTTGAAATCTATTTTCATTTGTGACTTTACACTATCATTTTTTTTCACCCCTTCTTTTCGAAATGTGGAACAACTAGGGAAAAAGCAAAGGGTTTGGAGATCACAAATGATTTAATATAAGGTGGACTGCATGATCATTATGTAATTTTATAAAAACTTTTCAGTTTTTATTTGTGTCTCCTCACACTTTAACTATGTTGCTTATTTATGTGCCTGGGAGTTTTGTAAAATAAGTTCTCAATACTTTGTGTAGCTTACCTCGCCATGACGGTTATTAATACTCAATCTATCCTAATTTAGCTTATCAAAGTTCGTAATTCGACAATTTGTAGTTTGGTCTGCAAAATTTTCATCTTTGGTACGCAAAACAATGGATAGATTGAATATGAATATCAGGCGTGCGCCAGTAGTCGATTAAGATCTAAATCCATCTGATTATAGGAGGAAACCCATGGGCAACAGAGGCACAGTAATAGGGTGATAATTAGTGCTAAGAAAGGATTTTAGAATATTTGTCCCCTAAGGGGGTGGAATTTGCAATAAAGTCGTTCCTCATTTCGGGCCCCATTCTCCTTCACCCCACTCTACTCTACCCGCTTTTGAACCGTAATGCCTTAAGCCCCAACGATGTAGTATAAACCGTGCGAATGTAGTCTCGATATATTTTATTAACCTTATTTATTTCTTAATTTTAACTTAATAAATTTCTTAATAATATCCATATAACACCACAACAGTGTAGTACTGGTTAGGAATGTGATAAGGGAGAGATATTTATATGAAGTCTTCCAACTAAGTTATCAGGATTTACATCTGTTGCCGACATCAGGTAGGAATCCAATCTTATCTGGGGTTAAGAACTGCCCAGATGTCCATGGGCAGTAGTAGTAGATTACCATCGGCTGGACCGCATGCTAATTTACGTCTATATTATAAAACGGTTTATAAGGTTTTTTTTTATATTAATATGTGGTTCAATTTACACAGTAATTTTAAAATGTACCTTATATATAAAATTCTCGTGTCACAATGCTAGTTACCGTACTCCTCCGACCAAAAAACAATATCTGCGAAAAAATACTTTTGATTTGCCTATGGGTATGTCAATGAAAAAAAAAACGCCCATGTATTTGTATATTTATTTTTCAATTTTCAATAAATAAATATAGGAAATCTGCCCCCTTTATAGATTATTTTTTGTAAATATTGACCCTCGTATGGAAAAGTTTACCCTTTATTATGTGAGCGAAGTCGCGGGTAACAAATAGTGCATATAATTAATATTTTCCTGTGATTGCTGACTCCAACACTAATTGTCTGAAGTAATACTTACAAGGCGTCGTATGCCACCTATATGATTTGATACCAAAACATAAAAATGTACTTATATATATTTTTAATATTTGTTATTATAGCAGCCATTGAAGTAAATGCATTGTGAAAATGTGAACTGTCTATCTATTGCAGTTAAATGTTACAGTTGAATATTACGAAATAAAACAAAAATATATTCTAATTAGATTAGATATAACGATATCTATATTCGCACGGTTAAAAAATAAAGTGACGTTACGCGAATGCTATGCGCTATTATGTCGTTGTCCACACGCTTGCTAAACAACAAACAATTAGAAATACAAACGTGGTGGTCGTAGGTAGAGCCCTCTGTGGTTCGACTCCGGCAACACCGCCACACCAATCTCTGCTATAACAGCAGTGTTAAGCGCTGCTGTGTTCTGGTTTGAAGAGTGGTAAGGGAGACATATTTTTCCGAGGTGTTCCAGCTTAGTCCTCAGTATCAACGTAGTGGTCAACGTACCAACGTATCAATCAACGTTGGTATTACATTTGACTGCAATTTAAAGATTTGTGAATTAAATTTGATTTTTTCGAAATTAGTAACAGAATGTAAAACACTTGAAAACTTTTAAATAAACATTTATATACTTGTTTATATTTTAATAAATTTGAATATTTGTCTGCTATATCGAATCAACTGAGATTCGTTTAAGTGTACAATAAAAACATTTTACTATGTCTGGTCGCGTATTCGGGGTTATTTGAGGGGAACGGGAGTACATACTGTAAAAATCTTTTATTTTGATGAAAGAGGGGGTGAAACGAGGAGAATCCCACGAGCGGGAGTCGTATCTTACGCCCGTTATTGATATACGATCTATCCAACATTTTTCCCTTTGATTTGATGATTTTTCATATTACACATTGTCAAATTTCGACCTTTGGTAGATAAAAAATGGATAGATTGGTTATTAATTGCTGGCGTTAAATACTAATTGAAATAATACACTAGTTATTAATATACGATCTATCCGTCGTTTTGCCTATCAACGATCGTCATTTGACAATGTCTTCATACTACACATTGTCAAATTTGGTCTTAGGTAGGTAAAGGTGGATAGATTGGTTATTAATAACCAGCTAAATGCTACTACAGCTAGAAAGTACGAATTTAATGTATGATTGCACTTGTTTCTTTAAGCGCGTTTTATTTTGTTTTGGTGTGACGATCGTTGGTAACGTATTTCTAAGCAGACTCGATTTATATACAAAATTGTAAGTCATATCCATTATGTTAACGTAGAGGAGAAGCATACAATGCGCAATGGAACGATGTTTGACGCCGCGTCCACACGCTTGCCAAATATTGACGAACTGTCACAAATTCGAACGTGTGGATAGAATGTTTGACACATTTCTTGTACTAAATCAAGCCAAACGTTTGTGGATGTTTGCGGCGTGTGCTAAGTGTGTGGACGCGGTATTTTCGACGATACGCAGGTGGTGTATAAATACGCGTATCTTGCACAATACGCACAGCGCGATACGCGGCCGGTGTAAATTTGGTTCTTACTAAATTAAGGTACATGCATATTTT
Organism: Epargyreus clarus clarus; assembly: GCA_014595695.2. NCBI lineage: Eukaryota > Metazoa > Arthropoda > Insecta > Lepidoptera > Hesperiidae > Epargyreus > Epargyreus clarus. The sequence continues at coordinate 356,252 of JACTTY020000155.1, read as the reverse complement.
TACTCGATATCTCTTTATATTGTACTTATTTTAGGTTCTACTAATATAGGAACGAGATGGATAATGTTCTTAAACCGTTAGACTTGAAAAGTGAGATACAATAGACATATTAAATTTAATAAACGTTATCATTGACTGAGAAACGAATGGACGTAGAGGCTGAGTTTTGTATATTCATGAAAAAATGTCCCAAGAAAACCTGTTATATGTCTAAGTATGAATAAACCGGTGATACTGTAGTGGTAGAAAATGTGCACCTCAATTGGGAAGTTCGAGGTTTGAATCTCACCCACGCACCGCAGAATTTTAAAGTTAGGTACAGATTGTATATTAATTATCATTTGCTATAACAGTGAAGTCATATGAAAGTTTTTGAAGAAAAAAAAAATTCAAAGATGTGAAGTCTATTAATACGCACTTGGCCAGCGTAGTGGACTTACGGCTTTATCCTTCGCATTCTGAGAGGAGACCCGTGCACAGCAGTGGCACAGTAATTGGAGCAATAATAAAATAAATATCCGTAGTATATGCTATTCCATTCACTTTTGCAAAATTTAATCGGACGTTACAGATTGGTTTTTAATGTTTATAGCTCTTTTATCACTATTATAGCACTTTACGTTGGGACGTTTTTACGCAGAACCGAAGTCTAGCAGTTTCTTGATCAATGATAGACACTGATACTCTATAATAACCTATTTAAGCAATAACTAGAATATATTAAATTTATCACTAACGATACATTAAAACGTTCATACTATAATAACGTTACGTTGTTGCTATTTATAACGAATATATGAATATATTATAGCAGTATTGTAAGCTTATTGTAAGACGCCAATTGATGTTATTTTAGAATTAGCGTATAATATTTAGGATGGGTTGCATCGTGTAACTTTAATATTTACAAAAGCCTAATCAACCGTGAAATATATGGTTAAAAAATTAATCTGTTGCATCATTTTAGTTACATTGAAATTACGTAACACTTAACATTAAACGCTCGATTTCGATCGGTTAAAGTTATTGTATTTACGTTAGTACGGTTAGTTACGTGTCAAAGTTGTGGTGACAGCGAAACAAATGACACTAACGCTTTCTACACTCACAGCTCCACACTAGGATTATCCTGTATCGTGCGTGCCATGGACACACAGAGACAAATACACAAACATCCAGACCCAGAAACAGAAACCTAAATTAACCGGGATCCTTTGCGCGTCAGACCGGTATGGTGACCGCTCCGCTACGCGGGTTGTCAGCAGATTACAACATTAATGACAGGTAAATTGGTGCAGCACATAATAGTTACATAGCATCGCTACCGTCATGTTATATGTAACTAATGCAAACTTAACCGGCTTTTGATGCAACCCATCCTTAGTATTTCGGTTGAAACTAATGCCCTATCGTAAGACCAACATTTTTACTAGATAACGTAAAATCGCTAGCGTTTTTAGTATATCTATAGATAAAACCTATTATTATGTATTCAACCGGCATGTAGGTCGTTATATTCGGAATAGTTTTAGTAAAGTAATGCTAATATATTAACGAATTTATTTGAAGCCACCGAAAGACATTCATATACCTTAGAATATATTATCTGCTATTAATCCGTTATTCATATTATATCTGCTAATACACGATATTTGCTAATGATTATTAAATTTTGAAATAACGAAATATTTATGTAGTTTTAAACTTATCGTATGTATTATATTATTTTGCTTATATTTTACAATATAAGTTAGTAATAAACGCAAGAACATATGTAAGTGCCTAAATATCCTTTTATGAGAAATGGAAATTTATTTAATAGGTATACCATTTAAAGGGAAATATTATGTACCTTAATTTTATGAGATATGATGAATCAAATGACTAAAGACGATTAAATGTAAGGTGTTATATGAAATAAATACTTTTTGCGCCTAATAAAGGCTTATCTGAGCAGCTAGGAGGTTGTAGGACCCTCTGTGGTTCAACTCCGGCGGCACCACCGCCACACCTATTTCTGTTATAACAGCAGTGTTAAGCGCCGCTGTACTCTGGTTTGAAGGGTGTGGTAAGGGAGACATTACAAGACTTATTCGAGGCTTTCCGACTTAGTGCTTAAGGGTAGCAAATCTGTGGCCGATCTCAGGTAAGACTAATCTTATCTGAGGTTGTATCAGTAGCCACTTACCATCAGGTGGACTGCATGCTCGTCTGCTACTCCTATATTTAAAAAGAAGTCTGAATTGAATGTACCTATTGAATATACTGTTCTCTTTTTACTGACTCATAATTATGGCATACTTATCTGTGATTTTCAATGTAGTTAATTATGATGTAGTAGCTAATATTGTCCGTAAAAGCAATCTTAATGCAGTATGTTAAATATAGCTTACAATTAAATAAATAGTTTTAGACTTATAGTCCGCGCGAAACTGCTAGTCCGCTCTGAATATAGAAGTGAGTCGCGTCGCCATAGCTAATTGTATGACTACACCAGCTCGCACCAACTTCAGAGCGGACTAGCAGTTTGGCGCGGACTATATACTACGTGTACGTTTTTTGTGATGGAGAGTAGGCTGCTCGCTCACGATGCATTTCAAGTTAAGATATTGAGGCAATAAGTTCATATGATTAGTCGTATCTTCAGTAACTGTTATTGTAGAATAAGGCTACTTTCTCACAATGCATTTGTTCTGAAATGTTGCGGCAATATATTGATGTTCAATTAATTGTCGTAAATGTGATTAAGGTTAACTTATAACATGTTGCGACAATATTGACGGATTTGTATAATTAGCTACAATCGATATATCCCTAGATAGGGATTGTAATTGTAGCTTTGAACAATTGACGGTGATCGAACTTTGAGTGGTTCAACTTATGTGGCTATACCACACTTATACGCCCTATAACGGTAGTATAAGTCTGTGTTCTACTCTTAAGGGTGTGGTAAGGCAGACACACTTGCAAGCTTATATTTATGTGTCACGCATTTGTGATCGACCTCAAGTAGTCCTATTTGAGATCGTTTACAGTATTCATGGCAGTGACTACTTAACTAAGGTGGACTGCATGCTCGTTTGCTACTCCTATGTCGTAGTAAAAATTTTGAACCTTCGTCAGTCGAAGTCTGGGTATAGCAAATAGGAGTACATGGCGTTACTATTAGACTATCCTGACTAGAAATACCTAAACTATTCCTGTAGGTATCTAGCTTACTCCAAGTGGTAGAGAAAGGAGTCTTAATGTCGTACAGCGTACGTATTCTTCGAAGTAAGCTATTCGCACACAATATTGGACCAATATTACAATGTTACCAAATTTACACCGTTGTCTTTAAGCCCGGCCGTTCTACCTGCGTATCGTGGTACTAAGGCTGTTTGCGCGCGATGCAAATGAAATGTTGACGAGAAATATGTTGCTTATGTTGCGTGTTGTCTGTAAACGTCAAATTAATACCGCATTATTAAACAACCGACAGTTATCTTTGATTATGTTATACTAGAAAAAAGTATTTCTTAGTTCAGTATCAGATGAAATCTTGTTTATAGCGAAAATTGACTGTCAAACTTAGTCCATATGTATTCTTCTGTCGTATGTCATCAGCAGTTAATGTGTAGTAATATTTATTGCTGAAATGATAACTTTGTGTCACATTAACGCAATTTACTTCAATTGATATATTCATCAAATGACTAATTCTAAGTTTGCATCGTGCGTAAACAGCCTTACAATTTTAAATTAGGTTGGAAAAATGAAAAAATACTGTGAAATTAAATGTTTTATTTTATTATAGCGTGTATTTAATTTTAAATATTACGATAGTAATTTATTTACTTATGTTTAGAGGCAATCACGAATTTTTTAATGTATATTAGTGTGTAGTGTGTGTGCGTTGGTATAACAGGAGAAATCAAATGCTATGCGGTGTCATCTATTGAGGAGTCGTGAAGGATAGGTTCATATTGAGATGGGGAATACAAGTTGCAAATTTTATATTTTTTATTATAATAATATTTTATTTATTTAATGTTACATACATGCATATTCCGAGGTTCGAAACTCTGGCACGGACCTATGATTTTTGATATAACTTTCAAACTTTTAGAAAGCGTTTTAGAAACTTAATATTTCTTGCTTTAACGGTGAAGTAAAACATTGTGAGAAAACCTGCATACCTGAGGGATTAAGAAAAAACTTCTCAAATGTATGTGAAGTCTACGCACTTGGCCAGCGCGGTGGACTATGGCCTAATCCTTCTCATTTTGAGAGGAGAGCCGTGTTCAGCAGTGGGACAATAATCGGTTGATGATGACGTCGCTAACATTATATATCTAGTAACTAGTAATAACTTGATAATATACATATATATAACACCTGATATATGATATAATATATGAAATCAGATTTTTTAAATAAAAATATGTTTACTCCTGTCATATTAACGCACACGCTTAGAGTATATTTTGAAAAGATTTTCATTGCATTTTAGGAATTATTGCCTAAAAGTTTAGAAATGGCGTCTCCATTCAAGTTAAAATATTTATAAGAAAACTTAAAATTTATGGCGATTTTCTTATTAAAGACACTAAAACATAGGTTCAGTATTATTGAAAATACTATCAATGTTACTGACGTGTTATAGTTATGAATACATTTTTGACGTTTGTACTAGACACTGTCAATGCACGTTCATTATTATTGACAGTATTGATTAGTATTGAATGTATGCACCTTGTAAAATTTCGATAGCGTGATTCAGGCAACCTGTAGCGCCATCTCTAGGTATATATGAAACACAAATATGTACAGTATGTTCGAAATTTGAAAATAATCAAATTAATTTATGTTTTTCTTATAAATTTGAATGGAGACAACTTTTAGGCAATATGTTTCGTTCATTAGAATGTAACAGAGTGTTGTTAGTACTTGTTCATATTGAAGTCGTGTCGCGGTAACGAAATATTAATACATATATGGCGTCGTATGTATGGAGTATGTATGGAGTTCTCATACAACACACGGACAACGCTATATCAGTCCTAGAGAGTTGTATGAAAGTAGGTATTCATACTAATACGACAACTCGCTTGCAGCTTTGTCAGATGTATGGAGTTGTATGAGAGTTTATACTTATCCGAGGCGTTCCAACTTAGTCCTCACAGTATCAGTGGCCGACCTCAGGTAGGAGTCTATTCTTAGGGAACGTATCCATACTACGTGACCCTTTAAGGGTGGAGGGGGTCTTTAAAAATACCTCGCTTGGTCATAGGGATGGCGGTCATAGGTTCTTGTCACGTAGTCTATGAGAAACAAATGCGATTAAAAGAAAAGAATACTTCCACTTTAGTAAATTAGGTTCCTGAGCCAGTCAAAGTATATTTCGAGGGGCGAAAAGTCGAGGGGGGGGGGCGGTCTTAGCAAACACTACGAATGGTCACCAGAAGGGGAGAGGGTAAAATTGTTAATACGGGACGCGTACTATGGGTAGAGTCCGTGCCAAACTTCTAGTCCGCTCTGAAGTAGTTGCGCGCAGGTGTATTCAGAGAGCCAATGCTGTTGAACACAACTGCAAGCATATTCTCCGTAGTAACAGTAAGGGCACACTAATTGCGCAATGTGCCCGCGGGCCAGAGCGGGCAGCGGAGGGTGCCATGGTCCCGCGCTGTCTTCGTCCCGCTAATATCTACAATTTGCTGTTGCGACGCGATTCGTTTCTTTATTCAGAGCGGACTAGAAGTTTGGCGCGGACTGCGTTCCATTATTTGGGGTCGTTCAGATGTCAATGCGGCAGTAGCCTTACGTAAGTCGTCTGCATGCTCGTCTGCTACTACCATATTATATTCGAAGGTCCGCGTACGCGAGTTCCATATGAATAAGTACTCAGTCGGTTGGTTTGATATTGTATGCTTTTCTGATATATAAACAAAAACGTTTGCAATTGGTATTCGTGTTGTTATTTCAATGTCTTTTTCTATGCTTTATTTACGGATTTTAAGGTTTGTAAACTTTGAAACATTTATTGGAAATATTTTTTCTTAATGTTGAATATAAGTACATACTTTTTACAATACAATACTATGAATTTCGTCATCGCTGTTGTACAAAATTAATTTAAGATAAATTCATTAATATTTAATTACAAAATATTCTATGTAGCATAAATTGTGGGATAAACAAATATAAAACGAATATAGAAATGCAATAGTATTAAAATTTTAAACCAATCTATCGATAACTTCGGTCTGGAGGTCCGAAATGGAGGCTCTTATTGTCGGAGGCCAAGACTCATTTTGGGTCCTCGCGCTATCCCACTAACTAACTAACTAAGTATCGATAACTTAATCAAAAACCATCCTAACATTATAAATGCGAATGTGTGTTTGTTTGTCACACTCCCATGCCTTAACTACACAACCGATTGTCATGATATTTTGTACACACGTTGTCAGGGGTTCAGTAAAGGGGTGTTTTTATCTCGAAAAAAGACTGTTCCCGAGGGATAGATACAAGAAATCAACGGATTGCACTCTGAGAGTGCCGGCAGAAGAAAACTTGAATATTAACTTTGTGCATTTTTGATATTTTGGAATGGTTAGGGAATTATTTTGCACGAATTGCTTAAATTAGCTTGGATTAATTGGATAAGTATAGATATCTCACCGCTTTGTAATTGAAGGAAGCCATCAAACGGCTTAAACGGCTGACAATTCTGTCAGCCATTTAATGGCTGTCATGGTGTAATTTACGCGGAACAATGCCGACATGTGCAGATAAGTGGTGCAAAAACATGAAATCGAAGAAAAAGTGCGGAGAAATATCGTTTCATTCGTAAATGATCTAAAAACTTATTTTTTTAAATATTTTTCAAATACGAAAATAGATGACAGTGACAATTTCAATTGTCAATACTGATTACATTTTCTCGTTAGGAATGAGTAATCTTTACTAATCTATGAAATTAGCAGTATAAAAGTACTATAATTTATGAGGTAAAATGCAATATACATTTGTTTCGCTATCGTACACAAACATGACAGTCTTGCGAATTAGATCAGGTCACGTGTCCTGACGCGAGTTTAACATTTTTTACCCATTACAAAAAGCGCACAACGCCGCTAAAGAGGTTTTCAGTTCAAAACTGACCGCGTGGAAAGCTGAGGGTCAAAGCTAGTTAAATGTAATGTCCATCGCAAAGTATTTGGAAATCCACTTGGGGAAGTGAGTGGAGTTATTTTTCGGGTTGTGTGTGTTATTTTCCTTTTTTTGTGGTTTATGTATCATCATAAAATAATGAGATGTATATCATAAATTAAACTCTATATTTGGTATATATTATAATGGAAAAAAGAAGTGTGTAATGTATATTAGAAGTTATACTTCTTTGTGTGTTAAAAAAGTGTATTTTTTAATGTGTAACGTGTATCGTGCGATTGAAACTATTACAAAGGAAAAACAATATTACAAATTAATTTGTATGTTTAATATCGTCTTTGTGTGTTAATAAATTAATATAGTTTTAAAACTAAAAACCACGCTAAAATCGTACAAGGGAAATCGTTAATCCTGACGATCCTGATGAGACAAAGTTAAAATTGGACAAAATGATTAAAATCATGTTTTATTATCGGTTCTACATAGGTATTCAACATTTTAAATTAAACGGACCGTTCAAAGTTCAAAGTCAATTTTAAACATTCCGTTACATACATACATACAGGTCAAGCTAATAAAAGCGTGGTACAAAAAGTGTATTTTTCAATGTGTACACGCGCGAGCGAAACTATTACAAAAGAAATAAATATTACAAAATGATTGGCACATATCATATCGTACGATATCACATGTATAAATAGATGATAAATGAATATAGTTATTGTAACGTAACGCTCCAGGGTAACAGCTTTCGTTACATAAATCGTTTCATTATAATACTTTTTAACACGCTTTTTTCTCCTAATGATGCCGCCTAAAGAAGTATAACTTCAATTAGAATGTATGGTTGATTCAATGTTTTTTAAATGTGATTCATGTTTTTTTTACATGCATCCAACTGGATTCGAGGTAATATGGATTTAGGTTTTTGAGTTTAAGTTTTGTGTTTATTTTTAATTTTGATATCATATTTTTTATGATTTTGGAGTGTGTGAAGGTGGAATGTTTTTTTATTTTTATTTTTTTAAAGGTGTTCACATTTTTTTCTTTTGAAGTTATTTTTTTTGAAATGTCATTTAGTTATAGATACATTTTTACATATTTATTTTTGACGTCATGTTTTTTTTGTCATATATAATTATTTATATATAACGTGTTCACATTGTTTTTGATTTTGACAAATTTTTGACATGCCATTTATAGTGTAACAAACTTTTCTATGCGTGTGTCAGCGGTGCCAAGGGCGATTATAATGTTGCCAGGTTGTCCAAACTAACCAATAAGTGGAAAATTTTAACAAATATGTTATCTATCAATATTAAATACGCTTATATTAGGTACGCTTATTTTAACTAGCTTATATAAACAATCGTTTCCAAGACATTCTTGAATCAAATCAAATTATTGTTGTAGTTCTATAAACATACATAGATTTTTTTTAAACAAAATACAATACAATTACACACTATTAAGACAAGTTGTTATTTTTAAAACCGCAATTTTATTAAATTAATGTAAAAACTACTTCTTGCCCGGGAAGATTAAAATATTGCTCATGAAGCCGACAACAAATTACTGTTTTTGAAAACCACCACATTCACAGAAAAGTTTGCCGGACTATGCAGGGTGAATTTTTCAAATGGGTCTTCAGGGCCTAATCCGAAACTATAAGCTTTAGTGAAAAATGCTAAAAGGAGTTACGAGGCCGATTTTGATACAATATATATATTTTTTAAATGAGGCTTTTCCGTTAGTTAGTCATTTATCATTACTTCCCAGAATTTGATCCATATGCGTGACACTATCCGATAGTAGAATAAAATAACGTGTGTTATTTTTTTTCAAAATGATCTCGTTCGATTTCCGGCTAGGGAAAAAGATAAAAAAAACATGATGTAGTTTTAGTTTTTATCAAAATCGGACTCGGAACACCTTTAAGCACTTTTTGTTAATCCTTATTCGATCCTCATAGATTCGGATTTGGCCCTGAAAGCCTATTTGAAAAATTCACCCTATTATATATAGGGTGTTCAGATACGGTCACGTGTTCAAATTTTTTTTACACTGACATAATTTTGTTCCATCACTAATGGATATACCTGTGTGGTTCCAGGTCTTCTCCGCTACAAGGTGGACTTCCAATCTATGCAGCTGGACGACGAGGAGATCGACAACTTGTACGATATCGATGATTATTAGACTGTTAACGGCACATCACTATTGCTTCTTACCGCTTAACGTACCTATACTCGAAGCCGATATAAACGCTTTCTGCACCCCCAGCCCCACACTAGGATCCCTGTGTCGAGGGTGCCGTGGACGCACATAGACAAATACACAACCAACCCAGAAACAGAAATCAAAATTTATCATTTAGATGTCTGTCTGGCTGGGGATCGAACCCGGGACCCTCTTCGCGTCAGACCGGTATAGTGACCGCTCCGCCACGCGGGTCGTCAAAATATACAGTAGTATAGTATTCATCATCATCATCAACAGATTACTGTCCCACTGCTGGGCACGGAATGAGTGGGCCTCTCAGAATGAGTAGTCCACCGCGCTGGACAAGTGTGTACTGGTAGACTTCACATACATTTTTTAAGATGTCCCAGGTATGCAGGTTTCCTCGCTATGTTTTCCTTCACCGTTTAAGCGAGACATAATTAATTTTATTATTCAGTATTATGGATATTGTGTGAAAGGGGTACTTTGTGGTTCGATTTTAATGGTAGGCAAACTTGTTTCTGTTATACCAGCAGTGTAGCCCTGCTGTGTTCTGGTTCGAAGTGTGGTAATGCGGACTTATACAGGGCGTTGCAATTTAGTTACCAGGGGTAGCAACACTTTTTTTTGTAAGTAGCATGTAGTCCACCTGATAGTAAGTGGTCACTGCTTCCCATGGATATCGGACATATGTAATCAACCCCAGATAGGATTTGTCTTACCTGAGGTTGGTTACTGATGCTATCCCTGAGGACTACGTTGTAACGCATCGGATAAGTATGTCTCCCTTACTTCAAACCAGAACACAACAGCGTTTAACACTGCTGTTATAACAGAAATAGGTGTGGCAGTGGTGAGTAGTAGCAGCGCATCTGTGGCCGACTTCAGGTAGGAATTTAATCCTATCCGGGGTTGTACAGATGTCCATGGGCGGCACTAGCTTACCATCAGGTGGACTGCATGCTCGTCTGCTACTCCTATATTATAAAAAACACATTTCGAAATTTAAATTATTTTAAGGATTAACTAATACTTTCATCAGCTAAATAAATAAGTAACATGAATATAGGTACGTTAAGTGCACAGAAATAATTTGCGATGTGTTTCTTCGTGATAAATGGAGCGCCTTATGATATTCCGTTGCACCGTGTTAGGTCTATTGTATAGCGGCGAACGGTAAACATTGTTTTCGATACCCCCACACCGTGACTCAAATGCTTATGTTAAATGTTATTTATATACAGGATGTTCGAATAAAATAAAAATTTTAAAAGTGTGTGTAATTATTCCGGAAGTGATTTTAGAAATCTCTATTTTAAATGGATTTTTAAAAATATACAGGATGTTAAAAAAATATAATTGAATTGTAAGTGATTTTTTAACATTTGTTTTTCTAACGTAGTTTTAATTCGTTAATCCGATAAAAATATACAGGTGTTCAAAAAAAAGATATTAAGTATGTATCTGTAAGTGATTTTAGATATCCGTTTTTTTCATTGTTTGTTTAATTTGTTAAAAATATAAATGACGTTTAAATTGAAATATTTTTTTAAATGTTTTGATTTTAATGTTTTGCTTTTTTGTTTTCTGTTGTTGTAGATATGCGTTTTTAGCGGATAAAATTAGTAACCGGATTATCGGAATATCTGGATGGATTGCTGAACCGATATCGGATGCCGTATAAGTCAATAAATATCGTTGTTTTAAGATAATAATATTATCTAATATCTATTTTCGATTACATACTATCGAGTATAGTTTGACGAGTATTCGAGTAACTATCGATTTTTATACTTAAATCTAATAAGGTAGACGGACTACCTGATGGAAAGCAGTCACCGTCGCCTATGGACATTTGCAACACCAGAGGAGTCGCCAATGCATCGCCGGCTTTGTATGAGAGCTCTTTTTGAATACAATCTCCATATACTTTCAATTCGATAATTACTCGCGTTTATTCATTGTTATAATTCGTATTATAATGTCCGCATCCGGTAAAATCTATAAGAATCCGGTAAAATTAAAGTTTCCGTTAATCGGATGTCTGAAAGCGCTTTAAAAGTCCATTGAAGCTGATTTAGACTTTATTCTATTTTTTTTTCATTTTTTTGTGTATTAAAGTAATTGTTTTCATTTCAAAATTCTAAACGCGGTGTTGGGGATAATCTCGAAGCAATTTGGTTGATGTAAGAAATGTAATGAGACGCGATATAAAATTATTGAAAAATATAATATCGTACAATAGTACAGTGGCGCCTCTGGCGGCAAAAATTGGCAACTACCCCGCTATCGTACGTCTCATTGAAAATTTCTTCAAAAAAATGTTTATAATTATTTGGAAAAATTGTTATTAAATTTTGTAAATAAACACGGTGTGATGTTAGCGTTGATCTATTAAATAATTTATGTTGGTTTTGTGCTCATTTCCGTCCGAAATAGAAGGGCTACAACGCGAAAATGTGCTACAATACTACTGGCAATCGTTTTCGTGAGTTAAGTAATGGAGCCACGTAGATTCTTTGTTAGATCAGTGTTATTATTAACGTTAACAAGAATGTGCATTTCTGATCGACTAGTGCTAGTTTTTGAATATTTTTGTCCTTTTTGAAAATTTCGTCTAATTTAAAAATAATTCGTGGATTTCCGGTCCTTATTGTTCGTGACATTTTTTTTTTTTTTTTTTTTTTATAATATGAGAGTAGCAGACGAGCATGCAGTCCACCTGATGGTAAGTGGCTACTGCCGCCCATGGACATCTGTAATCAACCCCAGATAGGATTAGATATTCCTACCTGAGGTCGGCCACAGATGCGCCGCTACCCCTGAGGACTAAGCTGGAACGCCTCGGAAAAGTCTATCTCCCTTACCACACCCTTCAAACCGGAACACAGCAGCGCCTAACACTGCTGTTATTAGGTAGAAATAGGTGTGGCGGTGGTGCCGCCGGAGTCGAACCACAAAGGGTTCTACCACCTTCAATACATAATATTAAAATGATAAATTAATAAAAAAAAATAGTAAAAACTCTTCTATAAGAACACTCAAGCGTGGTAAAAAGGACAAATATATCAAAGATTGGTACAGTGCGGTCAAAAAGAGTCATGTGTACTCAAATTAGTAATATTGAAGTTATATTATTGGAGACTCGTAGAATAATGAAGCAAGCCACTCGGTTTCACGCTAAATGTTGATATGTATTTAGTTAATCCATTTTAAAACTTTTTTCACGTAATAAATGAATATATCGGCGGTTAAAGGCTGTGTGTTGTTTTATTTTTGGAAATATAATAGTTTCAGAATTATGTGAGTGTTGTGCATGTTAAGAACTGGTTTGTTATTTTATATAATATAAGTAGACGAGCATGCAGTCCACCTGATGGTAAGTGGCTACTGACACCCATGGACATTGTAATCACCCCAGATAGGTTTAGATATTCCTAGCTGAGGTCGGCTACAGATGCGCCGCTATCCCTGAGGGCTAAGCTGGAACGACTGAAAAGTATGTTTTCCTTACCACATCCTTCAAACCAGAACACAGTAGTACTTATAGCATAAGTGTGGTAGTATAATAGTCCACTCTGAATATAGAAATTTCAAATAGTATAACTACACCTACTCGCAACAACTTCAGAGCGGACTAGCAGTTTGGCGCGGACTATACCTTCACATGTAAGCTGTGCTAAAATGAAGTGATAGTTTTGCTGTATATATTTCACATCGATTCATTATTTGACTACTTCACATCTCTAGTAGAAAGGCGAGTAACTAAAGTTTCCGTTTGCTGCAAATTTTGTAAAAACCTATACTGTAAGCACTTACAAACCTACACAAAGTAATTCAAAGCTCTAAACACACATTTGAATTTGTAAGGGTTTGGTAAGAGTACGGATTTGGCATAATATCTGTTGTCTATTCCAAATATTTTTACTTTTATACTTTAATCGTAGCCGCCTAATTGTAATGGCAACATTGGGATTAGAAATGCAATAGGGATGAAAGTAGTGGAAAAATCGATTAATTAAAATTCTATTTTTGTCTTTTAAAATAAGATCGACTAGTGTCTAAATAATCATGTAAAAAATCAGATAATTTATTTTACATAATAATTATACAAAAATTTAAAAGTGAATTAAAATTTGGCTGGCGAAAAAAAGGTTCGTCACGAAATTTTCTATAGATCGTGCACTGATATTAATTAATCTATCAAAGACATATAAAAATCATCTATAAAATACACATTTACAACGTTTTTATATCGATTAGTGCTAATCGATTATTACCCAAGATAATAGATTTTAAAACTCGATTATTTTTTACAATCCCTTGGGCGGCAAATGACATCCCATAGACAAATAAAAATGTCACTCGAATTCGATCAATAAGCAATTTCGGACGTTGATTTTTTCGATTTCTCAAATAGCCATTTTGTTACTTTTTGTCATAGCTTTTTGTCAATTTGATCAATTTCGTCGTTGTCTACAGAAAAAATGTAGTGTCGACCAGTTATAATATTATGTAGCCTGTTTACTAACTTCCATGATAGTGGAGTTCTTATATATTTGGTTATAATAATCTCTAATTTTTCTCTAAGTTGCTACAGTCTCTCCAAGCACTCAGTGCTTGTAGTAGAAGCCTCCACTCTTTCGTAAGTTATAAACAAACTTGTAATTCGTTAGGTATAGTTCTAATTGGTTATTTGTCATTATAATTATTCTATTTTTGGTTATGTTTTGTTAGTTTTTGCAAGCTATCGTGTCCTAAGTTTTGCGTTCTGTAAGTATAAGTCGGTGAATTTGGTGGCACGAAACACGTGAAGTATGCTCCTTGCCGCTAAGAAGTTGGTAGAACCCTTTGTGGTTCGACTCCGGCAGCACGACCGCCATAACTAATTCTGTTATAACAGCAATGTTAAGCACTGCTGTGTTCTGGTTTGAAGGATGTAGTAAGGGGACATACTTTTCCGAGGCGTTCTAGCTTATTCCCCAGCGGTAGCGGCGCATCTGTAGCCGACCTCAGGTAGGAATATCTAATCCTATCTGGGGTTGATTTAGTGATGTGCCAACTCGGAAAAAATAAAACTCGATTTAACCCGAGTCAAAATTCATGTAACTCGAGTTACTTAACTTGAGTTAACTAGATGGAAGCGTTAGTCTTTTTTATTTTTTACCAATTTATCCCTTACCTTCACATTAATAGTAAAAAATGGAACTAATAATATATTCATGTTTCTATTCCTCCATTTTTACTGGAAGAGTTATATAGTTACTAAAATAAAAGTATTGGTTGAAATCATATGATTTATTTATGTATTTTTGGCTTGAATTTTAATTTTTAATTATATTTACTATTTATAAAACTATGATATTATGCTACTATTTATAAAACTATGCTATTATGCTACTATTTATAAAACTATGCTATTATACAGCAGTCTTTTATTTCAGTCAAAATAAAATCAAACACACATTATGATGCAGGTATGTACATAGGTACATTTATAGGGTCATCATTTTGCAGTAGTTAAATTATATGTTAATATTTTAGTCTTAATTATATTGCACCTAACTCTTCTTATAAAGGAAAATGATACTAAAAACAAAAAAAAAATATTATCCTGTCAATTAACATCCAATTTGTAATTAATAAACATATATAAAAATCTTATGTAAATAACTAAAACAAACTTCTAATAGGTTTTAACAAAAACAATATTCATTTATTTTTTAAATTAAAGTTAAATAAAATATAAAATAACAAACTATTGTTAAGTACTTCTTAACAATAAAAATAATTAACATTCATGGAATGCTATTGATAAAGGAATATGATATTAAAAACAAAACGAAACATATTTTCCTGTCAATTAACTACCAATTAGTAATCAACAAAAATAATTAAAAATCTTATGTAAATAACTAAAACAAACTTCTAATAGGTTTTAACAAAAACAATATTCATTTCTTTTTAAATTAAAGTTAAATAAAATATAAAATTACAAACTATTGTTAAGTACTTCTTAACAATAAAAATAATTAACATTCATGGAATGCTATTGATAAAGGAATATGATATTAAAAACAAAACGAAACATATTTTCCTGTCAATTAACTACCAATTAGTAATTAACAAAAATAATTAAAAATCTTATGTAAATAACTAAAACAAACTTCTAATAGGTTTTAACAAAAACAATATTCATTACTTTTTTTTAAATTAAAGTTAAATAAGACATAAAATAACAAACTATTGTTAAGTACTTCTTAAAAATAAAAATAATTAACTTTCATGGAATGCTATTGAGAAATAAAATTTGGTCGACCTTTTTTGGTGCTAGACGGTTTCTTCTATCATTGCACAAAATTCCAGCTTTTGAAAATAAGCGCTCTGAAGGGACCGATGATGCTGGTATACAAAGATATTTATGAGCAATTTCGGATAATCCCGGAAATAAACATTTCTTGTCATTCCAAAACTGAAGTGGATCGCATTTTCTGTCAAGATATGGTAATTCAATATATTGTTTAACCATCATAGCTGCCGAAGTGTATGAAGTTCGGGGAGCACTACTCTCCATGATTTTTTTGTCTAAAACTCCCCAAATGTCGTCCTTACCCAAAGCAGTAGCAGCAAAAGCAATTGTATTATTAGGGCTATTTGGGGTAGATGAAGGTGGGACTGGATGGGTGCTCATGTTTGATAACTCATTTGTTACCCACATTTGCGCATTATTGGCATTATTTCCTAACCTAAAACCTTTTTTTTTAAAGCGTGGGTCGAGAAAGGTTGCTTTTGATGCTGTTCTATTAGTCTCATATACTGAAAGTCGTTTCTCTATTACTGCAGAAAGACTTCGTTTTAAATTCTTGGCCAATTCCGTTCCTGGCGTCTTGCTTTCTATAGCATTTTGTAGTCCGAGTACAAGAGGAATAACAGAAGACAAACTTGGATATTTTTCTCCCGATAAAATCACAGTCACATTTTCGAAAGGACGTAAAAGTCCCACCACGTCCTCTACTATTATCCATTCATTGGAGTCAAGATTTGGCGGAGGTGAATCCAGTTGAGGCAAAGTTGCAGAAAGCGATATTTTAACCTCCAATAGACGCTCGAGCATATAAAAAGTGCTATTCCACCGAGTGCGAACGTCTTGCTTGAGTTTTAATTTATTCACATTTAATTGCTCTTGCATTTTGAGCAAGGCATAGGAAGCTTTTGTGCTATATTTAAAATGCGAAACAATTGCTCTACATTTTGCCAAAAGTTGTAGTAGCTCACAGTTAGAAGTGTTTCCAGCTAAATCAATTGTTTCTTTCTCTATACAGTCTTTAACCGCGAGATTAAGTGTATGAGCAACACAAAAATGATTCCGTTTATTCAAACATTCACTTACTGCTTTTTTCATAGCTGCAGCATTATCTGTGACAATAGTAACTACTTTTGAGCTTATTTGCCACTGGTCCATTACTTCTTGGATAGCCATTGCAATATTCTCAGCCGTGTGTTGTATTAGTATTTCTGAAGTCGTAATAATTACAGATTTCAACTTATATTGATATATGTAATGTGCAGTCAAACTTATAAAGCTTTTATTACTATCTGATGTCCAAATATCAGATGTTAACGCTAAATAAGAAATATCTTCTAACTCCTTTTTTAAAGATTCGGACACCAATTTATATTTTCCATCTACCATCAAAGCTAATTGTTTTCTGTTCGGTAGCTGATAATCAGCATTCAATGCTTTCGAGTATTCTTTGAAGCCTGAATTTTCCACTATTTGAAAAGGCTGTAAATCTTTCACTATCAAATTAATTAAAGCGTCATCACCAGAGTTTTGCGTAACTTTTTTTGGCACGGTAAGACGGGTTTGGGTGTGCCTTAACCTTTTTTGAGGAGGCTCAACATTTAATGTGGATACCAGTGACTGGGATGTATCGACCAAAGTACTCGTATAACTTTCATTTGTTGATGATGTAGTCGGACTTATATTTCTTTCTTCGAAGATAGCACATGGATGTTTATTTTTAATGTGATTTAACAATGTGGTCGTATTTCCAAGATATTTGAAAGAATTTGAACACTGTTTACAAGTAACACGTCCACTCACTGGCGATTCAAATACATCCCAAACCACAGATTTTCTTTTAGGACCCGGCATTTTTCAAAAACAGAATGTATAACACGAAATACAACGAATACAACAATAACCGGCACTTTAAAAGTTAACCTCAAATCTACATAATTATGACACTTGTTTGTTATGAATGAATATAGTCTCAAATGATCGGCAGTCTTCGCTCCGACTCGGTTTCATTCGGTTCAACTCGAGTTGGTTCGAGTTAAGCCCAATTCGAGTTAACTCGAGTTAAGTAACTCGAGCTAACCATCACTAGGTTGATTACAGATGTCTATGTGCAGTAGTAGCCTCTTAGCATCAGGTGGACTGCATGCTCGTCTGCTACTCCTATATAATAAAAAAAGTATCCTCCTTGTTGCTGTAATGCAGAATTCTAATGTTATGTTGGACCTCTTTAAAAATTGCTCAGCTGCCTTCGACAAAGTTGATAATTGGGCATACAAAGTGCACATGCAAAGTGCCATGTAGCGGCCACACATCGTCTGCTTTCAAAGTCATCTTACTTCGTTATTAATAATCTATCTTTCTCTAAAGATTGAATTGATCTCTACTAGGATGTCTTGAGTGTTAGAATTGATGTGTATTATCAAATTTCGGTCATTGGTACACAATATGTTGAATAGATTGATTATAAATAATGGACATAGATTGGTTTACCTTTACATCAATACAAGCCCTGTAGTGCTTCAATTTAAACTAAAATTCAACCTAATTTATTGTCAGTTGTCATAAGTGAGAGAATCCTTTGTACTTTGTTCAAAAGCACCACTGTCACAAGTATTTCTGTTATAATTGCAGTGTTCAGCGCTGCTGTGTTCTGATTTGAAGGGTAAATTCATAAACTTCAGAATGATTTAAGAAGATTACAAAAGTATACAGGTTTCTACAAGTTTTCTTATTGACAGTCACTGGAATGGTTCCCACACCACCTTACTTCTCCCTTGGCGTTTGCAACACTTATCCAATGTGTTCCAACTTTGTCATCGGGTCAACTGTTTTGTGATTGTGTCTCTTATTGTATCTGAGCTTGACTATAGATGTCTATGGGCGGCAGTAGCCATCAGGTGGGTAATAGTAGTTAGCTTAAAATGATATGGAAGCTGCAAACAAGCGACTTCCATATTATTTTAACCCTTAAAACGGCAAACTAATAATAAAGCATTATATTTGTTTAAAACTTATGTTTATGCGTTGCTAGGGATATAGTATAAAGTTCTTGATATGAAAAATTTAAAATAATTATTAATTAGTTTTTCTTTTGTAATGTCCCATAAAACGGACAGAGCTGCATCCGTAACAGTTCAGTTGTTTGAATTAGCGTCCTCGAAAACGGACAGTGCTGGATATTGTATAAATAAAGAATATTAAAATATTTATATACAAATATATAAAATGCGGTTAAAATAAAGGAATGAAATTGACAAAAATATATTTAATATCAAGTAGTAATTATAATGAACATTTCAGGCAATTACCTTATTACTTTTGTGTATGAAATAGCAAAAAACATTTCTTTTTTTGAGTTAGACATAATCTGACATCACATTTTAGGCATTTTATCATCGTTTTCCCTTTGGTACAGAGACGGCCACGACCTTGTGTATCGATATCGGGAAGATGATGGATCCCATCCAGCCGCATCTCTGGTGGCGGTCTCGGAACTATTGGTTTAGTAATTTCAGCTGGAATTTCTGAGTCTATTACAATGTTTATACGTGTGTCTGATTTTATTAGTGCATCTGCAATTTGGATTCGGAACTTTTTTAGTGGGATAGAATTATCACCCATTTCCTGCATTTCACGTTTGTTTACAAGCCACGCATTATTCAAAGATATATCGATGAGGTGACTAAATATGTTCATGTACCATTTTTTACTTTTCAAAGCAATCCTGTATAAAGCAATCAACATATCAGCTTTATCAACTCGACCCATTTTTTTGTTATATTCCTTGATAATATGAGGGCATGTTACTGGCCGCTTTTCATGCACGTCTTTATTATAGCGTAAAATGCTGGTGACAGGCTCTTCTCCGCAATACGAACTCGCTAGATTCACACAGTCATTGTCAACCCACTTGACAATCGATAGTTTATTTTTATTATCTGAAATCATTTCATAGCTTCCTCTTCCTTTTTTCTTCAGCACTTTATCTTCGACAATAGACTGTCCTCTAAGTCTATCCTTTCTTATAGTACCCAAAGAAAGAATTCCATATTCATTTCGTAAGTGAAATATCAGTTCCAGAGAAGTAAACCAGTTGTCAAAGTAAACAGTTGATAAAGGTTGATCCTTGATGGTTTTATACAGTTTTATAACTGTTCTCCCACCAATTCCTAGATAATTATTTTCCCACTCTGTGAATTCAGCATCATCAAAACTGTTGCCACCATCGTATGCAAAAAAGTCATATACTATCCCGGAATTTCCAGCTCGAACAAAAAATTTGAAACCCCATTTCGTGGGTTTTTTGCCTTTTTTCCTTTATACGGTACCATCATTTCGTCGATGGAGTATGATTTCTCTTCTTCAACAGCCAAACAATTTTGCCGTATGTGTTCCATCACTGGTCTTATTTTAAAATAACGGTCTGTACGATCATCCTCTGCATTATTACAGAAGTGTAAATTACCCCTGATTGTCTCATACTTTTTGAGGCTCATAACATCTGCAATAGGAGCAAAACGAGTACCCTGCGCCCAGTAATCAGCATAAGCTGGCATACTTACTATGCCCATTAATATTTCGATGCCGACAAAAGATTTTATGTCCTTGACTGTCAAATTTATAGGCTTGCCTTGTTTTTGAATTGAGTACAAGTTGCTCATGACGACTATGTGGTTCCATAAATCCTCATTCCAAAACTTTTTGAAATAATCCATAGATGTTTTATCAGTATAATCAACGAAAGGGTGAAATTCTGAGTCAATCTGGACTTGGCTACTGAATTTTTGGCGTTTAAATTTAAATTCCATCTGTTCTAATTTTTTTCGCCGGTTTCTAACAGGGTTGGATGCAGAAGGAGCAGTGTTATTTGTATTTATTACATTTCTTGTACGTCGTGTTGAAATACCAAGTGGTGTTGCTGGGGATGGTACTGATTGAGGCGGCTGAATATTGGGAACATTCCTTGGAGATAGTACTGATGTGGTGACCACAGATGGGGAAGGTTGAGGAGGAATATTATTGCTCAATGCAGGGGAATCATTTAGAGTATCATAATTGTTTAGTACAGAAGGACTCGCTAATTGTTCATCATAATCATCATCAAAGCCATTCAGTAATTCTTCCAGACCGGGAGATAAAGTTCGACAGGAAGATGAATCATCTAGCGGTATATGAGAAAGTACTCTTTCTTCATTTTCCTCATCGTTTTCGATGTCTGATTGTTCCGAGTCCGATGGTGGAATCATGGACAATATTCTATTAGTACGCCATGCTGTGCTTTTATTAGTAGAATTACCTTTAACAAGCATATTAAGCTATTAAAACCTATCACCACAAAGCATAAGTCATCAAAAAAATCAATAATAGATACGTGCTCGTCCCGATTATTATTGTTAGTATTATTGGCAAGGTCCGTTATTTGGGACAAATAAAATAAAGCACCGAGTATTGCTAAAGCGGCAATGTCCGTTAAAAGTGACACCTAACAAAAAGCATAACAGTCTTAGAAATTCACGTGAAAAACAATCATGTGTTGATTAGAAACAAACAATAAACTCACCTCCTTTCAAAATAACCGTAGGTTTTAGTGGTTTAACCATTTTGTGACACAAATTTTGGAACTATTGTACGAGTAGCCGCCGAGTCTCAACTTGTCAAATTTTAAATGACGACAGTTGCAATTGTGATGCGCGCAACGCGAAGTGTGTGTGCGAGGGAGATAGATATATCACCGACGCTTAACGCTGCGTTCAGAAACAGAGCACTCTTACGTTTCGAAATACTTTTAACGTTGAAAATTTAGCTGTCCCAAAAAACGTACAAAAATGCATTAAGGGTTAATACGTTTCCTGTC
Organism: Epargyreus clarus clarus; assembly: GCA_014595695.2. NCBI lineage: Eukaryota > Metazoa > Arthropoda > Insecta > Lepidoptera > Hesperiidae > Epargyreus > Epargyreus clarus. Next base: position 334,716 of record JACTTY020000155.1, on the reverse strand, counting down.
TGTGCATTATATATAATGCATTTCAGATCCAGCAATGACGTCCGTGCATTACATTTAATGCATGGGCCTATACTTTTTAAATAAAGTTTTGTAGACTGGGCGTAGGAGCTACATTTATAATATATAAAAACACCAATGTCCCTCGATTTTTTTTTATTGGCTGCTAACGAGAACTGACTTACAGTAGAACCAAAGTGATAATGCGCATAGCGATCTTCGCCATTGTTCGGCATCGGTCGTATTTCCGAAGCGTTGGGAGATGATATCTATATAGAGTGGAAAGTACATTTACTTCATGCATAATTTAATATATTTTTTTTTGTGGTAAAAGAGATAAATTAATACTTCATGCATAATTTAATATATTTTTTTTTGTGGTAAAAGAAATAATTTATCAGTAACGAGATTTCACGCATGACCCACATAGGAAAGCGACGACAACGATTTAACGATGGAAAAAAGAAGGTTTAAATGAAAAGAAGATTTAGGTATAAGTATTAGGAAAAAAAAGTTTTATTTAATCAGAATCGTATAACAGAACATAGGTTAATATTTAATCAGAATCAGGGAGATTCTCTATTCCTGACATCATAGAGTCATCGGAATTTTCATCAAGGTCTCCAATTTCACTTATATCACTGCTATCTCCTGTGTAAATAATCATTTCATCTGAATAACTATCGATTCTTGACTCATATTTCCTATACTCATCTTCGCATTTAAGGGCATGATCACGAACTTTTTTCCATTCTTCCGAACCTATATTGTTGATTTTTTCTAAAATAGCTTCTTTAACTGTCGTAACGTTCATTGCAATATTTCTTTTGGCAACGTGTTGTTTTATTTGCGCCCAAATGTTTTCGATGGGGTTGAAATCTGGATGATATGGTGGCAATCGTACAATTTTATGCCCATGCTCCTCCATTATACGGTCAATGGCAAATTCTGTGTATTGTTCTTTGTGTCTTTATAATTTCGTACAATTCAGGTTTGAGTTTATTTGGGTCATGAGGAACATTGTGTTGTTGTAACCACGCAATCATTTGTGGTTTGGGTGTATTTGAGTTTGGTGGTTTTACAGACAGCTTATTATGATATGGGGCGTTATCAATTACCAACACACTATTAGGAGGCAAGTTGGGAATCAACTGATTGCGTAGCCAAGTTTGATAACGTTCGGCGTTTATTTCTTTATGATAGTCACCTTCTGAGTCCCGCCTGTAAAGCCCCTGAGACGAAGCCTTTTTCATTGCCTGCACGTACAATAATAATTCGCTCTCCTTTAGAAATGGGTTGTTTAATACCTTTTTTGCTGCTGTCTTGCCAAGTTTTACCTTTAGTATGCGATGTATGCACGTATGACTCTTCCATAAATACTATGTTTCTACCAGCATTTCTCAGCTGTTGTATTTCTCGGAGATATTTGATCCTTTTTAAACGTATATCTGGCTTTTCCATAAGTAACCGTCGGTTGGTATCCGTTTTCAGAAACCTAAACCCCATGTCTTTCAAGATGAGCCTTAAAGTCTCTACACAGCCTTTGAAATTAATAGCTTCGATTAACTTTTTTCTCAAATTATTTACAGTTGGGAGTTCTTTGAGCGTCAACTGAAAATTGTATATCATATTTCGAATTACACAATAGTCGAAATCATCAAGTCCCATCTGAAACCTACTTTTAGGTTTTCCTTTTTTCGGTGTGGAAAATTTCATTGATTGATTTTGCCTTTTTTCGTTCAATATATTAGTCAAAGTTCGGCGTGAAATTCCTGTAGATTTTGTCACACGCTCCTGAACTTTTTTAAAATAACCGTCATGGTCGTTTTTGAATACATTAGCTTCATTTAAGAAATAAAGGTACACATTAAATACCATTTGCCGTGCTTGTGAGTTAAGCGGCTTCGCACGTTTAAATTTATCCATTCTGGAAGGATTCGATCTGAAAGAAGATGAAATGGGCGGAGTTGTAACATTCTATCAAATTTATGTAAGCTTTTTATGTGTTTTATTTTTTATGTGTATTCTATTTGAATTTTATTAAAATGACGAGTTAAAAATATATTATATGTACCCTGTATGTATGTATGTTTAACACTTTCGGTGCTGCAAACAGAGTTCATTATATGGCACATACCTGCTCCATACAAATAAAAACGACGTTTATAAACGTTCAACACTGCTCACATGTACTAAAACACACAATCTGGAACAACCGTCAGTACACGTCAACGTTATTAAACGTTCCTCACTCGTGTTTTTTTTTAAATTACTACTTAATACAAAGTATAGTGCCACCAACTTATCTGTTCAGTTGACAGGGTCGCTAGTGCAGCGTCCAATGTTACCATATAATTATATTTGCCTACTGAAGAGGGAGCTCAACAACTTTGAGACCTATGATTTTTACTAGATAAAATATGTAAAAAATATTTAAAAAGATAAATAACCTTCGTAAACATCCTAAAAAAAAGAATTAGGTTAATAATGTCAAATTTTAATTCTTAAATGATATTCTAGGACAGGAAAAATAAAAAGTCCAGAATTATTAACTATAATTATTTATATTTTATAAAAATAAAATTTATATTTTATAAAAATAATTATGGTCATGATCTCTAACTTCGAGGGGCTCCACACCAGACATCCCTGAGCGAAATAATGACGATGCGCCTGAGGTGCCTGTGCCAAGTGATTTACATAATTCGTCATCAGAGTCACTTGAATCGCTTTCGCTATCACTATGCAACTTAATAATGAATGGTTCTTCTAAATATCCATCATTGTTCCTGTATTTTTCTTCAATTCTTTTTACGTGGTGACAATGGTTTTTCCACTCTTCTTTTGTTATTTTATCGAATGCATTCTGAATTAACTGGGGCATTTCAGCACTAGATTTACCAACATTTCGCTCAGCGACATTTCTCTTCATTGAACTCCAAACCATCTCGATTGGGTTCAAATCACAGTGGTATGGCGGTAACCTGAGAACAGAATGGCCATGACTTTTTAATAGATTATCTATTTCATATTCAGGAGCTGGTTTATTACGCTTTATTAATTCTTGCAGTTGAGGTTTCGTCATTTGCTCAGAAAATTCTATATTTCTCTCCCTCAGCCACAATTGCATGACAGCCTTAGTGTGGTTTGAATTGGGACATTTATTAACACAAATGCTGTGATAGGGGGCATTGTCCATCACTATAAGAGTATGCTTATGCAGGTTCGGCAGCAATTTCTTAATAGTCCATCTTTTAAAATTAACATTATTCATTTCATCATGGTAGTCACCGCTCTTAGTGTTTGATTTAAACACAAGAAGAGCATTCTCTACAAAACCTTCTTCGCCTCCTGCATGAACTATAATCCACCTATTCCCTTTTGATACTGGCTCCAAATCACCTTCAACATCTGGGCCTTGCCAACATTTGTCAGTTGAGTGAGATGAGTGTATATAGGTCTCATCTAAATAAACGACGGGTTTTTTTTTTCCAGACTCATTCTCACGAATTTTTTGTAAGTATGCAGCCCTCCACGCAGTTATGTAATTACGCTCACATAGCACTTTTCTATTTGTTTTAGTTTTTTTAAAACGAAATCCTATTTTATGCAGCAGTTTTCTAAGTGTTTCACGTTTTGCAGAGAAATCAATTTCTTCTCTAAGTATGTTTAATAATTTTGGTATAGTCGGAATTTCTTTCCTAAATGAATAAAATTCATGAATTTTTCTCCGTATGACGCCAATGTCAAAATCATCAATGTCCAATTTTCCTGTTTTTCTTTCTCTATTCTTACCGGGAGTAGATAGTTTGACATTACTTTCTTCAGCTTTTTTCTTTTCATTCATGAGCTTGTAAACAAATCGTTCGCTTACTCCTGTAGCAAAAATATAAATACATGAAGTATAAAAAAACATTTACTACCAAAAATACTCAGTGACACTTTAACTAAGTAAAATAAAATAACTGAAATATTTACGCGGGACTTTCTATTAATTAACTATCAACACTTCAGCTGCGACGCGTTCTGTCACTTTCTCAAACGGTATTTTCGGAGCTAGCAGGCGTTTTTCTTCCCTCATGAAATCTAAAACCTTTAAAATAATGACCCGTGCATCACTTTTGAGAGGCTTAGGCATTTTTAATCACTTATTACAATTATATTCGAATCGAAAAACAAAGAGCACTCACACTTCAAAGAATTGACAGCGGAATGACATTTCAAAATGGCGGTCGGCTTTGTTTTAGTTCCAGATTTGTCTACTGAACAGAAAAGTTGGTGGCACTATAACAATGGATTATGACGTCAACGCCTATGAACGTTGCTTTATATACTTTCACTCCTTTAAGTTTATAATACAGAACAACGTCTCAAGACGTCAAAGTCACTAGAAGTTGCGTCGTATATTATTAGCTAATTATATTGTAATTAAGGAACGACGTCCTATAACGTCAACGTTTACTAACGTTGTTCCATATAATGTATATTATGTGTATTTGTATAGAGGAACGACGTCTTACAACGTCAACGTCAAAGAACGCTGCGCCTTATTATAGCACAATTTTTTGTACATCGTGAAGCAAAGTTTTGAGACGTTGACGTCTGTAAACGTTGTGTCAGGTGAAATGAGAATATATACTTACTTAAATGACCCCGTCTAATGACGTCGACGTTCGATGACGTTATAGCAACCAGTATCGAATCGGTTACCTTATTTTACGGTATAACGTATATACACGTTGGCGTCATTACACGTTTTCCTAAAGGTTTATTATAGTAGAATATGAAAACACGTTTGTTTTAGTTTTATTTTAATCACTTTTATCACAAATTGACTCTTAACTTAAATATAATTATCACACAGTAGGAAACAATATTTCTTGTCACAAGTTTTACCTGCACAGAATAATTAGTCTTATATTTTTATATAAAATCAGTCTTTATAAAATAAAATATTTTCGTAGTTATAAAAAAACGAAAACAAATTAAAGTCTTGTATCTCTTTGACACTTAACAAAAATATACATTCTACCATCATTTAAAATTATGATTTAGCTATACCTAATCAGTCTGATTAACACGCATAAAAATCAACGAAAAATAGATATAATCACAAACTGACTCTTAATGACACATGGTAACTTAAATATAATTATAAGTACACAACAGACAGCGAACATAATTTTATCTCAATCAATCTTTAGAAATAAGATAGTTTCTAACTTATAAAAAAGAAAAACACCTCTTTGAAAGTGACGCAAAATATTATCTTATCATTATTTTAAATTAACATGCAAGTATAGTATAAGTAAAAAAAAGCATTCAATTATAACTGGCTATGCCATTTTTCGAAGCACACGGCACAGAGAGCTGGCTTCTCTTCACAGCCTTTACATCTCAGACTCGTTTCTCTTCTCAACTTCTTCTTCGCGCACATTTTGCACTTCATATAGCATCTTGTTTTTTTAGAACCAGCGCGTACCGGAATCATTTGGGGCCAGTGTCCAGTAGATGGAAGATTTTCTGCGTTTTCTATTGGCAAGAAATCTCTTCTTTTTTTGATTCGATTATCGAATCTATTCAGTTTTATTAGATTGGACGGTTTGAGGTTCTGTGGCAACTGTATAAGTGATTTTATCAAATCTTCTCTAAATGTCAGAAATTCATATTGTGCAGAGTTGTTTTTGCAATATTTCTTGTATATAAAGAAACTGTTCCACACTGCAAGGTCCAGTATGTGGAAAAATACCTTTTTATGCCATCTCAATGTCTTCCGGGGTGTAGAATAATAAGACACCATTTGATCAGCCCTGTCGATGCCTGACATAAATTTATTGTATGTTATCACTTCCTCAGGATTTAATCGCATTTGCCCTCGTCTATTTGATACTTCTACAAGCTTCGGGTGATTTAAAGTTGTCACCATGATAACAGATCTCTTGTCATGCCATTTAGACACATAAACTTTATTTTTTCTGGACCACACATGTTCATTTTTCTTCAATTTTTTTGATATTAAATACTTAGGATTATCTCTTCTATTTTTTCTCAGAGTTCCAGTAGTGTGTGTTTTTAAATTCAATAGTTTTTCAGACAAAGATACAGAGTTATAATATTCTCGCTTTTTCCCGGTTTGATATTCATTTTTTTCATCTTGTAATCCTTACCGTTTGTGATCAGTATCGCATTTCTTTTAATAATGACAAAACCGATTCGTCGATAGCCTCTTTATCTTCAGTTCTAAATTCATTTCTCGTGTTATTTCCATATCTTCAGTTCTAAATTCATTTCTCGTGTTATTTCCAGGTAATCTATTTAAAACTTTATTTTTATCCAGAGGGTTTATGCCAGCTTTAGCAAATCCAGCTAATATGTTTTGTTTTATATTTTAAAAGGTAATTATTAGCGTCATGTATTAACCACAGTATTAATCGAAGTATAGACCTTTTTTCGCCCTCAAACGACATGAGCAGGATGTCGTTGGTAGCTGCTGCTTGATCGTTTTTTGGAGTAAGTACGGCATGCTCACATAACCATTCAATAGGCTTGTCATGTATATGAATAATGTCTGGTTAAACTTTAGATAGCAATTCTTGAATCGTAGTAACAACTGTACACAATTCTTCTGGGATTGTTATCATTTCATCAAACGATGGAAAATCACCATTACCGATTGTAGGATAAGCATCCACCAGACGGGCGGATGGCTTTGATCCCACAGCTCGGACAGACAGTCTGGATGATGGAATCTCTAAATCCGATGTTCGCACTAGCTGCCAAACAGATCAGGCACATACATCGCACGTACCTTGAAACTGCATACAGCCTCGATGACTCGATGTCAGGATTCGATAGTAGTTCGACTACCTCCCGAAGTGATGATAATGTAAGGTTCTCAGATCTAGGAAGTATCTCTCTATCTACCTGGTGGCTGGCCACAACTGGCAAGAAACCCTTGTCGTCATAATTAACGATGCCAATTGCATCTATTATTTTCTTAAAATCGGCCCGAAATAATCTCGTTCTCGGTATCGGGTCGGTGACGGTGCGGTGGACAAACGACCTTAGGCTGAAATCTACCTACCCTCCGTCGAGTGCAATGTCACTCGTGCGGACGTTTACAGAGCGCGGCCCAGTAATTAAGTACTAAAACGGCTTTTTAATACTATATAGGTAGGAACTACGTAGTACGTTTCTACATCCTTAAATGGCAACAGTGGATCTCTGTTTTTGATTTACAATAAAAGTCTGCCCTTTTCCTCCAGTCCTTTTTAACTTTTTCTGTCATATTTGCTATTAAAGCCCGTAATATTTATTTATCACCTAGTCTTTTTGATGATATTTTTGATTGCTAGTTCCGTTTTGGATAGAATGCTTCTTTTTAAGAATGCTGGCTGCTGGTATATTCCTGGTTACGTACTTTTCTTTTCTGGAACTTGCATTTCAAACAGGTTTTTCCCATTAAATAAAATACATTACCATAGGAAAATTAGGTTAAAAGAGCGTAAACAAAACGTCTTGTTTAAAGATATGGTATGTGCACTCTGATGTATATTAACTACATAAGATCACGGGTTATCTTCTTATTGAAGCATAACACAATATGATTAATTTAAAACAGCGGTTTATTTAATAAATACAAATAAGTTTTACATAACAAATATGAACTAATGAAATACTTACTTTCCTAAAACAAATAATCAACTATTAATTGTTCATGCTTCGCCATTGTTATTGTAATAACTTAAATCTTCTTTTACGTGTTTAAATCAAAGCAAATATACAAACATATCTGAGTTTCAAAGAAATTATTAAATAATATTGAAACATGACAACGTCAATGTCATCCAAAGCATATAACTATTTTACTTAGAAGAGATACGACTGCTTCCTACTAATTAGATCGAGCAACAAAAAAAAAGTGTGTGTGTGTCAGCTACGACGCACGATTGGAGTTTACTCCTTACGAACGATAATTATGATATATATCGAATAGAAAAAAAGGGTAAATGAACGCATCTGCTAAAATGATAAGAGAAACAAACATATATCTGTAATTATTCGGATTATTTATATTACTTCAATAATGCGAATTACATAAAGTATGTTACAAAATAAAAGATCTAGCTGTTCGTATTTAAAATGTATATTATTCATAAATGTAAACAATAAGATTACCAATTAACCGCATCCATGTGTTTTTTGGATTCTTCTTCATTATCATCTAAATCAATTTCTTGCATATTTTCAAATATTTTTTCAACTTTAATCACTTGTTGTGATTTATTTAATAGTACATAAAAATACACGTATCAATGCATAGAAGTACAAGAAATTTTTAAAATCAAAACATTAAAACTTGATGGTTAGGTTGCTGTTTATGTACGTTGTATATAGATGTATACAATAGATGCTACTATATGCATTTATTATACAGCATGCATACCCTGTACTCGGCAGCAGTATACAAGTTGTGGCAGAACTTCGTAATACGCAGGCGCGCAACACACACGTACAAACATACGCACACATTCAACTCTCAGACTGGAGGTAGTGAACTATACAGTGAGACTACGAAGTATCGCGCAAAGAGGAGACCCGGAGAATGAGATACGCTGTGTAATGTATTCCATCTCATTCTTTTACACGTTCAATCCTACAGATATATATGTTTGTCTCTTTCTACGTAACGCCTCAACTTTTCGTGTTACACTTGATTTTACTCCTTATAAAATTTCCGTACCGGGCCTTATAACTCAAATCGTTTCTTAAGGAGTAAACTCCAATAAACTCCAAAAATGAAAGGAGTGGTGTTATAACTTTTTGGAAGTGGGGTATAAAAAATTCAAACACATAGATGGCTTCGAGTAACATTAGGTAGTTTGCTATAGAAATACTGATTATTTTTAGCTAATTAAATTGAAATAAACCAACACGCCCCCTAAAAAATTAATCCACTCTTATTAAAAAATATATATACAGTATAAAACCAACCAACCAACAAGATCGTATACACCTTCACAATTTTATAACTTTTAAATCAGGCATTTTGAATGCCTGACTTTTTGCATTTGTGATTAATCCAGGCAGCTCGAGCTCAATGTTTCGTTTAGTTTCATTGTATCTCCGAACGGAAGCTCTATTTACATGTGTATTTTAACATTGTATTTATAGACAGATGCCCTGTGAAGTTCTGGGTGTTTTGAATCGTATTTTCTTACAAAAGTTCTATGAACTGCTGGGGTTTTTTAGTATACCTAATAACGGCTATGTTATGTGCTTTTTCTTATGTACATCCCTTTACTATTGTATAAAGCCGGTCTCTTGTTACTGCAAACTTATCCGCATCCGAAATTGAAATATGCGACGCGTTACGACCGTTATCTACGCGTTTGTCTACCGCCGCCGTCACGGACCGTCACCGAGAACGAGATTATTTCGGGCCGACTTTAATATGAAGTGACGGCGGCAGTGGACGAACGCTCTCAATGTCAAGTCTTTCAAGGACAGGGTTTCCACCATTCAAACTGGTTGCGTAAATGTTAATTTGGGATTGGAATTTTGACGAAATTACAGCAGGAACATTGTTTTGGAAGTCAGGGACTTAATATTTTTTTTAGAAGTTGCTTCTTTATCTCTCCTTGGTTTACTTTGAGGTCTGCCTCTTTTACTTGCAGAAATCAAATTGCGCTGTTAATTTATATTATTACTCTCGAGAACTGCAACTTGTTTAAATGTTGTTAGTTTGGGGTCGGAATTTTGAAAAGCGCTAACCTAATTGCGAAACTTTATTTCGAGTATTTAAAGCCTGAGTGTATGAGCTTTTCGCGCATTTCCCATGTTCGCTAATGTTTAAGCGAACGGCGGTTTATAAGAGTTCACGGATTTTTCGGATACGAGTACGCTAAACCCTTTTTTAAACAAAATAACTGAACAACGTGACGAATCACTATCTGTTATTTAATTTGAAATCCTTTTGCTAATGACTTTGGGGGTCCTCATTTCGGTAGCTAAGTTAACGATGTGTCACAGGGACTTTTGCGTAGATACTTAGACAAGTCTACATTATCCAGAGCTACAACCGGTTATATATTCTGGACCATTGAAGCTCTAGCGGCTTAATTTGGGGGGCAGAAGAGCTCGTCCGCACCGGGCCCGCGATCCTGGGAAAAAAGGTCGTCAGAACCAAACAATCTATGTAATGATGGGTACCGGTCAAACAAAAAATAAAGTCACCGGATCACAGGCGAATTTTTTACACTGGGGGCCTCCATACAACCTTCCGACCCGGGTCTCTGACAACCTTTGTCAGCCACTGGGATGAAGTGTGAATTTCAACGGTAATCCTATCAATGGCATACAACCCGTTGTCACAAACATGTTTAATTAATAGCAATACTGCTAGAGATCGCTCACTATCGAATTCGAAGAAACTGGAAAATGCGTTTTCCGCGTACGAGCCGACTCGATTACTTTCATCTACCGCGTGACTATTGTATAAGAAATATCTCCCGTCTTTTCCAAAAAGATTTATTTAGATGGCCCGTGAACAAATAAATATCAAGATCGTTATGATCTTGGTTAAATAATTTAAAAACATTTTAATATTACAATTTAATATTAAAAACATTAATAACCAAATAATCGCGAAGTTTAATTATGGAATAATCCATATTGGTTTCAAGTATAACATTTACGACAACCGCGCTGAAGTCCATTTGCTTAAATTTTACTACAAAGTTTGCTTCTGAACAAAGGTTATCTCAGAAGCGACCGGTCGCATTTATATCTGCAATAGTACCGTAATACAAATTGTCACCAGAACATAAAATTGAATCTATCCCTGAAGAGGTGAAACGTTTTCTATTCTTTACTACAGAATAAACAGCCGCGTACGTTAATATGGCAACACATTGTGCGTGTAACCCTGGATGCAGCTTCGCCTCGTGTCGAGTGCCTAGGACTGTCAAGACAGATAGCAACATATTTTTTGAACAATCATGACAAGCACGACTAGCCTTTTATTTTTCCATTTATTCTTTTTAAGTGCACGCATCGCAAACGCAAATTTCGCCTCTGTATTCAGAGTTTTATTCTGATTTGGCTGCAGAAGAGGTGATATTTCGGAACAATAAAACTTAGTTTTTAATTTTCCGTGTATTTTTATTGTAAATCATGGTAACCCGTTTTCAATTACTGCTAGAACTGCGGCCGTGTTTCATAAGATTTGAGGACGCTGCAGCAATCGCGATGGCTACGTTACCGCACAAAAGCGTCATAGGTTTTGTTATTAATGTTAGAATGTGCGGACTGTAGGCTTTCTTGCTGATTTGTTACCAAATCAATAAAATTTCGTTGCATATGAAGTTGTTTAAGATCTCACTTGTTTTGATGAAGATTTCGCTGAAGGACCTTTTCTCGTCCGATTTTGAATATTTGTCTACCTAAGGGTGATCGATAAAGGGAGGGGGGGGCGGTCAAACTTTTTCGAATTTTTCGGTATAAATTTCGGGAGAACCACCAATCCGATAAAGACCTGAGTGGTGTCTGCGGATAGGTATTGTCAAAACGGAGCTATTGAAAAATGGAAGGAATCGAACAACACACGGGGAAGAAATTGGCGAAAAATTGTAGCGAAAAAGTGCGAAAACTGAGATTTGTTGTAATTTGCAAACTCGGACAGGAATGAATGAGGTATCAAAGGAAAGGTATTATTGCAAGGAATCCGTAGACACCAAATGTTTTAAAATGCGACGGCGAACAACGGAGATACTGGACTTCAAATTTCAAGAGAGTGGCCATGCAGCACTCGGCATTGAGCCGCCAGGTGCAAGCACCGACGTCTGTATCGGCTGCTTTTGTCTTACCCCTCACCTACCGTGTCTCCCTTCTGGCCGGCTTAACAGCGGGTACTTTCTTCTCGTTAAGCAATTCAAAGTCCGGTGTGGATAAGCAATGATCGTGTTAATTCATTTAACACATAAATTACTTGCATAATAGTCATATCATAGATAATAAAAATCTTTCATTGCATTTTTAATATTTGTGATATTCACCTGAAGCATGGATTGAGACATAGACCTGGAAATTGTGGGCAATCAGGACAACCATATGCCACCATGGTCCTTTTTTATTTTTACTGTAGCATACTCTACACCGTTTTCGCATTATCCTTTCACCATTATATTTGGCAAATGTATTTCCCTTTAGAGAGGGATTGTGAAAGTTCTGTCACATTTGAAGACTGTATTAAATTGTTTAATACAGAATTTCTATAATGATATAATTCTATCTTTGAATTATTCATTTTTATATTCAAAAGAAAGCCATTCACTAGACATATTTGCATCAAATGAATTATTAACTTCTTATACCAGCGTAGGGTCTTGTGTTCACAGGAATAGTAACTCAAAAGCTGGTCGTGCCTGTCAAATGATCGCATGTATTTATTATATTCTATTTGTCGGTGGACGAACGCTCTCAATGTCAAGTCTTTCCAGCTTATGGTTTTAAACATTCAAACTGGTTGCGTAAATGTTAATTTGGGATTGGAATTTTGACGAAATTACAGCAGGAACATTGTTTTGGAAGACAGGCACTTGATATTTTTTTAGAAGTTGCTTCTTTATCTCTCCTTGGTTTACTTTGAGGTTGGCCACTTTTACTTGCAGAAATCAAATTGCGCTGGGAATTTATATTATTACTCTCGATAACTGCAACTGGTTTAAATGTTGTTAGTTTGGGGTCGGAATTTTGAAAAGCGCTATCTTCGGAGACTTTATTTCGTTTATTTAAAACCTGAGTGTATGAACTTTTCACGAATTTTCTATGAACCGACGGCGGTTTATAAGAGTTAACGGATTTTTTTATACGAGAAACGCGTTGTCCCTTTTGTTTTTTTGCAAGGTCGCCCTTTTTTAACAGAATAACTGATCAACGTGACGAATCACTGTTATAATTTGAAATCCTTTTGCAATTTTGAATAATGGCTTTGGGGGTCCTCATTTCGGTAGCTAAGTTAACGATGTGTCACAGGGACTTTTGGGTAGATACTTAGACAAGTCTACATTATCCAGAACTACAACCGGTTGTATATTCTGGACTTTCGAAGTGTGACTTTCAACGGTAATCTTATCAATGACATAAAACCCGTTGCCAAAAACATTTTAAATTAATAGTAATACTGCTAGAGATCGCTAACTATCGCATTCGAAGAAACGGGCAACTCCGCGTGCGAGTCGGCTCGGTTTTTCATCTACTACTTAACTATTGTATTAGAAGTATCTCCCGTCTTTTTTCCAAAAAGAACCCGTATGTAGATGGCCCGTTAACAAATAACTATTGTTAGGGGTTCAGGACAGCAAATCAAAGCCTCAATATATATTCATTCCTATCATACATAAGTAGCATCAATTACCTATCAAATACTCCACACTCAGGTCGCGTCTCAGCTAACTAGAAACTTCTGTATTTTCCCATTTCCCTGCGTGATTTTCGCGCCCAAGCTTCTATTTTTTTTTTATTTTATTCCAGAGCGTCATATTATACGTCCAGCAATGAACCCCGAATGCAAGGTTTTTAATCCATTTATAAAATAATGTTTTGCTTTATTTCAAATGTAACCTTACACTATCAAGATCATCGATAAGATCTTGATTAAAAACAGTATCAACCAAATAATCCCGAAGTTTAATTATGGAATAATCCATATTCCTTTCAAATATACCTTTTACGACAACCATGTTTGAAGTCTATGACTTAATTTTTACTAAAAACTTTGGAACGTTTATTTCGCAAGGCAATTCTTCTGAACAAGATAATTATCTCGGCGGAAGCGACCGGTCGCTTTTATATCTGCAGTCCGGTGATACAAATTGTCACGAGAATATAAAATTGTATCTATCTCGGAAGAAAGATGTTTTTGTTGTCAAAATCACAAAAAAGGCAAAGATAATCTTATTTTGCAAACGAAAGGAAATATTTATTGATAGAGGGAAAATATTTATGATTGGCCTTCGAATATTTTTTAATAGGAATTTCTGCTCCAGAAACGCCTAAGTGTATGTCGGCGATATCCCACTACCGCACTTTATTAATAAACTGATCGAAACGACTTTAATATGAGAATCACTTTTATTTACAATTCGGGTAGAGTAACGGCTTACACGACTGATTAAATGCGAATGAACCACGCTCTACCAGCGGGTGGACTTAAATACTAGAGATGAAACGGATATCCGGTAACTATCCGGTATCCGGCCTATCCGGCCTTGTTTTAACTATCCGGCCAGATACCGGATAGTAATACAGTATCCGGCCGGATACCGGATAGTTAAATTTTTACACAAGGCAAATCATACTCCACACACATCAAAAATGTTTGTTTTATTAATTAATATTTATTAGTTTAATACTCAAAATTAACAAGTGGCAAATTGTGATGAATAAATACCAAATTTTCCGCGTTTGTTGGTAAGAGGCGACTTCGCTTGGCTTCGTATACCAGACCAGCTTCTGAAAATAGCCTTTCGCTGTAAACGCTACTGCCAGGCGCTGAAAGATAAATTCTAGCAAATCTTGACAACTGCGGGTACTGATTTTGATTAAGTGACCACCAAATGTATGGGTCGTGTTTGCGATCGATTCGAGATGTCTTTAAAAAAAAGTCAATCTCGTTAGCAATTGGATTTTGTTTTTCTTGATCGTGACCATCACTACTATTATCCTTTGCCACTTCATTGAAACAGTTCCAAAAAGTGTCATGAGCTTCACGTGTGAACTTGGATCCAGTTTCATCTTCTTTCATTCGTTTAGCAGGTGTTGAAGACGGCGATGATCTTTCACTGTCAGAAGAAGATTCCTCGCAAAAGTTTTTTATATACTCTATCATGATTTTCTGTCGGGCTTTTTCAGTTTCAAGAACTCCTAAATAATCTGACTTGAACCTTGGGTCTAAAAAAGTAGCAATTAGGTAGTTTGGATTATCTCCTAAGGATTTAAAACGACTTTCCAATTCAGCTTTCAAAGAAGCTCTCATACGAGCTAAGTCTGGTGTTCTTTGTGCAGTCTCGTTTTTGTCTAAACACTTTTTTAATGCAGAAATATGCGGAATCGCCTCGGATATACAGGAAAGGCCAGAACTTGTAATTTTTGTTATTTCTTCAAATGGTTTTAAAAGATTTATACACTGCTCCATTAGGCCGAATATCCGCTATCCGGTATCCGGCCAAACTACTATCCGTTTCATCTCTATTAAATACTACTCGAGTGACAAACAGCCTAAGAACTAGCCTCTCACATCACTTGTTTTGTTATAACAAGTGACGTGATTCACAATAAATTTAACTATTAATAAAGTAACATTATCCCTTTACACCCAAGATGATATGGGCGTGAGTTTCACTTTAAAAAAATTCCCACGTGATAGCTTCTTATTTTTCGAAACGCAACCGATGCCGATCGATCGTGAGGAGAGTATCGCACGTGCTACCGGCTAAGTGAGCGGGGTGCAGGCGGTCAGTTGTGCTAGGGACTCGTCCAAAGATGGCAGATTTTTTCGACCCGCGCACTGTCACAGGTATATAATTATTTTTGGTATTAAATGTTTAGTATTTATTATTAATTATAGCTAATTTGAAAGTTAAAAGAACACTAAATACGTGGAATTTAGTAGTTTATTCGATTAACTTGCAATTTAGATACAATTAGGTTGCAAATTTCAACTGTTACGATCGTGTGCCTACGGTTGTTGGTGCAGAATAACGTTTGATGAAAATGCTTTTTATTGCTATTACCAGTTATGTGTAAGTTTCGTCAATATCAATTTTGTTTGTTTCAATTTTAGGGGTACATTTAAATGACCATCAGATTTTGCCAGTGCGGGGTGAGGAGAAATGTATCGGACATTGAAGATCTTCATGAAAGTGAAGAGCTTCAACCAAATAGATTAGAAGAGTTTCAATTTGAAGAATTGTGCCCTGAAACAGATCCAGAAGCACATGCAGACCCTCAAATAGAAACTGACCTAGAATTGGATCTGGAAATTGAGCCTGAACCTCAACCATCTACTTTAAAATCATCCCTAGAAATTTCTCGCCGCCGAGCATCTTCACGTCCAACACATCGCAAAATAGCTTGGAAAAGAAAACGTTTTCTGTCTTGAAAAGGTCTACACATCCCTACCAACATCTCCAGTAAAGTTTCCAAAGAAATATTTTTCTTAATATTTTAATTATGAGGCTCTTGATATGTAACCAGATGCACAAATTTATATTACCTAAGAAGAACCGGTCGAAAACTTAATTTAATTGCAATAAATATGGCTAAAGTTTTCTCCATCTGCATTATCATTGGATGTATTCCCTAGCCAAGAATACCTACGCCTTGGAGACCTGGATTTAAGACGGAGGCAATAACGGAAGAAAGAAGAATGTTGATTTTCATAGAATTACGTAGTTTAGGTTTCATTGCCAAGACAGATTTTTTATAAAGACTAATGAAAATAAAGACAGTGATGTTAAATATCTCCAAATTGTTTTAATTTTCTAATATTTTTTGATAAAACACTAAATTTTTTTGCAATTTTCACGATCGTGAGTGTGACAGTTCCCACCGGAGACTCACGATCGTGCGGGTCGATTTCTGGATTACGTATAAACTCGGGTTATTCGTCATCTCGCACGACAAATCTCGCCCGATCGGGCGACTTGGCACCTTTCGAATTTACCTAATATTTCTGTCGTCAACTCGCACGACCATAAAAATGTGAGGTAACTTAGTACAGTCAACTACAAAAATCCTTTTTAAAAACGTTTAATATTTTATGGTTGGACTTTAAAATTAAACAAAATGTTATTATATCATAATTTAGATATATTTCACAAATCAACATCTCAAAAATATAAAAACATGTTACACCAAATAATAATCAAAGTAAAACAATATATATTCTCAAAAGCACTTGGCTTGTTCATTAGCTAAGTATAAAAATATGATCAACATTAAAAAATAGAATCAACAATATCACAAAAGCATTTTGACTTGTTATTATCTAAGTATAAAAATGTAATCAAAAATATAAAATATAATCAACAATATCACAAAACCATTTGGCTTGTTATTATCTAAGTTTAAAAATGTAATCAAAAATATAAAATATAATCAACAATATCACAAAAGCATTTGGCTTGTTATTATCTAAGTTTAAAAATGTAATCAAAAATATAAAATATAATCAACAATATCACAAAAGCATTTGGCTTGTTATTATCTAAGTTTAAAAATGTAATCAAAAATATAAAATATAATCAACAATATCACAAAAGCATTTGGCTTGTTATTATCTAAGTATAAAAATGTAATCAAAAATATAAAATATAATCAACAATATCACAAAAGCATTTGGCTTGTTATTATCTAAGTTTAAAAATGTAATCAAAAATATAAAATATAATCAACAATATCACAAAAGCATTTGGCTTGTTATTATCTAAGTTTAAAAATGTAATAAAAAATATCAAATATAATCAACAATATCACTAAAGCATTCTAAGTATAAAAATCAATAATATCACAAGAGCATTTGGCTTGTTATAACTACTTCTTACTACATACAATAATTGTCAGTACACATCACAGATCACGATTTTTGTTCTTATTAATTGTCAAATCAAAATATTCGAAAAATTATAATATAAGAATTTCGATACATAATTCAATATTTATGTTTCCGAGTCTGAGTTCGGTAATTGTGGTAGCAATATGTTTATCAATAGCACAAGTTTCTTTCTGTTTTGTCGTAATATTTGATCCTTTTAAGTTTAAAGTTTGATAATAATTATCTTCTCGTTGTAAGATAGTCAAAAAATGAGCAATGCTTTTCGGTTTACTGTTTACTTTTTGTTTATAGTAGCATGCCAGCTCTCAACCATATTTGTAGTACGGTGATGATTGTTACTGCACGACCATTTGTCAGCAAAAAATGAAGATTCACTTAACCATGTTTCTACAAAATAATTATTAAATTGGACAATTGTTTCATCGTTGGGGCATTGAGACATAATGTACAACCAACCGCTGTCAATAAATTCTTTAGGTAAATGTGCCAAAACAGTACATCTTTTTACATGTTTTCGAGCCAGTGCAGATTTAGTAATGCCTACTTCATCAGCCTTTCGCCACAAACTTCTACAAAAATGAAAGAAACACCCACAAATGCAAGTATCTGGGAATAAATCTTTGATCGCTGACATTGCTGCCTGCTCGAAGTCGAGTATAATATTTTTTGGATAGAATTGAGGAATTTGGCTCTTGATCAGGGAAAACAACACTTTGTAAGTTATTTTACTTTTGTTTGGCAATAATGCATAAATCACAGGTATGATGTTAGAATGTGTTTCACTGCTTCCTAAATCAACATGTAAGGTGTACAATTGCTGGAAGGGTTTCAGACAAAATTTAAACGTTCCGTCACATAAAACTGTCAAATTACAATTTGCTAATATTGTTTACAATTATTACTAGCGAAAACCAAAATTCTATTCTTCGAGCTGTAGTAGTCAGCTAATAAAAAACTTTCGAATTTTTCGGGCACGACAACTTGCTTTAAAGTGTTAGAACATAGTTTTTTTACACCCAGTGACTTATTTCTATTTCGGTAAAACTTATTTTTAACATTTTTAAATTGAGGAATTTTTTGGATAAGGTTGGTTCCTTTGTCTTTTAGCTCAGCAACACTCTGTCGAAAAACACTTGGTATGGGTACAGTATAATCCGTCTTCACTTTTTCCATGCACTCGTTGAATTCTACTTCCAACTCATTTGACGCAAAATCCGGCTCACACTTGTGTCTATCCTCCCGCTTGATAGAGTTATCTATATTATTTATAATAAGGTTTGCTTTGCATATACTTCGTTTGGAGCATCTCCAAACACAGGATCCGTTATTTTTCCTATGTAAATTATATTTATGGCCCGCGCGAAGAAGTACTGGCTTTCCTCTTTGTGAAATAATTGTTTTCACATCAGTTTCAGAATTAGATGGACCAGATTGTGATTCAACTCCTAAAAAAATTGTTATTATTGAAACCGGTTTTTTGAAACAAATCGTGAATAAATGTAGGCAAAGCAAAGCATTTTTTTTTTATAAATTTCGCATATAACTTATTGTTATATATAACATATATTATTTAATTTATGTCTCATAGTTTATTTCAATGCCAGTCAATATATGACAAAAACAAGATGGTGGCCACAAAGCCATATTTTAAAATATTATCCATGCTCTGTTAGGACAGTATTAAGATAAAACTAGTAGTAATAAAATGTAAAGGTACTTCATAAAATGATAATTATTTACTTACTTTGACTAATCAATATGAATAAATGGGCAGATGAGAAAAATTTAGGCACTCATTTTTGATTTCATTAAGACATAATAACACTCTGTTAAATAAATTAAATACACTTACCTCCAAACATACATAAAAAAACACTAAAAACACCCACATTGTAATAAAAAAATAATTCTTATCGCAAGCTTAACATGCGCGGGGCAGTAAAGTACGCTTAAGGGAAGACTGACTGACGTCACGATGCGCCGCGATTTCGATGGAGATAAAGGTTTAGATAAAAAGAAAGAGATTAGCGCTATTCTTTTGTGAGCATAAATTGTTTAGCTCTGCAGTGTAGAAGAGCGCTGTTCTTTTGACGGCCCGAAATATTTTTATTTTATTTTTATGTGTACATATATAAACTCCTTTGCAAAAAAAACGGGCACCTTACACACACACTTTACCTTAGCTTTTCTATGGGTAAATATTATTATATTTTAGTAGGTCATTAGCTTGGATGACTAGAAATTTCTTATTATCAATGAGAATCTAGTTTTTTAACACTTTTATCCTGGTATCGGTGTTTTAGTCAATTGTAAACAGAGAGAGCCGTGTTAAAATGGACATTTTATGGGTATAATGAAATTAAGACTACGAGTATTTTTATGGTATTTTAATAAAGAGACTTAAAAAATAAAAATTAATAACGAGTATGACCTCATCTTTGCAGCGATTACGGCATGTAATCGTCTTGGCATGCTTCCCACCAGGCTTTTGATGGTGTCCTGTGGAATGTGTTCCCACTCAGTCGAGATTACACGTTTAAGCTCTCTGATGTTTTGTGGAGGTGGTTGGACAGATCGTACTCGCCTTTTTAGGAGGTCCCAAAACATGCTCAATGGGGTTAAGGTCGGGGCTCCGCGCTGGCCAATCCAAACGACGAATACCGACCTCTTGCATATAAGCATCTACGTCGCCAGAACGGTGGGCCCGAGCATTATCGTCCATGTAAATGGCATCTTCACCAATTACAGTCAGTGCGGGTTGTGCATTTTGAGAAAGGATTTCTGTTATGTACCTATGCGCATTTAGTGAGCCATTTCTATGAATACTATCTCGGTACGATAGTTGGAAGTTACGCCCCGCCCAAAACATAACGGACCCTCCACCATAAGGGGTGATTTCTTCAAAACACACATCGGCATATAGCGTTCCCCCTGGTCTTCGTAACACTCGCCGACGTCGGTCCTCACCATGCAGACAAATTCGAGCCTCATCGGAGAAGAGTACGCTACTCCAGTTACCTGGTGTCCAAGATAGGCAATTTCTAGCGAACCTCAACCGCGCAATCCGGTGCTCACGGAGTAACTTGGGGGCCCGCGCTGGTCGTCGACTACGTATATCAGCAGCTAAAAGTCTTCTCCTCACAGTCCATAGGCTAACTTGTGCTCCTCGTACCTCTTCAAGGTTTCTTTTGAGGTCTATGTAACTGCATTTGCGGTTCCTCAGCGCCTGAGTCACTAAAAAGCGATCGTCTCGCGGCTGTGTGCAACGTTTCTCCCAGAACCTTGCCTTCTCTGAACGGAACCTGTCTCTTGGTATCGAGTCCAGGTTCTTTGTACGGTTGAACGACTCACGTTTAACCGCTGTGAGACGTAACATTGGCTACACCCCTCTTCCAGCAGCGCTATAATTTTACTAGCTCTCATTGCTTTTTCTGCCATTACGATAGACACAAAGATATCTGTTTTAAGTCACAATAAGGCAGAATTATGCGATAAACATAAATTGTTGTACTAAAAATAACGAAAAGTTACTTTTAGTTGCTTGATAACCTTTTAACCGCAAACCCGCGAAAAGTGTCACAAAATGAAAAAGGGATTAATAATTTAAAAAACAAAAGTTTTGAATTTGGAATGAACTTTTTTTCATACCCAGACTCTTTATTAAGTGCCAGTAACATAGTTTGGCTATTAAAACCTCTGAAGAACTAAATTATTACCAATAATGTTAAAAAATCAAACCCGCCCGTTTTTTTTGCAAAGGAGTGTATATATATATATATCTATGAAACAACAATAGTTAGTCAGTAGCTTTATTTTAAGCTTTAATATAATGTCGTTTTATTTGAAGTCATTTTTTATTTAAATTTAGTTTAAATTTTTTTACCTGGCTGTACTTTGTTCGAGCGTGCGAGTTGACGACAGAAATATTAGGTAAATTCGAAAGGTGCCAAGTCGCCCGATCGGGCGAGATTTTTTCGTGCGAGATGACGAATAACTCATAAACTCTGGATTTTTTTTCGTATTTTTTGTGGATCCCTTAAGCTATATAAAAAGCCGTAATAAACGTTTTGAATCGGAAATTGCGAAAAAGAATCTTTGGGTGGAAAGGGTTATATTGAAAATATTGTATTAAAAATACGAGAATAAATATTTTAATATTATTATAATTTATTTAGTATGACTAACAAAGTGTTTTGAAGTACTACCGGAAGTCCATTAATTCCACATTGACAATCAAAATTAACATGATAAAAATTAATATTATATTATAAAATGCCTCGCCGCCCATATGTACTAGCGAATTCTCCATACTGTTGTCCCAATGTGTATTTCCAGTTTTCCCTTTTCAGCATAAAGTGTAGCTCCTCAAGAGAGCTAGTCAATATATTCACAGTTAGAGACATTGTTTTTCCTGTATTATTTATTTTCTATGTGATCAAAAAATATGGCGTCAAATCTATTTTCATCTAGATTCTTGGCAAATCGCTACCGGTGCGTGTCAGTGTGACAGCTTGGCCCGTTGGACAGTCAATCCCACTTACTGCCAGATTTGTGACCGTGTTTCATAAGGTTTGAGGACGATGCAGCGACTGCGACGGCTACGTTACGGCACACAATGGCATCATCACCTGCTGTACATATCTGTTGTTCTCCTATATGACATATAAACTCCCATGTGCCCCAATGGTCATTGGTACACCAGTGTTCACTTATTCGAGACATAAAGACAACTCCCATCGCAATAAACATGGCAAAATATACATATAATTCCTTAGCAGACGTATCCTGCCATCGGCAAATTCTGCTATTGGCATGGAGGTTACCGTTATGGAGCATCTGGTGTGCCACGTGCTGAACATATTTGTTGTTCTCCTTTGCGATGCCAGACGCTTATTAATGAGACCAATTCTATGAGCCCTCTGCTCAACTGACTCATTGGCCAGACGCTCATTAATGAGGCCAAGTCTATTAGCTCTCTGCTCAAAAGATTCATTCGCAAGACGCCCTTGGATGTTACCGAGTCTAGAATTATGCCATTCAAGAGTTTCTTGACGTAATCGTGATTTCATATATACCTTCATGGCCAACAGACGTTTTTCACGATCTTTAATAGTCTCACAAGAACGTGAAATTGTGTTTCGAAGAGCATTTTTACGGAGACGACTACTTTTATCCGTTCTCGTTTCTTGAGATCTATATTTTTTAAGGCGTGCAGCAGCTTTTGTAGGTCTACCCATAGCCACTTGACAGTGCAGCAATAAACTAAAAAGTATTAAATAAAAATAACTACGGTAAAAAAAACCGACTTCAAAACTAAAAAGTAAAAAATAATAAAGATTTAATATTAATTATATACTACTTATTATTTACATGTGCTATTTACTAATAGGTTTGAAGTCGGTGCCAAGCTTTATACAAATAATTATATTTTAATTTCCTTAATAAACCTTTTCTTAAATAAACCTAATAAAGAGCAATTAATTCTCAACCCTCCGTGCACCAGGTGGGGTTTAATAAGCCCCAGCCCTTGAAATACCGCAATAAGTTTAAAACTTTAAACCCGCCATCGCACGAATTCAACTACTGAGAATTAGTTGAGAATAGCTGGAATTGCGACGTTGCCGCTCCGATTCGCGTCGACAAGTCAGTCCGGCGACCACTGCTAAGCGAGCTACACCACAGAGTACTTTATTATATTGGGAATAGAGTAGTCAGTAATTTCAAGGCAAGAGCGCCATCTCGTGGGAAGTTAAATAACTTTCTACCAATATACAATAGTATACCTATAATAATTGTATAGCATCTGATAAGGTTTTATTTGAATTTTAGATATATTTTTTAAATATTCTGCCATAAGTTGCACTAACTATTTACTTATGGCAGATTTAATAAAAACTGAGATAATGGGAACTTAGGGTACAATAAAACAGAATATACAATTTCCTTCTTCTTTTATTATAATATTTCATAGCTAATACCTGAACTGTATCTTCTTTATTATTAATTGTAATAGGATCTATTTTAAGGATTTTATTAATATTTCTCTACCAGTTGTAGATAAAAACATAGTAGATATATTAAATATATCACTGACTAAATTTGCACTATGCTCATTACATTTTAAATGATCATTTGTAATTCTGGCATTCAAAACCACCTTAATATAATTTTGGATATTTTCCATTGATGAGTTTGTTTCAACGATATAGTGAACTATATCCTGAATCGTAGAAAATGTGTTTATCAGTCTTTCTGAAGTGTATGTAACAGTACGTAACAGTATGTAACAGTACGATACTAAAGCATTGAACGAAACAGTTCGCACAACTGTTCCACAATTAAATGAACAACAAAGGATTACTTACGATATTTTGATGCAAGCTGTTAACAGTGGATCTGGAGGGATTTACTTCCTTGATGCTCCCGGGGATACTGGAAAAACTTTCCTAATTTCTTTGCTATTGGCAAAAATTCGATCGCAAAATGAGGTTGCCCTAGCGTTGGCTTCATCTGGAATAGCTGCAACTTTGCTAGAAGGTGGACGAACTGCACATTCGGCCTTGAAATTACCACTAAACATGCAAATCAACGAAACACCAGTTTGTAACATCACCAAAAATAGCGCTATGGCAAAGATTCTCCAGATATGCAAATTGATAATTTGGGACGAATGCACAATGGCCCACAAGAGGTCGCTGGAGGCACTGGACAGGACGTTAAAAGATTTACGTGACAACCAAAACATTTTTGGTGGAGCCATGATTCTGTTGTCAGGTGATTTTCGTCAGACTCTTCCTCCTCAACCTCCTCCCTCCTAACCTTTATTCCTCGGTCAACTGTTGCTGACGAACTAAGTGCGTGCCTGAAATCATCTAATTTGTGGCGGCACGTAAAGACACTACAACTAACAACACATGAGTGTTTTTGCAACAAGTAAAACCACGATTGGGTTTTCAAAGCAGTTACTAGATATAGGAAATGGTAAGGTCGCAGTCGACACCTCGAGCGGATTAATGATATTTCCCACAGATTTCTGTCAGTTCACAGACTCAAAAGAGGAGCTTATTCAGCGTGTTTTTCCGGACATAAAACAACTATATAATAACCATAATTGGCTGAGTGAACGAGCAATATTGGCAGCAAAAAACAGAGATGTCGATGATCTCAATTCGAGCATTCAGGATTTCCTTTCAGGAGAGTTGTTTACTTACAAATCAATTGATACAGCTACAAACCAGGATGACGTAGTAAACTATCCTACAGAATTTTTAAATTCATTGGAATTGCCAGGACTACCACCACATAATTTGCAACTAAAAATAGGATCAGTTGTCATCATGCTGCGTAACATAAATCAGCCTCGACTTTGCAATGGGACGAGGCTGGCTGTGAAGAAACTAATGAACAACGTCATCGAAGCCAAGATCATCAAGGGGAAATATAAAGGGAAAATATAAATGTGTGAGTTGACATTTTACATTTGTATTTAACAGAAACTCACATACAAGGTAGTTGCTGTTAATGTACCCAAGTAAAATGTCGAAGTTAAGGCATTTCAATAAAAACACCCTGTATATGTTGTTACTAATACGTAATGTCTGAAATAAAAATCATTTATGGTAAGAAACTTATTTTTAAAAATTTCCGCGATCGGCACTTGAATCAGCAACATACGAGTAATAATTATGTCAGATTAATGGATAATATTTATAAACCCGGCTTGTTAATGATGTCTTCACTTTGCTCACGAGGACTTGACGGCGTGGCGGGAGGCCTCGGTGACTCAGACAAGTCTTGCACAGCCAGAATATTGCTGATGTTGTGCTCCTGACTTTCTTCTATCTCATCCAAATATTTTAGTTCTTCACCAGTTAAATTAAGTTCAGAAAATGTTATTCCTTCAGATGATGATGATGGCATTGTTGAGACGAACTTCGGTCTTGATAACATTTGTTGTTTCACTCGATTTTTTTGTTGCTTAGCCCTATTAATTCTTATTATTCGGCTCAAATTGTGACCGCATTTTATACAAAACTTGAAAGTATCAGCGGTTATTGTGAAACATTCATCGCATCTTAACAATTTTTGAGTGCAACTGGGAGAGGTAGTTCTTTTATTCTGCCGTTCTATCCACTTTTTGCAAAAGGGACAATGCATTGTAAAAGTTAACAATGACTTCTAAAATATAGTTTTGAAATAACAATAATATGGAAAGTTCGGTGACAATGACACTGACAGTCAGTCAGTTTACTATTTTACTATAGCTAGCTGGTATGTATCTTATTTATTAACATAAGTGTCTATAATCTATTAAGTTGGACAGGTATGTGTGATTTTTCCACTCTTTCCTCCCACTATGGAGCCTATACTTAAGACTATGATGATGCCTTTATAAAGTTACCGGTTCTGAAATACATGATTAGGATTTAAATTAGTATGGTTTATGTTAAATGGTAAGTGATACGAAGTTCACCGGGTCAGCTAGTATTTTTATAAAATTTTATGATATGTTCCCACTTGGCAATTTTTTGTACTCCATCGAATATAAATACAAATTACATTTTTAGTTATTAAATTATTTCGTATGCCCTTCAATAAATGGGGAACATCAAAAAGTGGTATTATTTCTACTCAATCTCTAATCAATTTCAAACGTTTTTCTCTTTAATTCCTATCCGTTCCTCAACTAATTTATTATCGTCGCTTCTATTAAATCTTTAATAGCACTAACATTAGAAGAGCCTTGGTCACAGATAGTAGCCAGAACTGTTAATCCTATGGAATGGAGTTTTTTTAATATTTGACTTAATTATCAAAGATAAATCGTCACTTTTAGTGCTTCCTGTATAGAATGTGTAGGTTATGGGCTGTTTATAATTTTTAAAAACTCCTCTGATCATAAGCACTAGCACATGATCGGCAATGTCATTTCGAGTGCACATTCCATTTTTCACAAAGCCTGTAATTTTATCGTTATCACCTAAAAATAAGCGTTTATCGAGCCGTTTTGGCGATAGGCGGTTTCGTATTTTTGTTATAGTACTTCCTGCTTTAGAAAACAATCATTCTGAGGGCACTGACGTCGCTGGAATTGACAAATATTCTCGTGCCAACTTGTACAATTTTGGAAAAACAACTTTCATATCTTTCTATTGTTTCAAAGGATCTAAGGAAAGTGGTGAAACCTGTGTAGACAAATAATAGTTTATTTTATCCTTTGTATTGGACTCTAATGAAGATGAAGAACAACTTATTTTGTTTTGTTTTTTTGTATGCGCTAACTTCTTATGATGACTCCAAAAATCGTATGTTGTTTCAACAGAAGAATCGCTGTCAGCTTCACTGGTAATAATACTGGAACTGGGAGTGGTAGTAATAAATCGTCTCAGTAAAGAAATAGCCTTTGCACAAGCTCTAGCATCTTTAAAGTGAATATTCTTGAATGTTTTAATTAATAGAGCGTCAATTCTGTAAATGTCGTGTTCACCTATAATTATGGGTACACGACTTATTTATCTAACTTCTGCAATATAATTTGTAATAATTTGCAATATAGTTTGCAATATAAGTGTATACTACATTGGTGAACCTTTAATAAATAAATCTTGGATCCAGTAAACATGAGATTGCAATCATATGATTGTCTGTGTGTGTCAATATATCCGAATCTGTGTTCTATCTGTTTGATTATTTAATTTTTTACTGTATTTATTACCCCATCATCGGTATTATCATCACCGCCTAGACCTACAGCCACATGTACATCATTATTTTACTTATGGTCACATATTGTTCACCCGATAGCTCTTTGGTTACATATTCCAGTGGTTTCAATATTAAAATCAATGTTTTTATATTCCGCATTTCCACAGCCGAAGGTGTGGGTGGTGCTTTAGTATTTAACATTAAAATTTGATGAACAATCGGCGCTAATTCTATGTATCTCTGGAGCATATAATAGACAGAATTCCAACGAGTTTTAACATCTAAAATCAGTTTGAGAGGCTGAGGGCCAGTTTGCTTTTGACGTAAAGAGTCGCTCAAGACTGCTCTTGAAAAATTTTACGATGTCTCGTACTTTGCTTACTAATGAACTGAAATCATTGACTAACATTGCAGGTTCAGCGATAAGATTGATTGTATGAGCAAAGCAGGGCAAGTGTTTATTTTTTTTTAGAAAATTAGCTAAGCCTGTTGTCATGTTTGAGCCGTTGTCCGTAACTACAGCAGTTATTTTTTCCAGGCTGATGTGCATACCTGCACAAATTTCTCTTAATTTGTCAGCTATGTAGTCACCAGTATGCCGTTGATCCAGTGCATCGATAGCTATGCAACGTGATACACGTCTATCATCATGCAAATAATGAGCAGTAACCCCTAAATAACTGGTAACAGTCATCATCTCACTCCAAATATCACAGGTTAATGCCAAGTGAGAAATATTGTCAAATATGTTTTCAATTTTCAAATGCTTAGTACTATAAAAAACATCGAAATGGGCTTTAAGTGTATTCACGCTTGGAATTTTAAACGGCGGACAAGCTTGATGCATGATTTTTTAAATCCACGCCCTTTCACAATGTGAAACAGTCTTTTATCAACGCAAAAAAATAAAGCAAGCATTTGCATAGCTTCAAATGATACTTTCCTCCATCGGAATAAGAATATTTACGTTCTATTGTTTGTACAATAGAAAGTTGTCTTTTTTTTGGAAGTGGTGGACATGTTTTTGTGAGGTCACTGTCATGGATTGGAGCTTTCTTGACATCAGCTGATGAAGGAGTAGTTAGAAATGTGTCCGATTCAGGTGCTGTATATTGGTCCTTCGAGCCAGATATGAATTGTCGATTGCGGTTTAGAACCGCATTATTTGGCCGCCAAGCAAGTTGCTGGGCGATGCTGCCATTAGTTGTTTTTGGCAAGCTAACCATTTTATAACGTTTACATTTTCGTATTCGACGGTAAACGAATTCGAAGAGGTCGCGATGGATGCGATAACGTGGTATTTGGTACTATACGTTGTCCGGATCTTCGAAGATCGCCAACAGTTCGTTTGACTGATTGGCATTAAGCGACACTGGTACACGCCAGCCAAGCATGTTTGCTGTTGGAAGCTGGCGGAGTAGCTCCTCTGCGTGTGGCGCGGGCGCGGGTACATCGAGTTCCTCATCATATTGAACTCCCTCAGCTATATCGGGATCAGCAACCTCGAGGGGCGCAAACTGTCGTCGGCGTGGATGAGCTCGAACTGGGGGTTCTTGGTTGGCGCGTTCCTCAGCACGAGGACGGATGGGCTCTGGCATAATACCAACTGGCATTACTTCGCCTATCTGTCGATTAATGGTAAGCGCACAATCATTTAGGACTCTATTAACTGAGAGTGCTGTTGCTATTAGCGTCTCATAGCTACGGTGAGTTTGATGGTTAACCTCATCAAAATGTCCTTGATCATTAGGCTCATGAGCCTGAAGGTAATGCTTGACGCCTGTTGCGTCAGTGAAATCCCCCATCCCCATGAGGTAGTTGGCCGCTCCTGCCCCAACCTGTAGATCGTAACCATTCACAAAGTGAAACAGCTTCTCCTGTGCTTCGCTAGCTTCACCGCGCTCCTGCGCAGTCATAGCGATGCGGTACCAGTATAAAACATGGTGGAAGTAAGCATACGCGCCTTTCGAGACGGTTTTGGTTACGAATTTATCGCAATCGGAAATAGCGTCGTACTCCTGTTCAACCAATGCGTCTGCATTGAACACTTTGATGGACTCGCTTGTGAGGCCACACTCTCCGTCCAATACTGAAGCAGATGCCTAAAACGGATCATTTGTAATTGGTGTTGCTGTAGTAGAATGATCTTGAATTTGGTTGGCGGTTGAATTTGGATGTTGGTTGCTTGAGCTTGGATGAGGGGCCACATTATCTGATTGTAAACTAGCGTTTTGAGTTATTTTATCAAGAAAAGTCAGCATATCATAGAAACTATATTTTCTCTTTTTCTGGCTGCCTGAGCCTGATGGTTGCTTCTTTTTGGAAGACTTTTCTTTACAATAAGGCTGGTTTTAATCTTACGCTCACCGTCTGCGCTCATAGTTCAGCGCGTAGTTTGTCAACGCTGAGGCTCAGCGTGGCTCGTTTTAGTATCGTACTGACCGCCTTACTGTACAGACGACGAAGAAAATGCAGAGGGTATTAATTATTGCTGCTTTGTACTATCTATCCCAAAAAAATAAAAACCGGCGACGACGAAGACTCCATGTTCATCCATTGATTGAGCAGAGAGCCGTTGCAGGAGACTTTGTCTTGTTATATGGCACTTTGAGGGCTGACGAAAGTAAATTCTATAATTACTTTCGAATGTCAACTAGAACTTTTGACGAATTACTGGCAAAGATACAAGATAAACTGGTCCATTGTAGCTTACGAATTGTGCCTATACCACCGATTGAACGACTAATGGTGACTTTAAGGTAAGAAAAAAAAACATGTTTACTCGTTTTATCATTATGTTTAATCGTAGTAAAGTATAGGTAACAAAACATCATATTTATTTTTATTATATAATATGTGTTATATATATATTATTATATATATAATATATAGTATACTATATAGTATTATTTTACTACTACTATCATTACCTATAGGTACCGTCATATCGGGGTACTTTGACCCAAAATAATGATAGTTTTTACTTATCATACGATTTCTTCAGTTTTAAAAGCGCTGTGTTTTCGATATTGAAATAAATGTTCAATGGAGATACAACAAACGCATGCGTATTCTTAAAACGTAATAAAGTAACTTCAATCATCTCCCTTCTCAATGCAAGAGGTACATCATCCAGCAATGATGTTAAATCATTTCGAAGAAAATGTTCATACGTTTCGCCATTTAAATTTTGTGGCAAAAAGTAGGGCCCGATGAGGTTGTCATCGATTATTCCCATCCATACGTTAAGGGAAAATCGATGTTGATGAGCCGTTTCTTTCTTCTTCCTTGGATTACAACCTTTTTGAGCCCAAAAATGACTATTGTGGTAATTAGTTATCCCATTATGATCAAACTTGGACTCATCCGTCCACAAAATTTTGGATAGATAATTACGGTTCTCCATATCGTTGTGTAAAATGAAGCGGCAAAAGTCAATTCTTGGCTGGGTCTCCCTCTTCTAGAGCTTGTACAGACTTGTAATGATACGGGTAGAACCCTGCCGTATGCACTGTGAACCATACCTTCCATTGAGTGAATCCAAGTCGTCTGGCCACGACTGTAGTAGATACAGTAGGATCTTCCTCAAACTGTGCAAGTATTTCTTCTTCATCTTCAGGATCGTGGATGCGAGGTCTACCAGCATCACTTCGTCTTGTACGAAAGCTTCCAAATTCTTTTAGGCGGCGGAATGTCCCAGAAAAAACACGTTCATTAGGTGTTCGACGATTAGGGAAACGACGCACGTATTCCCTTTTCGCTGCTGAAGCATCTTCATTACAAAACCCATAACAAAGGATGATATCAGCATACTCTGCATTCGTGAAAGACGCCATAACGAAAAATTTGATTCAAATAATTGTTACGTGTGGCGAAATGTTCACTTATGTTCACAAAATAGTTGAATAACTGCAAAACAAAAGGGCAACGCCGCAACATCTTTTTCTTTCGCCGTGCACATTGCCAATCAGATGGTACTCCACAGAGTCTTACTCAAGCACATTATCTTAGTTAACACTTTTTAACTGTGTTTTTGTTGTGATTGTCAATGGAGATAAAAGTTTTATACCATTTTGGATAGCTAGTAGGGCTGTACAATTTAACCGGCCAAGCCGGCTAAAAAAGTTAGCTAAATTAATTAGCTAGCTAACCGATAGGCTTAGCTAATTTATTCGGTTAACTTAATTAGCTCAGCTAATTAGCCAACGGCTAATCGGCTAATTTTTTTTTCAGCTATTCACTGATTCTTTACTTACAGACAGGTTCAAAAAATAATAATAATGATTTTTTATGACAAAAATAACGTAAATAACGAAAGTAATTTATTTAATTAATTAACACTTAACAATATTTTGTTCATGAAAATGGCTCTTAAATTAATTATTGAATTTTTTTTCCGTAATACTTCTATTTTGATAAAGAAAAATCAATAAATTAGCATTTTCGGGTAGTAAACAGTTGCGTTATGAGCTAATAATGTTTCCAGCCGTCGAAAAAGCCCTTTCAGAGGGTGTACTTGATGCTGGGACACCTAAGTATCTTCTCGCCAGCCTAGCCAGTTTAGGAAACTTATGGCGTTTTGAGTGCCACCAATGAAGAGGGTTGTCACCAAGCGGAATATTTGGCTCCATTTTGAAGCTATTAATTTCTCTTTATCTAGATAATTTGGATTATCACTTTCAAAGCTTGCCATTCTCTCAAAGCTTCGAGATAAGGCTTCACAATTAAAGAGATAATTGAACTACTGTACAAATTAACGTCACCATTAAAAAAAATCAAAAAACGCGCGCCATTTAAATCTTGTATTAAAACAAATTTTATGGTAATAATTTGCTGTAGTATTTATCAAAGACTATCATTTTCAATTATATTATTTTCTAAAAACTTATTTATACTCACATAATTATTTTTAGTAAACATTATTATTTAAATTATTGATAAAATATTAAATAAGTAAATTTCGCGACTATCGTTTCTTTAAAGCCGGTTAGCCGGTTAGCCGTTAGCTAATTAGGGCTGGTCGATGGCCGCGCGATATCTGCTAGTAATTAAGTTAACGAGATATACTGACGGATTAGCCGCTGATAGGTATTCCAGTTACCTAGCTAATTAATTTAGCTAACTTTTTTAGCCGGCTTGGCCGGTTAAATTGTACAGCCCTAATAGCTAGTGAAATAGGGCTATTAATTTAATAATTTGTACGACACATTCCATACATGCTTTTTATGCAAATTCACACTGAAGTGGAAATAAAAAGGGTTTTTTATGGGACCCTAGCAAATTGACCTCCATAACGTAAAGTTTAAGAGTACTACTACGGCGTATTGTCATTTTAAGGAAGTGTTGCGATGTTAGGTATAAGATTATTCACAAATCTAGGATCAAAATAGGACATTCACTTAGGAATATTTTATTTTTTGCCTGAAGTCGGTATTGAGAAATAAAAACACAAAAACTTGAATATCTCAAAAACAAATCACTATCGGCTAGGGTACTTAATGACAAAATCTATTGCAAATGAGCTCTACTTTTACCCCTCCAAGGGAATGTATCGAATTATCAGTAACCCTGTAGATTAATTACATATGAAAGAAAGACACATTAACTTCAATAATTAGTTTTTATTGCTCAGAAAAACTCAAAAAAATTAACAAAATTCAAAAATCTTTTCAGCACATGGCCTTTTAAAAATATAACATTACAAAATCAAGTGTTATATCTCTCTTATTAGAAAATAATATGTACTAGAAGTACTTCAATGCAAGTAATATAAACAATCTCTAAATTAACAGAAGTAGAGTGAAATACCACTAGGTGGGAACTTAATAATAAATCTTATAGAAACCATTATAGGTAGATATCAAAATTGAGATTCTTCCAGTAGTAAGCAATCAGACTTATTCATTATAATTAATTGATTGACTTATTTATCAAGTTGAGGTATTCTAAATAGACCCCTTTTCACTAATTTGGGAACTCCAATTTTTTGAATCACTGATTCCCAAGTGTATAATTGTTCATCTTTTATGCTTGGCCATTTCCAAAACTTTCCTTTTTTCATACAATCTATTAACGCTCCTTCTGCAGACATAGATGTTATTTTCCCTGGATAAATAAGAGAATTCCACCTAACTAATACATGATCACCGATACAGTAATTACTATCGTTTTTTGGTTCCTCTTCCGCTTTTTCTACAGCATCATTACGATTAATTTTCTTTGTCAAAGGCGTCTCTTCTGTGTCATTTTCTTCATGACTGCAACCTTGATCATCTGACTTCGAAAACTTAGTAAGCGGATCGTTATTAAGTTTTGCGCCATAATCCAGAGCAACGGGCTTTGATAGCTGGGGCGACGGCTCAAGCGCGACTGAATTTCCGTCACAGCTGCTTCTTGGATTGTGATTTGTAAGCTGCATTAGGGGTACGTCATCCTCTATGTCATCAGATTGATCATTGTGCGGTAATGAGATCTTCAGTAGAAGAGGCCAAACTTATTTCTGTGGCACTGCTCTCTGTGGACGAAGACTTACGAACCAATGGTTTTCTGGGCTTTCTTTTTATCTTGGAATTTGATAGATTTGCTCCTGAAGAACCAGCTTGTTCTCTTTCTAAAATATCTTCCAGGCGAATGGATTGACCAGCAGGTACCGCTAACTTTCTTTTTGTGGCTTGATTTTTCTGCATTGGGGAATCGTTATTCCGTAACTGCTTCAGATTTTTCATAAAAGTGTCAGAAGAAGACCTCGCAAGGAGGTCTTCGACTACGGAAACACAGGCAGACCGGATATCTAGCCGCTGGTCAGCTACTAGTAGCGCATCTTCGGGGCCGCTCATTGGCCGGACTTCGGCAACCACCCCCTCTGGAGTTCCCTCAGCTACACCTTCATCAACCTGTTCTGTTATAGTGCTGTGGAAGGTGAGGAGAAGGAGGAGATAAGGAGTTTAGCGACCATTTATTTATATATCTCCTTCCTCCTCACACCTTTAATTGCCTCGAAAGTGCGTCCCAAATTGGGCAAGGCTTTTGCCAGGTCAATGTTGATGCTGCCGGATCCCTCCCGAGAGCTCTAGCTCCTCGTCGCGCCACCTTCGCTTCACCTGCGGAGGCGCGATTTCGCATTAGCCATTTCGGGGTGGGCACGTCGAACGTGAACTCCCAACCCCGTCTTAGTGGCGAAGGATCGCCCACAACCGTCACATCCAAAACCGGACGACGTTCCAGGGCCATCAGAAACCCCGGGCTGAACGTCCGGAAGAGAATTGGCGACCCGTCCCGGCTCCTGTGGAAGACCGAGAGATCGCCTTATTTCTTTAAAACGATTAGGTGCACAATTCTATCCTC
Source organism: Epargyreus clarus clarus (assembly GCA_014595695.2). Lineage (NCBI taxonomy): Eukaryota > Metazoa > Arthropoda > Insecta > Lepidoptera > Hesperiidae > Epargyreus > Epargyreus clarus. The sequence goes on along the minus strand of JACTTY020000155.1, from coordinate 300,053 downwards.
GTTGCGGCGGGATGCAAACCCACCGCAGAGGTTTGCCCTCTGCTTTCATTACGCCCCATCCGAAGATAGCAAATAGGCTTGGTATCGTAAACGATACCCTACGGGGCTACTCAAGGACCTCCCCTTGAGTTTCACCTAGGTCACGTCGCAGATCGTAAGGACGCTGCACACCACAAGGGGACCTAGGGACAAGCCTGATTGCGTTCGCCGCAGCAGAGCACTCAGATCCGCCACCGCGACCGCAATGGAAACGGCTAGGACCGGAAATGGCGCGAGCAGCCTATTTATGCAGCGCTCCCCGCTATTAGTAACAACATTTATAATCATTACGGATAACGAGGCGACTGTCCCCATCAGGTATCGTCGCTAGCTACATTTGGCCTGTTGGTGTAGGCGTGGCTCCACAGATGTTGTGTGGGGACCGAATGCAGCTGTATAGCGTTCGAAGCGGAACCACAAAGGCCAGACCTGAGCCCAGCGAGTCCACAGGATTCCGTTCGCTCAGCCCCGAACTTCATCCGACCACATGGTCGTCATCCGGTTAAAGCGTGACCAGTTCATGTGCGAGCCTTTTAAAACGAGAACACTAATCCGCTCATACACGGGCTCCTTCAGCCTCAGGAGACTCTTCATTTCCCGGTAGGATCCGAGGCTCCAAACGCCTCTCCAGGAGACGGTGCTGGAAGTCACCTCGACGCGGTCCTTGGTGAGTCCTAGTCTATCGGCGACCTTCTCGACTAGCTCACCGTGCCCCCCGTATTTAGAACGTTTGGCCCGGTGCGCATCGTCAAGCGGCCGCTGACCCGAGACCACCTGCACGTCGACAATGACCCTCGCCTCGCCGCCCCGAGAGGCGATTATGACGGGATTCCGGACGCTGACAGATGTTTCGATCCGAGGCTCCTACTCAACGGACCATCCTGCCCTACCCAATTTCTCGCTGAGATAGTCAGCGACACAGTTATGGCGTAAAATACGACCGCCGTGCGTTCTGTGGCATTGTTGGATGGTGTGCGCCGTCGTCTCCCTAACCATGCAACCAGCACGGCAGTTCAACTCCGACTCACGTCCCGTCCTACGACCCCTTGTGTTTCGCACCCTAGAAGGTAGTGCGTTAATGTGGATCTGAACGCACTGGATGTAATCGCGGCCGTTTAGGTCCCCCATTGGCTTTGTTATCCATTTATTGGATGCTGGGACTTTCGTCGACTCTCTGAGCTCAAATCCGTCGACTGATTGGTGTAAATTGTCTCGCCAATACTGCGCCACCGTCCTCTCACCGGTCCTCGGGGCATCGGCAGAGAATTTCCGGAGCTGCCTCCCGGCCCACTTCAGCTTCTGACCTATCTTGTCAGATTTGGACGCGGCTCTAGCCACTGACCATCGCGACGAGTCCAGCTTCCCGAACCTACGTACAATTAGGTCCGGAACGCATGTCCTCAACGACGGGATCGCCAAGCCACCGTCTCTGGTCGAAGCATGAAAGTAGCCGATTGGCACATCCTTCGGAAGCCCCAGCAACTGTCGCACGGAGTGCCGGATTTGCACATCGAGCATCCTGAGCCTATCATCCGAGATGTTGCCCAGCACCAGGCCGTGCAAGAACCTCGGAATGAGGTAAGTTCGGACAACCTCTAATCGCTGTTGCGGCTTTAGGGGGCCTTCTTGATGTTTTCGAGGGCCTTTTTTATGTCCTGCTCGATTGTGACGGATCCAGCAGATGTCATCTCTACTCCCAGATAGCGCCAGTGTTCCTCGCTTTCCACCTGCCTAAGCCAACGACGGCCGAGCTTGAAGCTCCTCGTCGTGACGTAGTGCGGCTTCTTGCGCTTCCCATCCGGCACCATCGAGAGCACGGAGGTCTTCTCCCGGTTGAGCTGGAGTCCCATCATCTCCCCCGTCCTCGCCACAGCGTCGATTGCCGCCTGCATCCCCACCTTCGAGTCTGCAAGCAGGACTAGGTCGTCAGCATAGGCCAGAGCCGAGACTCGCTCCCCTTCCAGCCTATAACCAACTTCCTTCGGCAGTGATGCCAGAACGACGTCGAGCGCCAAGTTGAAGAGCAAGGGGGACAACGGATCCCCTTGACGGACCCCTCTGCCTACCACTACAGGCTCGCTGCGGTCGTTACCCACGGCTAAGGTGGTCGGTGCCGTGTCGTACAAACGCGCGATATAATCGCAGAAGGCCCCAGGCAGGCCCTTCTCCCTCAGGACGCTGACCAGCGCCGCATGCGACACTGTGTCGAACGCATTCGCGAAGTCGAGCACTGCGATGTGACACTCCCGCAATTTCTTCCTGCAGTCCCCCAGCACAGCGTCCAGCACAGCCGAATTATCGAGTGTGCCGTCGGCGCGAACGAATCCGCGCTGTCGTGCATCCGGGGGGCAAAAAGCCTCCAGCCTTCGCGCCAGGAGAGCATGCATATGCCGAAGTGGTACCGACGCGAGTGTTGCCGCAGTGGCAAAGGAATCTCGCCTCTACTCATCCAGGAGTTGAATATTTCCGCCTGAGTCTTTGCTGGAACTGTACGCCAGTCCTCCGGACGTATACCGTCCGGCCCTGGCGCCGATCTCAGGTCGATTTTGGCCTCCTTCACCTCCTCTTCCGAGAAGGGAGACCACAGCTTCGTCATCGCCAGACGATCCAGTGTACCCCCATGCTGCCCGTCGCGCCTTACGGCCCTCAGGGCTTCCGGTGTGGGCCCCGAGGCGTCCGACACCTTCTCTAGAATCGGTCGCCAAAAGGCTTCCAACTCGTCGAGTCGGTGCCGGACACCCCGACACTGTCCATCCAGGACTTCAGCTGCTGCGCGACCCGGATACTTCCGAAACAGCTCCTGCACCCTGACGTACTCCATTCTCCTCCTCCGTTTGGATGTCATCTTGACTTCCGTGTCTTTCCGTGTAAAACCAAGGGCTTTACGCCTTCTAGACGTCACGGATCCCCGCGTCATCCGCTCTGTCGCCCTCGCAAGGAGGTCTTCGACTACGGAAACACAGGTAGACCGAACATCTAGCCGCTGGTCAGCTACTAGCAGCGCATCTTCGGGGCCGCTCATTGGCCGGACTTCGGCAACCACCTCTTCCGGAGGTCCCTCAGCTACATCTTCATCGACCTGCTCCGTTCTATTTCTTTCTGGTGTGGGAGGTGAACCCATAAGGAGTTTAGCGACCATCTCTTTGTATTTCTCCTTCCTCCTCACACCTTTAATGGCCTCAAAAGTGCGTCCCAAATTGGGCAAGGCTTTTGCTAGGTCAATGTTGATGTTGCCGGATCCCTCCCGAGTGAGGCGGGCCTCAGTGCTCGCCAAGAGCTCCAGCTCCTCGTCGCGCCACCTTCGCTTCACCTGCGGAGGCGCGGATTTTGCGTTAGCCATTACAGGGTGGGCACGTCGGACGTGAACTCCCAACCCCGTCTTAGTGGCGAAGGATCGCCCACATCCGTCACATCCATAACCGGACGACATCCCAGGGCCATCAGAGACCCCGGGCTGAACGCCCGGAAGAGAATTGGCAACCCGTCCCGGCTCCTGTGGAAGACCGAGAGATTGCCTTATTTCTTTAAGACATTTGGGTGCAATTTCTCATACCTCGTTGCGGCGGGCAGCAAACCCACCGCTGAGGTTCGCCCTCTGCTTTCATTACGCCCCATCCGAAGATAGCAAATAGGCTTGGTATCGTAAACGATACCCTACGGGGCTACTCAAGGACCTCCCCCTGAGTTTCACCTAGGTCACGTCCCAGATCGTAAGGACGCTGCACACCACAAGGGGACCTAGGGACAAGCCTGATTGCGTTCGCCGCAGCTTCACGTCACCACTCAGAACCACCACCGCGACCGCAACGGAAACGTGCAATCTCCACAAGAGGAAGCATCCTGGAAGCTCAACGAAGGCTCCATTGACAGTTTTTGGTCGAGTGTTTGGCAACAATTTCTCACTCTTTTATGCCAGAGAACGAATTGTTCGTGTCTTGTCCAGCTACCAGAAACTGTGAGCAACTGATCGTGCTCCGACCGTTAGGCCCGGCCACAAGGACCGTTAAGAGAGTCATAGTTACTCCCGCCTAAAAAATAATTTTCTGAAATAAAAAGTAACGTACGTAACTAAATTTCATTTGTGAGTATGTCTACCAAAAGATACTCAATAAAAATTATATCAGGACCCTAAACAAAAGAAAAGAAAGGTCCATCTAATCAGGAAATTTTAAAATCAAATTCAAATGTTTCTGGACTCCAATCAGGTACTTGAGATTGAAGCATATTAAACATAATTTCATATGGTTGTTGGTGTTTATGGCTCATAAGAACATAAACAAGTGGTATAATATTTGTGTTTTTGTGTACTGCCCAAATCTCCATGAATTGTGTATAATTGATGGAAGGGCTTTGTACAGATCCAGAACGTTCCATCCCCAAGGAATGATTTTAACTCTTTCAAATAAAGTCGAGCAGATTCTGAACAGAATGCTATTATTAACCCGGTTGCAGACCGAAAACTAAGCTATGCCAAGGCTAAACTAAGCTATGCCAAGCAAGCTAGGCTAAGCTAAGCTAGAAATAAATAGCGTGCACACCAACAGCTAAGCCAAAGCTCAGTCAGTGTTGCGTAGTTCAATTAGACGGACGTCGCTCGCCATGAATATAATCGATGAAGAAAGTTCCGATGATGAATACGTTACACATAGAAAAAGAAGATTAATACTGACTTATTATTATTTAAGAAAAAGACGTTCCAGATCTTGGATATGTCAACACATTCAATCTCGGCACACAAGTGGAGAGTTTAGAACTTTATTTTATGAGTTAGATGATGAACATTTTCAGTTATATTATCGTGTTACAAGAGTTCAGTTTTATGATTTGTTATCATTGATTATCGGAGATATTACTAAACAAGATACTAACTATCGGAAGGCTTTAACGCCAGAAGAAAGATTAGCTATTTGTTTGAGGTAAGCAAAACAATTTTAATTAAAACAATTTTTTATTGGTAAATGACAAAAGGTTACATTACAAATTCTCTAAGCTATCGTTTTGAGCTGGTGTCGAGAAGCTAGATGATGATGAGTACCCATATTGATAAGTCTGCCTAGACAAATAACTTTCATAATTTTCCTCTGCTTTGTTTACAATTTGAAAAAGCTTTTTTTTAACATCTCTTTGTATCCAATCGGGAAGATTTTTAGTTGACTCGCACATACTGTCAAAAAACAAATTTAACGGATGTTTGTGTTTCTCCGCCTCTTTCGCCTCCTCAGCCTTCCGTTTCTCTCTTTGCTCACATCGTTTCATAAAATCGTTATCGACATCCTGAAGTAAGTCGCGTAATGATGAGTCATCGCCAACTTTTCTTTTTTTTTATCCTTGGTGCTTCGGAAGTGTTTTCATCATCATCATTCGGAATTTCTTCGAAAATCTCAGTACTTCGATTATGGATTGATGCACCGAGCAAAATACTTTGTCTTTCAGTTGATGTACTGGGCAAAGTATTTTGACTTTCGATCGATGTACCGGGCAATGTATTTTGATTATCAGTTGATGCACCGAGCAAAATACTTTGACTTTGGGTTGATGTACTGGCCAATGTATTTTGATTATTAATTGATACGTTACCGGTTCTCTTACGGATTTTCATGTGGGGTAAAAGAAATTCGAGTAACTCGGCATATTTCCAGTTATTTGTCGGAGAAGCAGCCTGACCACTTGTACTGGCTTTCATCCTTTTGAGTGACTCTCGATGACTATCACGTAACCTTTTCCACTCATTCTTCGCAGTTTTCACTGTAACAAACACCAAGTCAAACTTACTAATAAATATTTATATGTTTCAGGTTTTTAGCTACTGGTGACTCCTTTAGAATAATTGGATATAATTACAGAGTGGGTAATAACACAGTTTCTTTGATTGTGAAAGAGGTGTGCAATGCACTTTGGATTCATTTGCAACCAATATGTATGAAGTTACCGACAGAAAGTGAATGGGAAGTAATTGCAGAAGCTCAATAAAATGCCCTCCACAGTCGGGTTCTAATTATTTTAATTATAAAAAAAATTATTCTGTCGTCCTTCTCGCAGTCGTTGATGCGAACAAAAGATTTATTATAATAGACGTTAGTTCAATGGGCCGATTTAGCGACGGAGGTATTTTTGCAGATAGCGCATTTGGCTACAAATTACAAAACGGGCAACTAAACTTACCTAATCATAAACCTTTAACGCCTGATGGCGAGCCAACACCGTTTGTGTTTATAGGTGATCAAGCATTCCCATTACAAAAACACTTTATGAGACCGTACCCACGGAGTACATGTTTAGATAACAGAGCAAAAAACACCTTTAACTATCGTTTCAGTAGAGCACGAAGTGTAGTAGAAAATGCGTTCGGTATATTGTCAGCGCGATTTCGTGTGTTTCGTCGACCATTTGAATGTCAATTAGCATTTGAATGTCTTCAAGAACGACAACTAGTAACGCAAATACCGTCAATATTGAAGAACAGCAAACTTTAAGATCGTGACCGTCAGAATGGCGGGTGTAGAGTCGTATTTAGCTCTCAAATAGTGTCGAAACATTGCTTCCAAGTTGCTTCCCATTGCTTCCAAAGACGAGAGAGTTGCTTCCTTCATAATTTAGAATAAAAACAACATTGTAAGTTCACCGGCCATTCTGACGTCAGGATGGCCGGTGAACATAGCGTAGCGTAATAACTATGCATAATAGCTGAAAGGAGATGTTTCAAAATGTATGGGCTTCCGGCCACCTTTTGTACACTATACTAAAAACTAAGAAAACTTGCAAAGAATAATTCGTAGGGGTTCATTTTCTTCAAATCATGTTCGTTTAATTGTTAAAAAACAATAATTTACACTTAAACTTGCAACATAACAGTGGAAAAACATCATGGCGGTAATTATTACCGTAATAATGTCATCTGTCATTCTATTTTAACTAACTATATACATTATATACTTTTTAATATATTTTTACGCGAATGGGCGTAGATATATAAATTTTGTATTGTATGTATTGAGAAACAATGCCTATATTTGATAAACATTAATTATATTTACTTTCATAAATCTTGACTTAAAACAAACATACCAAAATATGTACTTCTTCATCATACTTCAAAATCTTCCCTTATCAATATTTTCATCCAATCACGTAGCAGGTTCTGTAATATCCTGTGATGAGCTCAGCCCAAACATCAAACAATGGTCATAATGTGAGCGCAACTACCTACGAGTACGGTTCGTTGCCCAGCGATACAGTTGCAATAATAACCGATTATTTTGTCATCCCAAGAGTGTCCTTGTCTTGCTATTATAATTATCTAAAAGAAGAGAAATGTAAAAAGATTAGCTTCACTAGTTTAAAATTATTAACGATTATTTCACGATTAATACAACTAACTGATGTATATTTTACCTGATGATATTGAATCCTTGTCAACACAATCCACAGCGATCGCACGAAAATCACAAGAGTCCATAAAACGTAAGCTGGGTAAACAAGTAAGGTAGAATCAGTCCAAAATCGTAAGCAGCACAGCGCAGAAACATATTCAGGATTAAAATGGAATCTTCTCATCAGTACATATTTATTCAACGTTTACATTGGAGTCCACTATAATATTATTATAATACGTATATATCCACTTTTACACATATCAAATTGACAACTTCTTCTTTTTAATTTGACATGTCACTTACATCTATAAAACCAGATACTATTTAAATGGTAATAAATTAATTAAATTCAGAAATAATGACGGGATACCCAAAACAAAAGCCAGGTTGTAAAGTACTAAGGTAACAATAACTTTACGACAAAAACAGCGAAATACTGAATTACCGACATCCAAAGAGTATAGTAACCTATGTGTGGGGTACACATAGGTTCCTGACCGACATCGACAGTTTTGAAAACTTGACATTGACAGTATTCCGCCATATTTAATATTTCAATGAGGAATGCTTATTTTAAATATTTTTAAACAGGAATACTTCAGGTTATCAAAATATATGTGTATTTTTCTTCATTTATACAAATTATTCGTGTTTTTTAGATATAGTGTACATGAGATGGCCGAAAATGAAACATCTCCTTTACAAATACCAAAGATTGCTTCTCAATTGCTTCCTACGTTATTCGTAAAGAACAATGGCCAGATTTCTATAGGAGCTGGACTCGACTTTTATTTTTCATGTCCCAAATTAAACTATAGTTAGATTGGTTTGTCCTTTTGTTGTAAACACCATCCCGTTTGAAAATCATATCTAAATAGCCACGATTTTTTATAAAAACGTCAACTATACTTTTGAGGTTAGGATCAACAACTACCTTTTAACCGAGTGCGGCGTAGCCTAAAAATGTATTTAACGATAAGCGAGTGGGTAATAAGCGTTCTCTTTTCTATTTATTGCGATTTCTCTCAGAGAATTACCCAAAAAATGGGACATCTGTCAAAGCGCACAAGTCCCCTTGTCCGTTTATCAGATATATTTATATAATGCTCTAACTTGCACAACGTGTAGTATAGAAAACCAAGGATGGCACAACATCACACGTGAAGTATTTCTACAAGGCTTTTTTGTGGTTTGACCACTTCAATTTATTCTGGCTGAAGAGAGTTAGTCGCTAGATACATACTGTATTTCAGTCTTCAATACTCAAGTTGAATAGATATTGACAAATCGAGTACTGGTAAGTTACAGGAGTAAATGAGATGTAATGGTAGGAGCACTTAAATGAAAGAAATAGGTTTGACAAAAATACTTTTTATTCATCATCATCTCTTACAACTACAGCATCGAGGAATGCTGCTGGCTCTGATATTGTCGGCTGATGCCTGGCCCACCCAAGGTACCACACAATTGTCATAACATGTGCACAGCACCCAACCGTTCTTCTACCAACTAGACAATTACAACAATACTCTGTTATAGCTTCCCTTCCAGACACATTATTTTCAATTAATATATAAACATAATACACTTTTCTCGAAATGTGTCTGGATTTAATTTTGCCTCTTATTAATGAATTATTTCCACTTCCTCTCAAACGATACTCTCTTACATTAATGTTATCTCTGCTTATTTCAATACGATACCCTCCGTGAAACCTGACATGTTCACTATAATAGGACCTTGCCTGTCGGATCTGATATGTTCCTAGGGCAAATAATATAATTTCACTATATTCTAGACGGGGGAATATAATATTAGTATTGGATGCAGCTGTGATACTAGTAAAATCAGATGTTCGTCTATTCATATTCATATGCTCAATATTTTGTGTTGCAACTCTCTTGAGTCTCAGCCAAAGAGAATCCTTTTGTAATTATTTTATTATATAAATTAGATTAAACTTTAAATAAATATTAATTAAACTTACCGTCTGGTATGTCTGGATTACTTATTTCCTCCACTATTCTTCTCCATACAACATCCTTTTTAATTAAGTTGTGATAGTCCTTTGATTGTGTGTTCCATAGTATAGGAAATTGTTTAACAGTTTCAATAAATTGCTCCATAATCGCTACTAAACAACCGTGCGTACCGTGCGAACCGTGCGTGAAGGATGTGCAAAGGGTGTGCGGGGTAGCGGGAGGGGCTTAGCTTAGCTCATGTAGCTGCGCATCGGCATACACAACTAACTTAGCTTCGCATATTTTAGTTAGCTCACATAGCTTAGTTCGCATAGTTTGCGGTCTGCACACAAGTATGGAAAACTGCGTCAGCTATGCGAGCTAAGCTAAACTAACTTAGCTTAGCTCTTGGTCTGCAACCCGCATTATACGGGTGTCGTTATCATTGTAGTCAGCTAAAATACATTTTTGGTGAACAGACTGGGATTTCAACTTCCTTAACACTCTTACACTCAATTTTATCCACTTGAAATGCTGTGTTTCTGTGTCTATATAATGAGGTTTTAATGTTTTTCAGAGGAGGAGAATTATGTCAATCCCCGTATTTTTGAATGTACTTACTGCTTTGTTGTAAGCAGTAGGTGTAGCAGGCGCTTCTGGATCACAAATATGTTTTTTTAGTTTATCCAATCTCACTAGAATGTCGTTTCCAGCAAAATCAGATACACAGATATTGTGTGGTTTTTCTTTTATTATTTGGTCGTCCTGAAAATTATAAATATAATCATTATCATTTAGAAACCTACTATTATTCAAAACAAATTAAACATTAATTAAAAAAAATCTTGTACTACCTCCCTACCTATCTTAGGCTGGTTTTAGTCTTATGCTCACCGTCTGCGCTCATAGTTCAGCGCGTAGTTTGTCAACGCTGAGGCTCAGCGTGGCTCGTTTTAGTATCGTACTGACCGCCTTACTGTACAGACGACGAAGAAAATGCAGAGGGTATTAATTATTGCTGCCTTGTACTATCTATCCCAAAAAAATAAAAACCGGCGACGACGAAGACTCCATGTTCATCCATTGATTGAGCAGAGAGCCGTTGCAGGAGACTTTGTCTTGTTATATGGCACTTTGAGGGCTGACGAAAGTAAATTCTATAATTACTTTCGAATGTCAACTAGAACTTTTGACGAATTACTGGCAAAGATACAAGATAAACTGGTCCATTGTAGCTTACGAATTGTGCCTATACCACCGATTGAACGACTAATGATGACTTTAAGGTAAGAAAAAAAACATGTTTACTCGTTTTATCATTATGTTTAATCGTAGTAAAGTATAGGTAGCAAAACATCATATTTATTATTATTATATAATATGTGTTATATATAGGTAATGATAGTAGTAGTAAAATAATATAGTATATAGTAATAATAATAATAATAGTACAATAGTAGTTTTTCATATTATAGGTAAGACAAATATAATTATTAATCAGTACGTCTAGCTGTTTGATAACTAGAGTAACCTGGAGCATCATTGGTTTCGTACCCTTGGTAACCTGGAGTCTGATAATTGTATGATGTAGCATACGTGTCGAGTGTAGACCTTGCGTCATTGGAGTAAGAGCTATTTGAGCTACTTGCTCTGTTACAATTTCGAATATCCATGGCTTCGCGCAGCACTCTCGATCTAAACTCCAGCTTTTGCCCTACATCAAAACTTTTTAAAATTGGACCTAAAGAAGCGAAAAAAGCCAGATCGTCAGCAGCAAGATCTGGTGTCTGGTTACTTAATAAAGTTAATAATTCTTTTTTAAATGAAGAACTTTCTGGATTTGCTTTCTTGGCCCTTGTTTTTCTCTTTTCCAGCCAAGGTTTTTGTGATGCTGAATCAACACCACGGTAATTCTGCTCACCCTGTTGAGTGTTTGAAAAAACTTCTTGCGTCAATATATCTTGAGTATTTTCTATAGCTACCGTATTATCTATATTGACTGAGGGCGAGGGAAGAGAAGGAGAGGGTATGGTTTCATTCAGTGATTCGTCAACTTCATTCTCAACTATTGGAGCTAGGAAGCTTAACTCGTCATAATATATGTACTTTTTGTATTTTGGTGCAGCACTTCCAGATGGCGTTTTTTTCATTGCGTTCATTGTTCTAAAAACGCATCCCGGGCGGTTTTCCACCTTTGTTGGACCAGTTTTCCTAGAATAATAAAAACTTTTTACCCGACTGCCAAGGAAGGGTTATGTTTTTCGCGCGTATCTTGTATGTTTGTCTTTCTTTATTTGATCGGATCTAACAAACGGCGGGATGAATTTCGACAGTTAAGGTGTCAGTATATACGTCTCAGTGACCCGAGTGTCCTTAGATACGAGTAGGTGTTAGAAAAAAATAAATAAAATGGCGGACTTTTGGTGCGAAATAGTAACACATTTAAAAAAAAAGCTAACCGAACCTATCGAGTAGTGTATCGCATGAAAGGAAATTAAACGGAGATTATAAAACCATATTTGTATATATATAAAACAGTAAGGTGGCTGACGGACTGACTAACTAAATGACTTTTTCATTTTTTAGAAATCAAAGTACAGCCAAAAACGCTCTACTTAGAGTTCTGAAATTTTGCACAAAGGTTCGCTGTATAGCGTACATAAGTACTAAAGAAAGCCTTTTGGAAATTCTATCCCTAAGAGGGTAAAATAGGGGTAAACAGTTTTTTTTAAATCCTTTAATTTTAAAGCAACTGCTATAAAATTTAGTATTTGGCTTTCTGGATAGGAACAAGGACACACCTATTTATCCCCATCCGAAAAAATAACCCCGTAGAGGGTAAAATAAGGGTTAAAAGTTCACTTAAACAATCGTCAATTTTGAAGCAAGCACTATTAAATTTTGTATTTGGCTTGTTGGATAAAAATAATGAAATTCTACCCATTACGAAGTAAAATAATGACCGGAACTTTGAATTACTGAAGTTATATATTTTATGGAGCGTAAATGGTTGATTGTTTATGCGAAATAGTAACACGTTTTAAAAAAAGTTAACCGAACTTATCGAGTAGGATATCAAAATAAAGGAACTTAAAAGATATTACACATACATTATATAATATATACATATATATAACACATCGAGATGACAGTCTGACTAAATGAGTAGTGTTGCTGTGATAAAGATCAACGCAAAGGAAAACCGCTGAACTTTAGAGTGCTCGAAATTTTACTCATAGGTTCTTTATATAGCGTAAATGAGCACTACGAGGATAAAATAGGATAATATTGTTTGAACATCCTTTGATTTTGAAGCAGATACCTACTATGAAACTATGTATTTGGCTTTCTGGATAAAAATAATAAAACGCCTATTTCACCGTTTTTGGAACCTCTACTTTAGCTTTTATAGTGCAGTCGGGTTTTTTTATTTTTTAATTAATTACTTGTTATTTTCAGATTTCTTGCTACGGGTCGAACATATACAGATTTGCAGTATGCATTTAGGATGGGAATCGCAACAATCAGTAAAGGCGGTATCAGACGGTTCACTTTTCGTTCATCTTTGTCTTTCATTCGGCATCTTTCACTCGAAATGATTCGTCTGAACCCCAAATGAAACAAGAGTGCCGAATGAATTCACTAATGAACCGATCCGACAATGTTAGATTTTTTCATTCGGCATCTTTCACTCCCACTCCGAATGAACGAAAAATGAACGGTCTGCACACAGAGAGAACGTTCACTCGGATTCGGCCATTTTGTCTCAAGCCCGGTAGCAGACGCACGTCCCGTTGCGTCACGGAAAATTGGCGACAATATGGTGTTCAAGTGGAATGAGCAAAGTACGCTGCTGTTTTTGGAATATTTTAAAAATTATTAATGTTTATAGAACCACAAACTTGATGAATACAAGGATAGAACATTACGTGCAAACGCTATGAAATCCCTAATTAGTGATTTAAACCTCGAGGTTTGTGAAGAAGACATTAAACATAAAATAAAAACTATACGGACCCGTTTTACAACTGAATTAACAAAAATAAAGCAGTCTACTAAAAGTGGTCGCTCTACTGACGATATATATGTACCTATGCTGTACTGGTTTAAACATGCAGAATTTTTAAGCAGTGTTTGTATCCCACGGCAGAGTACATCAAATCTCGTAAGTATACTAATTTAGCTATTGTTTATTACTAGCTTTTATTTAGTTGCACCTGTCCCTGTCTGTTTGTACTGTGAATATAGGGACAGCGCTCTACACAGTATGGAACGTTGTCCCACTCGCAATGTTTTGATTGATGCTGGTACGGGGGCAGCACGGAAGATAAATATTAGGTATTCAATAAAAGCAACGTAGATAGATTAGATATATTTATTATAATTATTATTATACGTAGATAGATTTAGATATTTATGTTGTAGTATTTAGATTTACATATTCATCAAATCATGTTCCATTGCCATGACACGGTGTCTGTAGTGACAAACTTTTCTGCATATGCATCACGCACGCGACGGGCATTTTCACTATGATGCCTTGCAGTAGTTGGTGGAGAATCGCATATTGCTAAAGATGATACTTGTCGCCATTCCCCTGGTATAGTACCACCTGTTTTCCAATCTTCAGTTTCCAGTGACTGTTGTGTAACATAATGCTTTGTCGTTTTTCTCAGCCAATTATGTATTGCACATGTCGTTTTAACAAGTTGTTCAACTTTTTTCACCGATAATGGAATCGGTTTTTCAAAGATCCTGAATTTTGATACCAATATTCCGAAAGTATTTTCTACCACACGTCGAGCTCTAGAGAGCCGAAAATTGAATATTTTTTGTTTGACGCCAAACTCTCCTCTAGTGTAAAATGGTTTCAAAATATCTGTTCGTAAAGGAAATGCGTCATCTGCCACGATTACGCCTTCCTCTGGAAAATTCAGAAGATTTGACATCAGTGCTTCATTTAATGTAGATTTTTGAAAGACCGATGCATCGTTTGTTCTTCCGTTTGTTCCAACATCTATAAAAATGAAATTGTAATTCGCATCCACAAGTGCAAATAGATGAATACTGAAATTCTTTTTGTAGTCGAAATAGTCTGAGCCGGAGTTTCCTGGGCATCTTATATTGACTAATTTTCCATCCATGGCACCGCAACAGTTTGGAAAGTTCCATAGTTTATAGTAGTCTTCCATTATTTCAATCCATTCATCTCGAACTTCAGGAACCTGTTACAATAAATTTTAATATGTTTTAATTGCAGGACACGTCAGTAAACACGAACACGACTCAAAACGAAGACTCCACTGAATCTGAGCCAAAGAGTTCTCAAGCTGGTAGTGAGAAGCAGTCGAAATCTAGTGCTGAGAATAGTAGAAATGGTGGTACAATATCGTCTACATCATTGTATTCTGAAAAACCAGTCAACCGCAAACGAAAGACAGACATTCCAATTGATATGGCAATTAAAGAATTAAAAGCTATAAGCAAGGAAAACAAAGAGCAAGTTGAAGATGATGATTGATTTATTTTGTAAAAGTTTGGCAATACAACTAAAGAAAATGCCTTTAAACAGGGCATTAATATGTCAGGAAAGACTTCAATCGGTGATGACCCAGGAACGTCTTGCACAAATGACGTCCTTATCTGAATCGAGCTCAAGTACACGATCCTCTTTAAATATCGACCGGTCGCATCAATATGAAACCTATCACTCGCCAACCCAGCAAGTATACTCGCCAACGGTCAGTGATCATTACTATCCCTCAGAAACACAACAAGAACTACATTCACAAATTGTTCTTCCACCATCCACTCAAGAAAACATACTCATACAAGCTCTTAAAGATATCGTGTGAATGTTAATTGTCAAACATGTGCATTTAATTAAAAAGTTTCAAAAATATTACCTATTTGTTTTTTAATCAATTTAAAATGTTACTGACCTTTATAAAGTTTCCAAGTGCCGTCCAAATAGCTTCACATACTTCTTTGAAAAAGTAGGATATTGAATTTCGTGGTACTCTGTATAGAGCTTCTAAGGTTCCAAAAGAATCGCCAGTAGCAAGATATCTCAGTATAATTTGAAGTTTTGTTCGGTTAGGTATATATGGGCGCATGGGTATAATAGCGCCATCTAGTGGCAAGTTTTATAAATTGTAAGTTTGCAAGTTTATCAATCTATGTATTTTGGTTCCAAATATTATTATGGTAACTTAATATAATTGTTTATATTAAAGTAAATTTTAATATAATATAATTATTTATATTTAAAACAATGTTAAACGTTTTATAACTTAAAACTTAATAATTATAATTTCTTTGCCATCTATAAAATATCCTTGTTGCAATTTACGGATGCAATTTATATGAGACTCAATAAACATGTTATTATATGTTATTTGGATTGTTTCTGAATGTTTTATATTCTAGAATTCATTTAAAACGTATTGCTAATTTTATATAACTTATTTTGAACATAATTCATAAGCAATAATTCTGTAATAAATATTAAATAATACTGTTTTGATTTTGCCCGTTTATCGTTGATAGATGGTGCTGATCAATAATGCATCCATTTTTATAAGTTAAATTAATATATCAGTAACTTACAAAAGCCTCTTTATGTTAAAAACTTATTTTGCTAATCTTATATCTTATTCAATTGCTTACTGATTTTATAATTTACTCTTCTTTAAAAACGTTCATAAAAGATTGTTAATCATATTATGGCGCCAATGTTCATATTTTTCACAGTGTTTATAAATGATCAATCCTATAACTTAATTTATGCAAAAATGTACACAAATTAGTTAATGACGTTTTAATGTTTTATATATTGCTAATTATTTTTATTGTAATAATTACTTTCATATGGAATTTGAACTTACTGTATTTTAAATTAATAAAAGCACTCTTGATTCATATTTTGGTTAAAAACGCTACTTCCTTTTTGAGAGAATATGATGATTGTAATAAAAAGGAGGGATTGTAATGGATCATTATTAAAAAGTATTTCTGGCGAACGTTTGTATTATTTTTAAATTCAATAAAAAGTCAAGTTATTAGTGAGATTCGTAAGGTGTGAAAGATGGATAAGAGCTCGGGAATCCCCGGCACTCCCAGGGGAGCGCCGATATATACTATCGCTCATTAAAGTATTTTGTTTCGTTATTTTCGGAGCAATAAGCAGTAAAAGTTCTTCAAATTTACATTCGTCCATTCGCAAATGATTGCGATACGATTCAGGATCTTCATCAGCTAGTTGTCTCAACAGTGTGCTCGAAGCTCCAAACATATTTCTTCTTTCAATCCATGGCCGCACCCACCAACGTCGACGTTTTCTTTGCTTCTTTTTTACTAAGTTTTAGATTAAATGATCACAAATTAAACGGATTCCGAGACGCACGACTTCAACCGATGACATATTTAAAGTAAATGAACGATTGAACGTTCTTTTTTTTGTCATTCGCACTAAGTCGTGTGAACATGGAATGAAAGAAAAATGAAGCATTCATTCGTGTGAATGTTCTCTCGAGTGAACCGTCTGATACCGCCTTAAGATCGTGGACGAAGTGTATAAAGTAATATGGGAAACGCTACACGATGAATGCATACCATCAAATACTCCTGATATGTGGCAAAATATTGCTAACGGTTTTCTACAAAAGACCAACTTTCCAAATTGCATCGGCGCTATAGATGGCAAGCACATCCGAATCGTAAATCCAACCGGTGGTGGATCAATATTCTACAACTATAAACATTTTTACTCCATAGTTCTGCTAGCTATGTGCGATGCAGATTATTGTTTTACATATGTAAACATTGGAACATATGGGAAAAACTCGGACTCGACTATATTTCAAAACAGTACACTATACAGGAGCCTTGAACAGAACACTTTAAATATTCCAGGACCGAAGCCACTGCCTGGAACAAATACTCCAGTTGAACATGTAGTCGTGGGTGATGGTGCTTTTGGAATATCAAATAAAATTCTGAAGCCATATACACGATCCAATATGACCCATAAGAAAAAAATATTTAATTATAGATTGAGCCGCAGTAGACGATACATAGAATCGACATTTGGTATAATGTCGAACAAGTTCAGAAACGATTTGAGTTATAAGGCCCGGTACGGAAATTTTATGAGGAGTAAAATCAAGTGTAACACGAAAAGTTGAGGCGTAACGTAGAAAGAGACAAACATATATATCTGTAGGATTGAACGTGTAAAAGAATGAGATGGAATACATTACACAGCGTATCTCATTCTCGGGGTCTCCTCTTTGCGCGATACTTCGTAGTCTCACTGTATAGTTCACTACACCTCCAGTCTGAGAGTTGAATGTGTATGTTTGTACGTGTGTGTTGCGCGCCTGCGTATTACGAAGTTCTGCCACAACTTATAATTCAAAGTGAAAGAAATCAATCATCCTAAAATTGGATTTGTATAAATTGAACACAATTATTATTATTATTTATATTATTTTGTAACATACTTTATGTAATACGCATTATTGAAGTAATATAAATAATCCGAATAATTACAGATATATGTTTGTTTCTCTTATCATTTTAGCAGATGCGTTCATTTACCCTTTTTTTCTATTCGATATATATCATAATTATCGTTCGTAAGGAGTAAACTCCAATCGTGCGTCGTAGCTGACACACACACACTTTTTTTGCATCTTTGTTTTTGTAGAGTGGATCGGATGCATGCCACAATTTCTTCCTCAGGCGTACCTCATCGATAACTCGACCTGTATCCACTTCGTGGTTCGCCATGACTGTACGCGCTGACGACGTCCGCTCCGCTCGACACTAGAACGCTCACTGAAAGCAGAGGCGTTCGTGCGATCGCCAGCGCCGACAGCTACGCGGGGCCGACGCGCGACGCGTGCGGCCGCGTAGCTATCAGCGCTGACCGCCGTGCGCGCTGATAGCTACGCGTCACTCAAAAACGCTTCCTAGAAGTTCATATATCTCGGCCATCAGCGCTGACGGGGCGCGTGCCGTCAGCGTAAGACTAAAACCAGCCTTAATTGTCCACTTAATTAATAATTAAACTAATTTAACCTATTCTAAACCTAAACTAACACAATACAAGTTATAAATAGCGAGTACGTGTATACAAAGTTCTAAAATAACAATAAAAGAGTACCTCAGGGTCTCGGGGGTTGAAAACCTCACCCTTGGGGGATGATGCCACCACTCCGTGTACACCACACTACGCACACAATGTTTCACAGCATATTAATAGTTATAAGATAATAATATACGCGAAGACACGCGGAGTAATAACTCGGAGTGCACGAAACACGTCCGCACAGTGCGACGACCGGCGACCGAGTCCGGCGCCGTCCATGCGGATGATAGTCGGACGTTTAAACTTGCCCCAGATGGTGATGTGAGCTGACTTGGTGGGCGAGAACGCTAGGTGATTCCTGGCCCTCCAGTCCCTGACGACATCCAGAGCAGCAGAGGCCTTCGCTTCGATGCTAGCCCTGGAGTCCGCCTCGATCAGGATCGAGACGTCGTCGGCGTACGCCACAAAGCTGGAGCCCGAGGGAATTGGCAGACTCAGCAAGTCGTCAACAAGCACGTTCAAGAGCGCGGGACCTAGTACCGAGCCCTATGGGCATCCCATCGTGGAGGCCTTACACATCACCTAGTTTCCCACAAACAGGCCTATCCAACGGTTGGTAAAGCAGTCCGCCAACATCCGACCTGTGACCCGTAGGGTCTTAGGAGCAGCCTTCTTCAATTTACGGGCGTCCTCGGCCGTAAAGGTCCGCACGACGACGCCGGCGTTCCCCACCTTCCGCACCTATTGGACCTGGATACCCAGATCCTTGGGGTTGACTGCCGTATTCAGCGCAGCCTTCGTCTCCTCTGCCGTCTTCAACTTCTCAGCTTCGGCCTCAGTGGGGTAGAATGCCACCACTGCTGACTCTCCTTGCGGGATGGGGATGGGTGCCGCGCGCTTATTTAATTTCAGCGCCCTTGCGTAGTCCGGCTTCGCAACCTCAGCCGGCGTCGGTGCTTGCACCTGGCGGCTCAGTGCCGACTGCTGCATGGCCAGTATCTTCTTCGTGGCCGCAAGCTCAGCTTCCACGAGCGCCTTCTCAGCGTCGGTCAACCTCAGTTCTAGCACACCAATAACGGCTAGGATATCCTGGCCTTGCCCGCTTATGCTCTGCTTTTCGGCTGTTTAGTTTATTGGAGGCCGATGCTACGGTCATAATACCTTTAACTGCCAGGTGCACGGAGTTCAATAACTCCTCCTTGGATTCGCCAAAGATAGGGTTCTTCTCCTGGTTCCTCGCTGGCTGCACGCTGCTGCTCTGGGCATGGTTCCATAGACCCCCTAGCGGCGGTACCTCCTCCCTAGCGGCGCTCCATACCAGGCGTCAGCGAGCCGGTTCGGGGATGTGCCTCCTGTGACGGTAGAGGCCGCTTGCTCTAGCCCGACGGTGCCGGCTGATCCAACATCACCACGGACTCCACCTGGCTGAATGCACGTCGTGCTCCTGGGCGAAACCAAACTCCACCCCGCTCGGAACTACCGATTGCCTAACTACTTCGGGTACTGCCGCGACGAGATCGCGCCGACCAGTATTGCCTTTAGGGGCACGGCGGTTGCGGTCCGCCGCGACGTGGTGCACGATGAGTTACCGCTCCCGTCATTCACCAAGACTTGCTCCATAGGGGTATCTGTGTGCATGGCGGGCCGGAACCTGCGGCTGTTTGCGGCCTACCGCCTACCTGGTCCCCGCTTTGACCCGCGGGACATCGCGCACATCATGGACGGTGGTATTGCGACCCTGGTGGCCGGCGACCTTAACTTCAAGCATCCGGCTTGGGGCTCGCGCACGGTCTATCCAGTGGGACGCAAACTGCACAATGACTCCGAGGCGATGGGCTATGAAGTGCTTGGGCCAGAGGTACCCACGCACATCCTCTCAGTCGAGTCCCACCGTCCCGATGTCCTGGACATAGTGCTCCACACGAATCTCTTATGCCCGGTGAGTGTAGAGGTGCTGTATGACTTGGACGGGCAGCACCTCCCCATTCTAATCACGCTTGGTCTAGGGGCAGAATGCGTAGCGCCCCCCAGTTCCCACGCGTGACGAACTTGGAGAAATACCAGGCCTCTGTGGCAAATTTCAAGTTCAGTGGCTCCACCAGATTGAGACATTAGGGCCACACGCTAGGCACACACCTCCCTGTTTAAGTAGGGAGGAACAAACTTTCCTTCGTGCCATTATGGCACAGTCCCCGTTGGAGGACATGGAAGCATTCCTAAAAGAATGCTACCCGAATGTGCTCGACGTGTACTACTCACGTAGGCACAACCCGCCCCACCGCTAAAACAATCCCTGCATCACCACAGGGCCCGTCCTCACCCAGCCCTCCATCTTGTCCAGTACTGTCACCGATGGAGGATGTCCAAAACCCTTCTGACTCGGAACTAAGCATTCCGGCGTTCTCGGACGCTACTTTAACCGACTCAGATTCCGACGGTTTTCAGCCCGTAAAAAAAAATCAAGATCCATCATTACGCCACGTCCTAATAAAAAACCCAACCCAGAGTATGCCCCTATACTCCAGGCCGCAGTTCAAGGCGAACCACAAACTTCCGGCCAAAGAGGGCCGAAAAGTAAACTCCCACCGCCTATTTTTATTAGGGACAAGTCCAAGTGGGACAAAACCTCAAAATTCATGCACGCAAACGGCATGTCTCGACTCGTTTCACCCCACACGCCATTAGGCTCCAAGTAGCCACAGAGGATGAGCATAGAAACCTGACCATAGACCTGTATAGGAGGCACATAGGATTGAACCAATCGCATCGTCGACTGGTCTAAATTCGACAAAATCCTTGACTCGACCGACTTACAGACGTTACCTGAAAACGTTGTCACTACACAGGATGCCCAAGTAGCTATTAGCTCCCTGACAAACCACAAATCGCCACGGGAAGTCAAAGTGGCGAACGATCGGCGCTTTGAACTCCCGGACGAGATAAAATGATCAATAAAAAAAAAATCGAACGCAGTCTACAACGTCGCCGAGGAAGAACAACCTCTGCCCTAGCTGTGAGAAGAAGCACAAGCTAGCCGAGTGCCCCGACTATGCGGCACTACCTGTCGACCGAAGATAGGAGTTCGTGCGCCAATGAAGATTATGTTTCAAATGTTTAAAGAAGAAGCATCGCTGAAGTGAATGCCGATCGAAGTCATGCGACGTAAACCAGTGTGGTCGCCCTCATCACTCCACGCTTCACCAATCCTACAAGGAGAGGCAACACCCGAAGCCGTCGAAAGAAAAGGACAACGCGGAGTCCGTGCTGGCCCTGGACATTCACCATGGAACAAGAAAACAGTATTATTGAAGATGTGCCCGGTCACAGTCGTCGATCTACGGGGGGTACGCGCTGCTGGATGCGGTTGTGTTCTGCGGCCACCGCGGGTAATTCCTTGGTGGCCGCCGTGGAGCCTGCCAAGTTTATTTGTCCTACCCGGAGCTTATCCATATTTGGTAATCTCTACGCTCCGGGCCTCCGCGTACTGGCGTGCAGGGCACTCCTTCGCCATCGTCTTGTGGCCGCCTGCCTCTTTGCGCCCGAACTTTTTGCAGGTGGCGCAGCAGGTCGTCGTCCCGCTGCACTCCTGCCCACGATGGCCAGTCTCACCGCATCTGCTGCACGTCGGCTGAGCGGCCTTGCAGTATTTTTCAGGGTGGCCGAACTGCTGGCACTTATTGCAGCAGGTGACCGCCACGTAGTCACAGACGTCTGCCACCTGCCATCCGATGTATACCACCTCCTCGCTTAGGAGGAAGTGGCGGAGGCCAGGGGAGCACTGGAGAACGTACGTAGCGGTTCTGCCCGTCGGTCTTCCCTTCTTGAAGGCCACCTTCATTTCTTTCTTCACCCGCTCAGCCGTCCACTCCTGGTGCCCTCTGCACGGCGATGGACTGACCGATGTCCTCGCTCTTGGTGTCGTTCTCTAAAATCCGGAGCGCGACGTACGGCTGCCTACGGGCTGGCTCCGTAACTCGGAGCGTCTTTGGCGCGGCCTCCTTCAGTTTGCGGGCGTCCTCTGCCGTGGAGGTTCTGACCACGACGCCAGCATTCCCGACCTTCCTAACCTGCTGCACTTCGATGCCCAGCTGCTTCGGATCCACGGCAGTCTTAAGCTCAGCTTTGGTTTCTTCGGCAGTCTTTAATTTTTCTACCTCCGCTTCCGCGGGGTATAATGCCACTACGGCCGTGCCACTGCTCGGGATCGGGACTGGTGCTGCGCCCTTGCTGAGCTTCAGCGCGCGCGCATAGTCGGGCTTCGCTTGCACTGCTGGCGCCGGGGTCTGCTGCTGCTGGCCGTTCCGTAGTGCCCGCTGATGCATCAGCTCTTTTTGGGTCGCTGCAAGGTCCGCCTCTACGAGGGCCTTTTCAGTATCCGCCAGCCTCAGCTCCAGCACGCCGATAACTCCTAGTATGTCCTGCTTTTGTTTAATAGCTCATTTATACATTTCACTATAAAGCGTTACAAAAAACAATATTGGCTACTGAAACTAAATTAATAACAAAGGAGAATGCCCATTCTTGGTACTGATTTTTCTCATGCGTCAAAATGAAAGTAATATTAAAATTATTTTTTGTTTTTTTTACATAATTTGTCGATCAGAATAGTTTCTTTGAACAGGGGATTCCATTTAAGATAAAATAAGACGAAATGTTGATTGTTGTTCTTAAAAATTAAAATGGCGGAATTTTATACTCGGAATTCAATAAGATCTATTAGTGTTTTGACTAATGATTTTTCTCATGCATCAAAATGGAAGTAATATTAAATTTTTTTTTTTAATATTTTATATAGTTTGTCGATCAGAATAGTTTCTTTGAACAAGGGGGTTTCATTTAAGATAAAATAAGACGAAATGATGATTGTTGTTCTTAAAAATTAAAATGGCGGTATTTTATACTCGGAATTCATTATTTTAGATTTTTAGGATTATTTTAGGTGTTTTTACCTATTACCTTTAAAAGTAAATGGAATATGTTAATCGAACTACATTATAGGTAACTACTATCAGTTAAAACCGACCAACAATCTATCGTCGGATATTTTCGATTTTTAGGTTATGTAACATTTCGGCAAATAACTTCAGAACCCGGGTGCTGATCTAAAAAATAATTATTGGTGGTAGTATTTGGTTAATTATACATCGTCTACAACAAGTTTCAATTTGATGCAACTCTGGACGGCGGTCCATACTTTCATGGGCATTGTCCTTTGTAAAAAAAATCACACAAACAGAATAAACCTTTTCTTATAATGAAACAAAATTTTCTTATATAAAATTTTAAACGCTTTTTTAAACTATTTAAACTAACAGTTACATACCAGAATAAATTTTCGACTTACAACAGGGGTCTCACTGAGTTGGGACTTGGGATGTCCACGGGAGGGCGAGACGACGTCGTAAGAGTAATACTCGGGCCATGATGATGACGGGACGTGGTCCCCTTACTCGCTGTCGATGTTTGTTGCCGTGAATTGATGATGAATGTGTCCTCTTGCACGATGTCATTTATTAGTTTCTTATTTTGTAATTAGGATGTTCTTGGCGTAATCTTCATCTTCGTCTTCTTGTCTTGGTGACATTTTCTCTCTTCATATCTTCTTTAAGTATGTCTATATTTTAATATTTTCTCTTAGTCTTAATTTTCAGTAGTTACTCGTATTGAAAAGTGTTCTTGTTTCTGGTATGGTTGGTTGATACCAACGGACAACCTTTTACTGGTTAACTTGTTTTATTGGTTATAATGGTAATGGTTATAATGGTAATGGTATTGGTAATGGTACTGGTAATGGTATTGGTAATGGTAATGGTAATGGTAACTCTTGCTGCTGGTGTAGCGAGCCGGCCACCTCTATCAACTCCTTGGTATTCAAGTATACTTCCTCGGCAGTCTCGAAGCATTTTTTTACAAAATAGACATGATTAAAGTCTGCAGCCTCACACATCTTCTTATGGTTACCTAAATACTTTCTCCAATAAGCTTCTAATATCTCTAGTTTACGTTTACAATAATCGGGCGATTTTATAGATGCGCTATCCTTTTTAAAATTGGACAGCAGCTGGGTCATCGACTCGTAAATCTCAGTTTGGTTAATAAACAGGTTATCCATTATGGTAGTTTTATAGTAATGGTTAAGTAAGAATATAAATGGAAAAATCTGACCTCCAATCCAACTCACTGCAATCCACTGGTTTCGCCTTGATTGATTGTCGACACTGGTTGTCACTTAAGATTATGGTTTATATGGTTTACTGGTAAAAGTCACTGTCACCACCGGCACTGGTTCTTTATTCTCGAAGGACCATGAAAAGAGTTCTTGTTTCTGGTATGGTTGGTTGATACCAATGGACAACCTTTTACTGGTTAACTTGTTTTATTGGTTATAATGGTAATGGTAATGGTATTGGTAATGGTACTGGTACTGGTAATGGTAATGGTAATGGTACTGGTACTGGTACTGGTAATGGTACTGGTACTGGTAATGGTATTGGTAATGGTAATGGTAATGGTAATGGTAATGGTAATGGTAATGGTAATGGTAATGGTAATGGTAATGGTAATGGTACTGGTACTGGTAATGGTACTGGTAATGGTATTGGTAATGGTAATGGTATTGAATACGCGCTGCCCTAGTGGCTGCTGGTCACGTACTAACTTATGTTAATGAAACTAATTTAAAGAAAACGATTGCGCGTCAATTGCAACTATGCAAAAAGGTGTAATCGCTGATCTGTTCGATTTTGCAAATCCGAACACGTATTAGTCTTCAGTTTGTGTCTAATCCATTTTTTTTTCGAATCCTATGTCTTCTTAATATCTTCCCAATTTTTTTTCTTATTTCTTTTTCAATCTTTATTTCAATTTCCATTTTTTCTGTTTATTATTTACTTTTCATTTCTAACGCCTTCCGGTGAGCGTGTCGCCATGTAGTGGTGTCGCAGGCAGGTTCTTAGTAAAAGGCGTCTTGCTTAGATGAAGTCTTTATTATAACTAACTTAATAATACTCTAACACTAACTTATATTAGCCTTAGCTTCACACTACAAGGGCGCTTATGGCTCTTTACCACCAAACAACTATTTTGAAAGCTGGAGCTAATGCCTCTTTGCCTTCGTCGTCAAAACATTGAACGGCGGTTATGCCTTACTACCAGTCACGAATTTGCAATACAGTTGTCGCTTATAAACAATTACCAAAATCAAATTTCATGATGAAGTGTCGGTTAAACCCTACTACCACATATTATTTTAATATTTCTCCGCCGCTTATGCCGTATTACTTTACTATGATTGTCCATGCATTGGCACTAATTCCGCTCTAGGAGGACTTTTTTGTACTCAAGTAGCCATATTAGTGAGTCGCTTATTTCGTCGGCTGCCTGCAGTGACTGACGTTTGCGTAGCAAGCGCGTTTGCGCGTAAAATATTTGCGAAAAGTGTGCCGTAGTTCCTGTTCACGGTATGTTTTTTATTCCACTAACCTGTCTGATTTAATAACTAATCAATTACTCACAAATTATGTGCAAATAAAAGATTTAATTACTTTGAATGTATTGTTTTAGGGGACAAAATGTAGAGAAAAGATCGAGAAAGAGACATTCTGGAAATGGCTTTAAAAACTTCTGGAATACGAAATTAGAAAAAATGTCGCAAGTCTCCTTTCTGAATTTGATAGAGTACCGGTCCAGGAGTCTGCCATCCTCACGAGCTCCATTCCGCCACCAAATGCGGCGTCTGGAATGCAATATTAGAAAAAATGTCGCAAGAGTCTCTTTTCTGAATTTGATAAAGTACCGGTCCAGGGGCGGCAGTCTCGACATTCATAACGAATCTGACGTTAACTATCGATCGCTAAATCTTAACGAAAAATATCACTTGCAGAAATCTTCTTTACGACAAATGCAATTCTCGACTACTCAAATTCCACGCAAAGTCGGTACTTGAAACGTCGGTACGATAGCGAAATCCGTATTCATAGCAGTGACAATTTATATCAAGAAATGTTGCAACTTAAAAAATGTAAGGCAGAATTAGTGAAGTAAAGGAGATGTTTCAAAATGTATGGGCTTCCGGCCACCTTTTGTACACTATACTAAAAACTAAGAAAACATGCAAAGAACAATTCGTAGGGGTTCATTTTCTTCAAATCATGTTTGTTTAATTGTTAACCTTTTCACAGCCACAGTACAAAACAAACAAATATGCCACAAAGATTTATTGTAAACAATACTCTGCAAAAATAGGGATGTGACCATAACCATACGATGTAAATATAAATATAAGATTGATAACTTTATCTTTCAGATTCGCTTGTTTTATTTTAAAATAACTTACATTGTCACAAAAAATTGTCGAATTGACATAATTTTAATTCAAATAGCCTAAAAATTTGACCCAAATATTACCTACCAGAGTTCATACTCGATTGAAAATTTTATAGAAGTGGCGCATCTCTAGTTCCCTTATGACGTCACGCGTTGTCGGGATAAGCCGACATTGGCGTTCCGAAACCACTCGTCAGCGCCAAGAAAACGATAAACAATAGAAAAGCTATTGTGTCACGCCGGCTGGCCTTGAGCGGTCACCTAATATTAGTGCTGCGAAAAGTAAATTGCGTATTTTATCGATATTTATTTATTTATTGAATTATTGAAATTATTCCTTATACTTAAGATATTAAAACATTTTTGTAAGCACTTAAAATTTAATGAACTATTAGAATAGTTCCTACCTATATACCATATACTTACTTACTTACTGTTGGTAGTGTAGGATATGTATATTTAAAAAAAACAAGCACTTATTTGGTAAAAGTACTCAAAAACAGCGTAATTTATATACCTTATTTTATTTTTCTATTGGGTATATTATATTTAGGTAAGTACGCATAAAAGGGCAGTGCTATACGAAATAAAAAACCGGCTTTGTTAAATAAAAAAATGTAATAAAAAATATGCATTTGTTTTTTCAGTCTTTAAAATAATGTACCTACCATTAAAAAACACGATAAAATCAAATCTTTATGTCTAACAATTAAAATCACAGATCAATAATTGAATAATCACAGCATAAATTAAACATTTAATAAATTTATTTGTGGTAATCTTGGAAACACGGCGCTGCACACAAATTAACGTTACATATTGCACATGAATACCGTGTTTCTTTCCGTTTTTTTGTCTGTGCGCACAGTTTGCACCGCTGATATTTGGCGTTTAAGTTAGGCAAATGCTCGGCCGCATTACCGGGAAGTTTCCTCAAAGGATTGCCAATTTTGCTGCGTATGGTGCTTGAGGGCCTATTGAGCATTTGCTCGTTATTAAATTTTTCTATGAGCTGACGCACGAGGCACAACTGAAAATTAGCAAAAGTTGCTTTTGGTTTATTTTGTGAATGCCTATAGCAATAAAAAGCATTCAATAAGTGCATATCGACCACGTGAAAAAACAACTTTTTATACCATTTGACTGTTTTTCTTATGCACTGCAAGGAACTCAACATCATGTCGGCTGTGTCAACAGTACCCATATTCTGGCAATAATCTAAAACAGCCATAGGTTTCATGACTGGTAAACCAGTATTTCTATTTTCTTTTAGGGACGGTGCCATGTTAGATTTGTGAATTGTACTTAGTATAAAAATATCTTTTTTGTCTTTCCACTTTAATGCCATTAAAGGTTCACGGGACTTGGAAACAACTTCCCCTCGTGCTAATTTTTGTTTTAATGGTGGCATTCCAGACCTATTTGGTTTTACTGTCCCACAGGCATATATTTTATTAGAATATAAATATTCTAATAATTTTGGGCTGGTGTACCAGTTGTCTATGTATAAATGTCTCTTTGAGCCTACAAAATCTCTCAGGAGAGTAGTCACCACTGCTCCGCCAACTCCTAAGTTCGCAGGGTCTGTTATATCTGTGTTCGCCCCACAGTAAACGATAAAATCGACTATGATGCCAGTTTTAACGTCACAAAGGACGAAGAGCTTAATTCCAAATCGGTTCCTTTTATTGGGTAAGTATTGTTTGATACTGAGCCGACCCTTAAACGGCACTATGCTCTCGTCTATACATAAATTTTTGTACGGTGTCATCAGACCTTTGTACTTCTCCTTGGCATGATTCAAAACGGGTTCTATTTTATTGAGGCACGAATGCGTCAAAGATACGTTCGGGTTTGAAAAATGCATCATTCCTAATATGGTACAATATCTATTTCTGGACATCAAATTGCCAAATATTGGAGCGACCAACAACGGATCAGTCGACCAGTGTTCTTCTATTCGAAGATGTTTGTTCCTCGTCATCAGCATGGTGATTGCAAAAAAAATATATAATTCCGGCACAGTCACGTCGTACCATCTCTTCAGTCTGGAATAGACCCTTAAGTCCGTGTTAAGGACGAAAAAGTTGTGAAATCTGTTTGTCTCCTGAACAATAAGATTTACCAAATCGGAGTCCATAAAATACAGAAAGTAGTCCACCTCTTTTGAATTTTCTTTTAAATCTGTATCCATATTTATTCCCGCCGAGAAGTCATCAAAGGGCTCGACTCTGGGTTCAAAACTAGTTGAAGACCAAGTAGAATCCACTACTTCGTTGACTATAGTTTGAGTCGTTCCGGAAACATCTTCATTGTCTGTATCTTCCGATGACTGCAAATATAATAAATATAAATTATTAGAAAAATGGGCCATGTTAGATGTACTTTTAAATACGTTTTTTGGGTATCAATATACCGATTTTAGTGGGCAACTCTACCTTGTCAGTTTTATAATTTATTTTTTTGTTTATTTCAGGGTATTTACAGGTTATGTTTTAAATATTACTCCCCTTATTCTTAAAAATTAAAAAAGCTTTGTAAGCCTTATTTACCTACAAAATTTTTCATTGACAAGACTCGTTCTTGTCAATGAAAAATTTTGGCAAGCTAAAAGAAGACAAAACATATTATTATTTAAGCTATAACAGGCGTATAAAACGTTAATTTAAATTTCTATCTGTTTTCTATCTGAATGTTCTATTCTGTGGGAACAATAATGATATATCTAAATTTAAAATTGAAATCTTAATATCGGAAATCTATATTGTTTTTATCGTAATTCTTCGTAAATTGTAAATCTTATCGTAATTTTTATAAACTAGATGGAAACCCAGCTTCGCTCGGGTGAAATGTGACACATATAATACACAATCTTTACAAAATGTAGTTAGATACATATTTCTGAAGTTATCGGTTCTCAAGAAAAATGAGGCAAGGCATTTAATTCGTACAGCATCGTGCATTGCGTGTAATAATTACAATAAATTAAAATTGCAAAAGTTTTTAAATAAATAATTTTATTTAAAATCAATCTTCAAAACAAAGTAACATACATTAACAAAATAAAGACTAACATACAAAATTCTGAACGCACCTATGCCTTTCGATAGAATGTCATCAATATGGCGACTGCGATTTGTCAGCACTATTAGAATTTAACAAAATATTCGACAATTCGAATTTTGCGGATATATGTTGTCGACTCGAAATTTTTATTTTTTTATGTATAATATTTCAGGTAAGGTTTTAATCGAGTCTACCGTACCCCTTGACGAAATTATTAATATAGATAGATAAGGGGGAATTCCCCCTATTTTTGATAGTTTTGACATTTAATTTTTAATCTATAGTTTTGCTCTCTACCAGAGTTGGTACCCCTGCGTCTCGTAGTACTGTTAGGTTTAAAAATTAGATACAAATTAGTTGTGGCTCTTATGAAACTTTTAATTATTTAATTATGAGGTAAGTACATAACAACTAAGCAATATAATTACTTTAGCACCTATTCAAATACAAATGCCCCTTTTAACATAATGTACCTACTAATCAAGTACGTAATTATTTAATTTCAGCAAACTAGTTAATATTGCGTTGGGCTTGGCGGCAGCGTACTGGGCTGTATTAAATATAATGGATTTATGGAAAACAAAAAAAATACCTAAACCGTAAGTAACACAAACAAAATATAATTCCTGCGGCGGCTTCTTTGATATAGCTTTTCAACCAAGCCAAAATGCCGCCGCAAAGCTTTATCTTTTATGGTCGTTAGTACCTACACGTAATTACGTTATCTTATATTTTCGTGCTTGCACCTTTGGTCTTTTTACAACTGCAAACGGCAATTGCACGTGCAGACATTGCGTTGATTATTATTAGATGTTGGTTTTTCACAGAACCTGCCAAGAGTAAATAATAATATGATAGGTACTTAGTGATTTATGTTTTTTTACGTGGTAACGAATCGACTCCACTTATCCTTGGATAAAGTTATCAGTTAAAAATATGTATAGTAGATACTCGAACGAAGTATTAGAGAAAAAAATTGTAATAAGTGCAACCTACAAACCTACATGGCTCTATTTGATTACGTGTTTTGATTTTAGGAAAACATCGCGGAAAAAAATGGTGCCAGTTATGCCGTCACCGTCACCACGACCACCGTCAAGCCCAATTTATATTCCTTTGCCGATTCTGACTGGCCTAGGAGGAAAAGGGCTGAGCAGAAGTATTTAAATATGAGAACAGAACGGCGGGACCGTGCCTATCCTTTGTAGGCACGGTCCCGACAAATAAATAAATGAACTGAGAATACTTACACCTGTTTAATTTATTCTTATCCAAAAGTACCTAACTGATAGAATACCTATGTATTTAAGACTTATTGATCATTTAATTACTAGAGACACGCCTATCACGTACACGTACACATACCACGCGGGCGAAGCCGCGGGCAGAAGCAAGTACTTATAATAAAATTCAAATGGCAAAATTTCAGTATATTGAATATATTTTGAAAAATTTTAATTGAGGTTAGACTTTGTTATCGATAAAAAACGAAAACATTTTTTTTTATTTATTGTCTGTCTGTCGGTCTGCCTGTCTGATCGATAAAACCGCGTAAACTCGTGAACGAACTTTATTGTCACTTGGTAAAGTTATTACTCGTAGACCCGAGATGATTCTAGGATACTTCTATATGGTTCTAGGATAATGTGAGGGTACTCTTAGGATAGAGGATGAAAGTTAAATGCTGACATTATAATGCATTAAATGCTGACTTATTTTACAATAGGTACTTTTCAATATGTGTCGGGGTTGTTGTTAAATTACAAATTACGTTAAAAGGGCACTAAGATTGTTAACCAAATAAGTCAAGTTTGTTGAAACCGAAAATACGTACGAATATTAACGAAGACTTCATTTACAAATAATAATTAGTGTTAATTAGTAATTCTTAAAAGTTAAAGAATCTTTATCAAAGACTGGACTACTAATTTAATTGATACTTGGTACATGATTATTAGAATTTGACACTTACCTGAAGGTCTTCTTCATTTATTTCAATTTCCTCCAAGTTCGCAGTTTCATTTTCGGTTCCTTGTAAAATTTTTAAAAGTTCATCAGTGTCCATTTCACTATCACTATTCATTTTTTTCTTTTACCAAATGAGTCACTTCACTAGCGCGTATCTGACGTCACGGTTTGTCGTGTAATACCGACGACGGCTTGCAATGCACTGCACTGTGCTGATAACACGATTGCATTTAGTGTGGGGTAAGATAGCAATTTTGCCATTATCGATAATGTTTATGTATCTAGCTGCTGTCTGTATTTTATGAATTATTCCTAATAAAAGTTTGTTGTTTTTATTTAAATATATGTCAGATCTTTCAGAGTTGTTAATGAATTGGCAATTATTTCTAAAAATCATAGAAGCGATGAAATATTAAAAAATATCTTACGTGCATGTTCTACATCACTAGCTGTCGGCATAAACACGGCAATGGCGCTACCGGCATAGACTTTGTGATCAGTTTGCGATGATCGTACTTTGTTTTATTTTTTTATTCATATAAATGACGAATGGGAAAAGTGTAACCAATATACTAAATAAACATTGGTTGACAAGGTATAGGTGATAAAAATATAGCGAAAAATATTTCATTAATAGTTTTATTTTTGCATAACGTTTGTGTCGGCACTACCCGACATTGGCGTTTGAACGTCCAAAACAATTTGTCGGGTATAGCCGACTGTGGCTGTGAAAGGGCCTTTTGAACGCCAGAGCAAAAACGCATGAACTTGCCCTCAATGCCAGGCCACAAATTCACCGCAAATACCTACGCAAAAAATAGGGATTCCAAAACTTCATCGATAATCAATTTTATTTTCGTCTTTAATTTCGAAATATAATGTCCTTATAACATTGAAATTTAATTCAACATTACATTTCTTCCTATTAAAGTAATAGTTATACACTATTTACAGACTTGTATAATACCGTAATAACAGATATGAGACTACAATATATTTAAATATAATAACTGTAGGTACAACACTATTCTTGATCTGCTGTCTTCATATTGTGGCCATGGCGTGGACGGCTCGCCATTTTAATAACTACTTCGCTTCCGAAATAAGGATGTGGCAACGTAATATCTCGTTTATCGATGTTCTAGTACAATATTATTTTATAATAAATGAAACACGTTTTTTAAATCAGATTTATAATTCCGAATGTAACAGGTACTTAAAAATATATGATTGAAATAGGTTAAGAAGGTTAATAAAATCTATGAAAAAATAGAAAATTTTAATAAAATGTTACACAGTATGTACTATGTATACATGTTTTTAAATATTAAGTTCTATAAACCTGGCATAAAAAGTAACAAATTAAAACAATTAACGATTATATACACTCCTTTGCAAAAAAAACGGGCGGGTTTGATTTTTTAACATTATTGGTAATAATTTAGTTCTTCAGAGGTTTTAATAGCCAAACTATGTTACTGGCACTTAATAAAGAGTCTGGGTATGAAAAAAAGTTCATTCCAAATTCAAAACTTTTGTTTTTTAAATTATTAATCCCTTTTTTCATTTTGTGACACTTTTCGCGGGTTTGCGGTTAAAAGGTTATCAAGCAACTAAAAGTAACTTTTCGTTATTTTTAGTACAACAATTTATGTTTATCGCATAATTCTGCCTTATTGTGACTTAAAACAGATATCTTTGTGTCTATCGTAATGGCAGAAAAAGCAATGAGAGCTAGTAAAATTATAGCGCTGCTGGAAGAGGGGTGTAGCCAATGTTACGTCTCACAGCGGTTAAACGTGAGTCGTTCAACCGTACAAAGAACCTGGACTCGATACCAAGAGACAGGTTCCGTTCAGAGAAGGCAAGGTTTCTGGGAGAAAAACGTTGCACACAGCCGCGAGACGATCGCTTTTTAGTGACTCAGGCGCTGAGGAACCGCAAATGCAGTTACATAGACCTCAAAAGAAACCTTGAAGAGGTACGAGGAGCACAAGTTAGCCTATGGACTGTGAGGAGAAGACTTTTAGCTGCTGATATACGTAGTCGACGACCAGCGCGGGCCCCCAAGTTACTCCGTGAGCACCGGATTGCGCGGTTGAGGTTCGCTAGAAATTGCCTATCTTGGACACCAGGTAACTGGAGTAGCGTACTCTTCTCCGATGAGGCTCGAATTTGTCTGCATGGTGAGGACCGACGTCGGCGAGTGTTACGAAGACCAGGGGAACGCTATGCCGATGTGTGTTTTGAAGAAATCACCCCTTATGGTGGAGGGTCCGTTATGTTTTGGGCGGGCGTAACTTCCAACTATCGTACCGAGATAGTATTCATAGAAAATGGCTCACTAAATGCGCATAGGTACATAACAGAAATCCTTTCTCAAAATGCACAACCCGCACTGACTGTAATTGGTGAAGATGCCATTTACATGGACGATAATGCTCGGGCCCACCGTTCTGGCGACGTAGATGCTTATATGCAAGAGGTCGGTATTCGTCGTTTGGATTGGCCAGCGCGGAGCCCCGACCTTAACCCCATTGAGCATGTTTGGGACCCTCCTAAAAAGGCGAGTACGATCTGTCCAACCACCTCCACAAAACATCAGGAGCTTAAACGTGTAATCTCGACTGAGTGGGAACACATTCCACAGGACACCATCAAAAGCCTGGTGGGAAGCATGCCAAGACGATTACATGCCGTAATCGCTGCAAGAGGAGGTCATACTCGTTATTAATTTTTATTTTTAATGTCTCTTTTATTAAAATACCATAAAAATACTCGTAGTCTTAATTTCATTATACCCATAAAAATGTCCATTTTAACACGGCTCTCTGTTTACATTGACTAAAACACCGATACCAGGATAAAAGTGTTAAAAAACTAGATTCTCATTGATAATAAGAAATTTCTAGTCATCCAAGCTAATG
This sequence comes from Epargyreus clarus clarus, assembly GCA_014595695.2. Lineage (NCBI taxonomy): Eukaryota > Metazoa > Arthropoda > Insecta > Lepidoptera > Hesperiidae > Epargyreus > Epargyreus clarus. The sequence continues at coordinate 265,300 of JACTTY020000155.1, read as the reverse complement.
ACATACTAAAAATATAATAATATTTACCCATAGAAAAGCTAAGGTAAAGTGTGTGTGTAAGGTGCCCGTTTTTTTTGCAAAGGAGTTTATAATTATCACAATTACCAATCAGTCTTATACTAATAAATCTTTTGAATAATAGAACAAAATTATACAAAATCTACAATGCAACCTGCATTCTGATCATCTAATAGTAAGCCATGTGTTATCAGGCATAAAAAAGTAACAAATTAAAACAATTAACCATTATATATAATTATCACAGTTACCAATCAGTCTTATACTAATAAATCTTTAGAATAATAGAACAACATTATACAAAATCTGCATTGTATTATCTTATCATCTAATAGTAAGCCATATGTAAATAAAATCTAATAAAAAACTTCAAGTTACAATAGAAAAATCAGTATCACAGAGACATTAAAATCAATATAAATCTAAATATATTACACAGAGTGGTACTTTTGGAAACACGGCGCAGCACATAAATATACGTTACAAACGTTACATTTAAAACGTGTATTTTTTCTTTGTTTTAAAAGTGCGCATTGCTTGCATCTTTGATATTTTCCCATACGACTCGGCATATGATCCTTTGCATTACTGGGTAATATACGAAGAGGATTACTACTGCTAGTTGTAGCTAACGTGGAGCCTTCTATAATACTACCACTGTGGTACCTCTCTATCAATTGCCGAATCACGCTCAATTGAAAATCGGCAAATTTCAATATTGGCATATCTTTTAAATGCCGGTAACAATAAAATGCATTTAATAGATGCATATCTAATAAATGGAAAAATAACTTTTTATACCATTTGACTGTTTTGCGGATACACTGCATTGATGATAATAGCATATCTGCGGTATCAACACTGCCCATGTTTTTTGAGTAGTCCACTACAGCTTTTGGCTTAATTACAGGCAATCCCGTATTTCGATGTATTCGCGATGATAATTCCATAGAATTATCATGGATGGTGGATAACATAAAAATATATTTTTTGTCTTTCCATTTAATGGCCATCAGTGGACCAGAATATTGCACTTCCGTTTCATTCAATTCTAGAATCGTGTTTAATTTTGGCATATACTTTCTATTTTTTTTAACCGTAACCGCAAGCGTAAATATTATGTTCGTGTAAATATTTAAATAACAATGGGCTCGTGTACCAATTATCCACATATAAATGGCGATTGGATCCTAAAAATGGTTTGACCAACGTGGCAACAACAGCCCCGCCAACACCTAGATTACAGGGATCAACTATCTCTGGTGGTTGCTCCACAGTAAACAATAAAATCAACAATAACACCCGTATTTACATCACATAAAACAAATAATTTGACACCGAATCTGTTTCTTTTATTCGGTAAGTATTGTTTTATGGACAAGCGACCCTTAAATGGAACAATGCTTTCGTCAATACAAATAGTTTTATATGGCGTAATAAATATTTCTAAAACTTTTGTCGTGTATGAGATACACATTTCTGGATTTTCGATAAAATTGTATTTCTTCTCTTTGCTCAGAAAAATGGAGCATGCCAAGTATCATAGAAAACCTGTTGCGTGTCATTACTTTCGAAAATATCGGAGAATTCAATAAATATCTGTGGACCAATGTTCTTCTATCGATAAATGTTTTCTGGTCATTAACATTATGACTGCAAAAAACATGTACATCTCCGGGACTGTTACGTCGTACCAAGCATGTAAACGAGAATGCATACGCAAGTCTACATTCAGCACAAAGTATCGATGAAATTTATTGGTCATATTGACAATCATCGACACAAAATCTGTGTCCATAAAATATTGAACTCAATGGGGCGCAACGGATACATTGCAGATCTGAATCCACTTGCTGCTTTTTGAAGGTTACTGCATCGGTTATAAGCATTAGTAAACAATTCGACTATGTCGTATTGTGTGATTGGCTGTCCAAATCGATCTGCCATGTGATTCTCACATTCTTGATTATATGCTGTCTTGATAGGACCAAAATATGTCAAATCCAAGGGTTGGAGTCTATGTGAGGTATGCGGCGGCAGAGTTAGCATAATAACTCCATGTTCTCTACAAAGTGAATATGCATCAAGACTTATGTGACTCTCATGGTTATCCAATATGAGCAATACTGGGTCTTCTTTTGTAGGCTTTGCATATGAAATGAAGTGATGTAGCCAGTCCACAAATAGGCTTTCATTTATCCATCCAGAGTCTGATACAGCACCAACCATGTTAGGATTACTACCTTTTAGTAATTGTGGATTCATACGCTTTCTTTTAAATATAAAAATTGGGGGAATATATTGACCGGCTCCACTAAATGCACAAACAACTGTTGTGGTAGACCCCCTTTCAGCACTTGTTGCCTTACCAACTTGTTTCTGACCTCTAATTGCAACTATTTTCTGATTTTTTATGCCGACCGATATCTCCCTGCATAGTTTTTATGTTTGTGTGCGAGCGCTCAGAGTAGTGTGTGATAATAAATAGCAGAACTTATGAATGATAGTTTTCGTTGTTGAAATAATGTCCATGAGTTCTGTATTTAGGGGATAAAATGGTTCAATATTTCTTAATTTTTTTTTTATTTTTTTATTTCAAAAATCGGTTATTTAACCGCTTCTGAACCATCTGTGTCAATTTGGGTACCCTTTGAAAAAACACCCTGTATAACCTAAAATATTTTTTCCTTTTTATTTTTTTCGACCCGGTGGGGTGAAGGCGAACGCTGCATGTCGGGTAATCTCGAACGTTCGGCATTACCCCTCTCTCCTTTTTTGTTAGTTCTCTGTTAATATTTTTTTTCCAACTACCCACTGGCAAATAGGGTATAGTGTTGTATAATGCTGTAGCACTAAATTATGTTGTCGGGTGATTTTGATGATGCTAAACATCAAATAAATTGTTTCAGATGCCCCGTAATTATAAAAGAAAAACCGAAACTAAATACAGTTTAGAGGATCTCAAAAAGGCTATAGTCGATGTTCAAACCAAGAAACTCAGCATTGGTAGAGCAGCAAATACTTATAATATTCCAAAAACTACAATTTATGATTATTTAAAGAAGGCACCTATAAAATTACCAAGGACTGGACGAAAACCGCTCTTCACAGACCAGCAAGAAAAGGAATTGGTCGACTATATCATAAAGTGCAGTAAACTCTATTATGGCCTAACCATAAAAAAAATTCGTCAGATTGCGTACCAATATGCAGAGAAGAACCGTCTGCCTCACAATTTCGACCGTGTGAAACAGCTAGCCGGAAAAGACTGGTACTACAGCTTCATGAAGAGACATCCCAGCATATCTCTGAGGACACCTGAGGCGACTTCATTAAATAGAATTACTGCGTTCAATGAAGCTGACGTTAAAGTTTTTTATGATAATTTGAAGGCAATGCAAGACAAACATCATATTCAGCCTGATAAAATATTTAACGTCGATGAGACAGGTATATCAACGGTCCAAAAAAATCAGAAAATAGTTGCAATTAGAGGTCAGAAACAAGTTGGTAAGGCAACAAGTGCTGAAAGGGGGTCTACCACAACAGTTTTGTTTGTTTCATTTAGTGGAGCCGGTCAATATATTCCCCCATTTTTTATATTTAAAAGAAAGCGTATGAATCCACAATTACTAAAAGGTAGTAATCCTAACATGGTTGGTGCTGTATCAGACTCTGGATGGATAAATGAAAGCCTATTTGTGGACTGGCTACATCACTTCATTTCATATGCAAAGCCTACAAAAGAAGACCCAGTATTGCTCATATTGGATAACCATGAGAGTCACATAAGTCTTGATGCATATTCACTTTGTAGAGAACATGGAGTTATTATGCTAACTCTGCCGCCGCATACCTCACATAGACTCCAACCCTTGGATTTGACATATTTTGGTCCTATCAAGACAGCATATAATCAAGAATGTGAGAATCACATGGCAGATCGATTTGGACAGCCAATCACACAATACGACATAGTCGAATTGTTTACTAATGCTTATAACCGATGCAGTAACCTTCAAAAAGCAGCAAGTGGATTCAGATCTGCAATGTATCCGTTGCGCCCCATTGAGTTAGATTCAATTGAGCCATACATATCCCAGCAAACCGCACAGACAACAATAGATGCAACTCAGAATATTAATATGAATACTCAACCTTCAAATAACCATCCAACTGACGTTCAACAATCTCCTGATGCTCACAATCATGTTGATGCAACTGCTGTAGCCCAAGTTCACAGTGTTGAACATCTTGATGTTCAGGCTTCCGATACAGGTCCTGCTAATTCACAAAGCGAAGATACAAGCACGCATGCAGTTTCTCTATCCGATATCGTTGAATTGCCTATTATTTCTCCAAAAATATCTAAACGCAACATCAGGAAGAAAAAATCAACTATTCTTACGAGCACACCTATAAAAGGCCAGTTAGAAGAAAAGGAAAACAGAAAAAGAGCTAAAGCAAAAGAAATCAAGAAAAGAACAGAAAAGTGCCAAGAGAAGGATCTCAGATGAAAGGACTGAAATGTAGTGATAAGAAACCTTTAAATGAAGAGACTAAACGAATATTGAAGAATTTTAAGAATATAAGTGACTTTAATGAACCTATTCAAAATACCAAAGAAATAGGAGAAGAGGAGAATGAAGACTACTTTAGTATCTTTTGTAGTGAGAAATATATACACCCCCTGTTGAAGACTGGATAATGTGTTACATATGTGAGAAATGGGCTCACGAAAATTGTACTGACGGACAGTCAACATCGGCGGGTTACAAATGTGATAGATGTCGTTAGTAATGTTAGTACGTGATTACCCCACTTGGTATTCGGCTTTACCCGACATCAGTTGGGTAAAACCGAACACTAAGGGTTTTGTTTTTTTGGTCATTTTGTTTTATTTTATAAAAAAAATAATAATGTTGATTAGTAATACGCTAATTAGATAAGTAAAGTTTATAATTCAATAATTAAAGAAACTCTGTGATTTGATTTCACTGTTTTATTTATGTTTTCTCTTAGGTGTTCGCGTTTCCCCCACTTTCCCCTACATTATTTGTATTAAGACGCTTTGTTTTATGAAAGAAGTGCTAACGAAAGTCACCGTCGGAACCCGCGATCACTAAGAAGCAAAGAAAAAGACCAGTTTATCTTAAATGCTCAACTAGAGGTAATGCATGGCAACATTGCCATGGCAGATGTCGCCCGACGTCGCGCAGGACATTTACTTGTCGCGCAACTTGTCGCTAGTCGATGCTCTGCGGACGCCGCTTTGAGTACTGAGAACTGTTAGCCTATGGTATACGATTATATTATGTTACCCTATATTAACATCTATATTTAAGCCTAACGTAATTAATATTTATATTATAATTTATGATCAATGATTCAACAGTTAACCACGTTATATTTATTGCAATGTATAATAAGTAAACAATGTATCGATAGCCATAGATATAGAATAGCAAGAGATATAAAGAAGCGGGTAATGATGGTTTTGACATTCGACTGTTGGGAGGAAGGACGGGACGTGTTTTTATTGTGTTGTGTGAAGAATAAAGAGAAAGTGATTGGAGCTCTGCTGTTTTAATTATAGACTACATGCTTCTGAGGCTATCCCAATAGTCTCAGAAGTGGGATCGACGAAAACAAATATTTGTTTCGATCTACGCCTACAAACCAAAAGAAAAAAATAAACTTTCAGGTCCGGATATGAGTCGGCCGAAAGATGTGGAGCCAGAGAATATGGCGAAAAATCTTGACCCAGAAGGACCCAGGTTTGAGGGTCAGGGTCGAGACTTTCGGCAACGTGGAGCGAGTAATGTGTCGTGGCCAGGGCGACCCAGGTTTGTGGGTCAGGCGAAGACGTGGAGGCATTACTCGGAGCAACCAGGGGTATCGCGGGTGCGCGATACTGAGGTTGATTTAAATAACATCTTTGATGGAGAGCATCAAGCACGGAAGACCCTCGAGTCACATACCTTCAGGAAGAGGTCGCTCCGGACGCCAGCGAGGGGAGTGCGCGGACGTTCGCGTTCACGATCGCGCTCCGACTCCAGCGACAACGAGGCCGCTGACGCGAGGCGTTCGAGTCGACACAGGACTAGGCGAGGGAGGAAGCGAAGTCGCGACGCGTTAAGAGATTATAATGAAGTACAATCACTTACCTCTAAACGGTATAAACCTACTGATTCTACCGATAACGTATTATATAAGGTTTTGTCAATTTTGCAATCAGTCAAGAGTTCAGAGAAGCCTAAATTAACTTTTAATACTAACATTGTTCCCGTGTTCGACCCTATGTCAAAGGAACAAACGGTTTTGACGTGGTTGACAAAAGTAGAAGAGTGCGCTGAGATTTATCATTGGGAAGATAGAGAAATTATACACTACGCTCTTCCCAAATTAAGTGGCATAGCTAAATCTTGGTATCAAAGCTTACCATCAATGTTGTTTACTTGGGCAGAGTGGAAAAAGAAAATTAATAGAATCATTTCCGGTCCGTGAAGACTACGCTGAGCTCTTGACTGAGATGTTAGCCAAAAGGGTCAAATTTGGGGAATCCCTAGAGATTTATTATTATGCCAAAATCAATTTGTTAAATCGCTGTAGGATATATGGGCGACAGGCTGTAGATTGTCTACTGTACGGCGTTGAAGATAGGGCGGTAAAAGTAGGTGCACAAGCGGCGCAGTAATGTATTCCATCTCATTCTTTTACACGTTCAATCCTACAGATATATTGTTTGTCTCTTTCTACGTAACGCCTCAACTTTTCGTGTTACACTTGATTTTACTCCTCATAAAATTTCCGTACCGTTTCTTAAGGAGTAAACTCCAAAAAAATACGTTAACACTGATCGAGTTTTATCAACATTCGCAATTATTGTGGGACACTTAACATAGTTATTATAAAAAAAAAATAAAAAAAATTATGATATGATACCTAGAAAAGACGTCGAGGGGAAAATACACAACATAAGGTCTCAGTTTCTCAGGGAGAGGAAAAAACTAGCGAGTTCAAAATCTACTGGGAGTGCAAGTGGGGATGTTCACAAAAGTAGCTGGTTTGCGTATGATTCGCTGCTTTTCCTAGTAAAAGGGGCGACAAGTTCGGGCGGTATGGACACTATGAAAGCACAGGTAAGCTCTAGTTATATCATATAATATGAAACACTTATTAATAATATAAATAAGAATACGGACATCGCCGAGTGCCGTACTTGTATCGCTAAGATATCCGGTGCAAGATTCAGGGAAACGTCGCACGGCCTGGGAACGCGGAGGCCCGCGAGGGAGTATGGCACTTCGGTACATACATCGACCGACAGTACTAGCATTAAAGATTAACATTTAATTATATTTTATGTAATTAGTTGTAAATTAAAAGTACTTATTGAAGTTCATCATAGTTTATTTCGCACCCCACTGCACCTAATATAACTCTCTCCATAATATTGTTTGTTATTATTTTTATTTTGTACTATGTAGTTTCCAAATGATCTTTCAGTTTGAAAATAATTGACAGAAATGCGAAAAAATATAGGGATAATTCGGGCGTATAGTATACATTTTATTGGTTTCTACGCTTATTTTACTAGAACTGTTTTAAATCAGTATTTAGAATGTCTAGGGTACACGATTTCTTTTAATTTCTTGTCTTTTGTTCTGCGCCTGCGAATCTGTGATTTAATGTTTGTTTTAGACTGTTTTTTTTACTTTTATAGACATCTGAAAGTTCGATGACACACGAAGAAATACCAGCGGCATCGCGAGTATTAACGCAGCCATCAGAAGCATCAACGTCGCCGCCATTATCAACGCAACTAATACCAATGCCGCTTCCAAATACTCAAATAAAAGGAAAAATGATGATCTGAGTGAGATATATGAAATAATGAAGAACGCAAAAACCCGGATGGATCAACCAAAAAAATAATTTCAAATTTACGCTGACAATGTAGCTTCTGAGTTAAGATATATAAATAATAAATATGCTGTGCTTCAGGCGAAGTACTTTATTAATAATACCTTATTAGAGGCTAGGATGGGAAAATACAATTATACAGGATACGAAATAGGATCTAATTCAAGTCATACTCAGTAATGGAATACCGTTCTGCTTCGCAACAGTCATCTTATTCGACAAACTCTGTTAATGATGATATCGGCCCTGCTAATGCTTCTCATGTTAATAATGATAACGAAGCATCTGCTGAACCAACTCTCACAGAATTACGACAATTTGAGAATATTCAGGAACTAGTTTCCCACTTTTAATCAAAAACGCAGAACAAAGAATTTATGATAATAACATTGATTTTCTATCACTTTACGAAAAGCTTCCCAAGTTGTAACTAAGTGTTCTATTTGTGAAGTGACTTGTTGTAAAAGTTGTTTCAATGATTGTCACTATTTTTTTTCATTCATTTCATTTACAACTCATTTACTTATAATTATTTTGTTACTATTAAGTATTTTCCAGTGCCACAATAAAGATAGTTTACACAATTTATTGATTACTTGCCTAATAACCTAAAAATATTAACCTATAATTTAAAGGTCTATAATTTTTTTGTAAAATCACCGATTCCCAGACCATTTATATCGGAAAAATGCGACAGGCCACGCTTTCATTTTTGTGTAATAGATGTATAGAAAATGTGTTCCAAAAGGATACACAGTGCGTTTACTAAGTAGAAAGATGTCTTTTGAATACAGTGTTCCAGACACTGTGACAAAAAGATACACATGGCGCCTAAGGTGTTAACCTCGGGTAGCTCCACCCCACACGCATTAGGCTCCAAGTAGCCACAGAGAATGACCACAGAAGGGTCACCAAATTCTTCAGAGCGGAGAATATAGGTTACAATATAAACCTATGCTCTAGACGACGAAAAGATGCTTCGGGTATCCCGAAGGAATACGAGATCAAAACCATTCAGAACGATCTCAGATCTCAGGGCCTACCTCTGAAGAAGCAGATAAAATGTACAATAGACTCAAGAAACCATATGACATGGTTCTAGTTATCCTCCCTTGTTTAGTTGAAGAAAACAATTTTACCGAATTTGTAAAAAAAAGTAAGTAACTTTTATTGTAATTTTTGACGTGACAACGTCTTAAATTAGGTTGCGGCTGGGAGTCACTTATGAAAAAGTGTAACGCCCGGTAACGTTACGATGAGTCACCGAACGAGAGAGAGGCCCGCCGAATGCCTTGCGTCTCTCTCCCACTCAACTATGATCGGTCTGCCGCGCGCGCAGCACTAGAGAATTAGGCGCATTGAATCGGCGCATGCTTGTATCTCTGTCTTTGTCTTTCTCGAACGTTCTTGGCGTTGGAAAAACAAGAAAGCGTCACAATACAAGTTCACACGTGTGGTTAAAGTATCGTCAGCTGTGTCTGTAGTGAAAATATGGAGTGCTTAGATTCGTCATTTATCATTTACAACAACTACACAACATAAAGGTAAATAATTGTACACTGATATTTCATTATCGTAAACTATGATTGATTGATTAATTGTTAGATTGACACAAAAGTTGAGAAACTGAGTTTATAGGTTATGTCATACTATTGATAAATGTTGATAGTGTTAAGTAAATTATTAGTTTAAAATTAATTAATTAATTAATTATTATTTTACAAATTTCTTTTGAAAAATGCAACCATTCCATCAGTATTTTCATATGACGTTGTCACGTTCAACTATCGTCAGTAAACCGACTTTACAGACAACCGATTTTTTTTTTGTAAGGACGTTAGAAGTACATACACCGATTTTTTTTTTGTAAGGACGTTAGCGCTCTGATTTTGATTTAACTTATTGTAATGTTGTGCAAACCTGTAATTTAAGTGCATATTTTAAAACTTTTTCTTATTGTTATATTAATATTAGATTCATTTTATGTACTAGTTGGTATGCCTTCTTAAATAAATAAATTAATAATATTGGTAGTAGATGCCCTCGTCCTTCTCAGGATGGCTGAGTATGGACGTTAAATGGTGTGGAGAAGAGTATGGTTTAATTTAGTGAGTACCCATAAAATAGGAAGCCTTGCTACATGAAGGCTAAGCATGACCCACTCAAAAATTTATTTGGATGTGTTCCAATGTGGTAAATGTGGTTCCAATTTCAACCCTACATTAGGTCAATTTGAGGCTACCCTAAATACATCCATCATTAGTAACTTAGCCCATAATGGGACTAAAGGAAATTGTGAAGATCATAATTGTAAATAATTTCTATACAATGCATTCTGTAGGTTCTTCACCTTTTTCACATTTTTGAAAAAAAAAAAAAAATACTCAAGAAGTTCTTGAATTGATTATAGAGAGTAACCGATATGCGAGTCAAAACAACGTAATAGGCTGGACCATACTAGATATCAAAGAATTGAAGGCTTTCCTAGGTATCTTGATTATTATGGGATACAATATTTTACCTTCTTGCATGACACATGTCACTTAAACATGGCATGTCAACGAATATTTATTATTTTAGCACAGTTAGGGCCGATTTTTCAATTCTCAAATTACTCTCCAGATAATTAACTGACGGGTAAAATTAACTGGCTGTTTAACAAAGGAGTAAAAATTTTCAATTTTTCAATCATATTTTATCCGAGCAGTAGCTATCTATCTGTTGTCTATGCATTTCTGTTGCTAATTTCACTCTAAATGTACGCAAGCGAGATGCATATATACAATCACTGCAATGTTAGACTGAAACAAGGCAGAAGTTGATGTTTTACATTGACGTTGTCATACATATTAAAAGGACATCAATATTGTTCGTTGGTAGATAGTAGCGTCTTGGTGTTCATTTTTTTATTATTTGTGTATCGTGGTTAAAACGAATCAAAAATGGATGCTACAAAACGATCCTGCAATTTCGACAAGGCGGAAACGTGCTTATTAACCGAATTAGTAACACAAAATAAAACAATAATAGAAAATAAGAAAACGGACGCAGTTACCAATAAAGACAAAGAAGCTGCCTGGGGCAGGATAGCTTCTTCTTTTAACGCGGCAACAAGCGGCTCGACTGTACGAACGGCCAAAACATTAAAATTAAAATATGAGGGCATTAAAAAGGCCACGAAGAAGAAGATGTCCTGTCTCAGACAGGAACTTTATCGCACCGGTGGGGGGCCAGGGCCATCAAAAGCTCCTGAATTCGATGAAGCAGAGGAAAGAATAGTTGCTATATGTACAAACATAACGGGGTTGGAAGCACGCAATGACAGTGACAATATTTCAGGTATAATATGAATTAAATATTTTTTAAATTATTGTTTCTTTATGTCCCAAGTAAATAAAACTTTAATGTTCCTCTTATTTTCAGATGTAATCCAACCTGCATCTATAAAAATTAATTTGTCGCAGGATGATATTGAAGAGAAATTAATAACAAGTATGTATATTTTTGGAGTTTACTCCTTAAGAAAACGATTTGAGTTATAAGGCCCGGTACGGAAATTTTATGAGGAGTAAAATCAAGTGTAACACGAAAAGTTGAGGCGTTACGTAGAAAGAGACAAACATATATCTGTAGGATTGAACGTGTAAAAGAATGAGATGGAATACATTACACAGCGTATCTCATTCTCGGGGTCTCCTCTTTGCGCGATACTTCGTAGTCTCACTGTATAGTTCACTACCTCCAGTCTGAGAGTTGAATGTGTGCGTATGTTTGTACGTGTGTGTTGCGTGCCTGCGTATTACGAAGTTCTGCCACAACTTGTATACTGCTACCGAGTACAGGGTATGCATGCTGTAATAAATGCATATAGTAGCATCTATTGTATATATCGGCGCTCCCCTGGGAGTGCCAGGGATTCCCGGGCTCTCCTCCATCTTTCAAACTTACAAAACTTACTTATAACTCGACTTTATATGGAATTAAAAATAATACAAGCGTTCGCCAGAATTACTTTTTAATAATGATCCACTACAATCACTCCTTTTTATTACAATCATCATATCCTCTCAAAAAGGAGTAGCGTTTTTAACCAAAATTTGAACCAAGAGTGCTTTTATTAATTTAAAATACAGTAAGTTCAAATCCCATATGAAAGTAATTATTACAATAAAAATAATTAGCAATATATAAAACATTAAAACGTCATTAACTAATTTGTTTACATTTTTGCATAAATTAAGTTATATTGATCATTTATAAACACTGAAAAATATGAACATTGGCGCCATAATACGATTAACAATCTTTTATGAACGTTTTAAAGAAGAGTAACGTTTAAAAATCAGTAAGCAATGAATAAGATATAATATTAGCAAAATAAGTTTTAACATAAAGAGGCTTTTATAAGTTACTGATATATAATTTATAAAATAGATGCATTATTGATCAGCACCATCTATCAACGATAAACAGGCAAAATCAAAACAGTATTATTTAATATTTATTACAGAATTATTGCTAATGAATTATGCTCAAAATAAGTTATATAAAATTAGCAATACGTTTTAAATGAATTCTAGAATTATAAACATTCAGAAACAATCCAAATTACTATAAACATTTTTATTGAGTCTCATATAAATTGCATCCGTAAATTGCAACAACTATATTTTATAGATGGCAAAGAAAATATAATTATTAAGTTTTAAGTTATAAAACGTTTAACATTGTTTTAAATATAAATAATTACATTATATTTAAAGGAGAATGCCCATTCTTGGTACTGGTTTTTCTTCTGCGTCAAAATGAAAGTAATATTAAAATTATTTATTGTTTTTTTTACGTCGTTTGTCCATCAGAATTTTTGTTTTGAACAGGGGATTCCATTTAAGATAAAATAAGACGATATGTTGATTGTTGTTCTTAAAAAATTAAATGGTGGATTAGGGATGCGATCTGAGATCGATTAATCGAAGAATCGATCTTTTGGGCCCAAAAAATCGATTATTTTAATCGATCTGCTGTAATGGATCGATTCAGTGAATCGATCCTTCACCCTAGAAAATCGAAAGTCGATCTTTTCGAAGTTGGTTAATGTGTTATAGACATTTTTTGCTGACGGATAGGTACTTGTTTGCTCCTGATGACCTTTTTTTTTTTCGAATCGATTCAAGAATCGATCTTTTTCGGAAAGAATCGCCATCCCTATGGCGGATTTTAAACCCTGAATTCAATAAGTTCCATTAGTGTTGTGACTAAGCAAATAATTTCATTACAATCGATAATTGTTTATAAAGTGACAATTTGATGGCAAGGGTACCCAATTTTTGCTTTAATCGATTTTTCGTATTGCAATGGTCAAATCGCGTGTTGTTGATTGGTTCTCGTAAGAATAATTTCAAATGCATTTGCAATAATAAAAATCTTTATTTTTATAATAAATTATTTTATTTCATTTCGAAGGCATGCGAGTGACTTAAGAGTATGGATGCTTACACAGAGATGGCGCTGCAATAGAACATCGTTCGTAATGAACGATATATTTATATTTTCTTGTTATTTTACATCGATGTTAAAACATAACATACAACACATAAAACAAACAATTTATAAACATTAAAACATCGATGTTGTTTTAACATCGATGTTTATGAACGAACTTCGATGTTTTAAAACATCGATGTATCGTTGCATCCCTACTTGCGCAATATGACATTATCGGTGCCCGGCCGCCATTGTCTATTTTGTTGTGTCGATCGAGTTTTACTCTCCACCGAAATAAACTGTAAAGTACTGTGCTCATTTATATTATTGGGAACGTGTACTTCTTGTTGAATTGAATATACCCTAAAAATGTCAAACACATTGAGTGAGGTGTCGCTGATAAGAACATTCGACCGGCGGAACCGGTGTATCAATTGTTCTTTTTTGATACCTAGAAACCAACGAAGGCATCCTTTGGAACAAGCGCCTAGTTCAATAATCAACATATTGCAGTCATGGATAACTCCTACACAGGTGAGCTTAATTTATTTGACTCTTATGAACGGGCATCACCTACCTGACACATTCTATTTTTTCTTTCTATTAATTCCTGAATGAGGAAAAATATGAAGTATGTATTATTTTTAAAAAGAAGGGATGGCCCCTTAGCGTATCTTATGTATTATGGTATCCAAAAAATACCTCGCGTAACAGGTACTAAGCTAATTATTATTTTATACAGAATAGTTCCAAATAAGTAACAGATTGTGATATATATTTTTTTATTTCAGCTGTCCCCAGGAAGCATTATTTGTACTGAGTGTTCTGAACTTCTCACAAATCAAGCAAACACAAGAGAAACAGTTTTAACTTTGCCTGCCTTTGGACATAGGAGTGTCTGCTTTCCTTGTGGAAATTCTATTTTAAGAGCACGTAGGACATACTCTGTACAAGATCGTCAAGAAAGGAACATTTTACTGAGATTGGTTCTACATCTGGTAAATAATTCAACTCATTAACAATATGCTTATGCAGCTTGAAATAATACTTATTATTGTATTTATACATTATATACATTTTAGGTTTCAAGAATGACACGTGTGTGTGCTGCTTGTTGGAGGTCAGCTACAAGAGAAGTGCAACGGCAACAGCAGCATGACTCCAATCGCCCTCACCTGGAAGATCTTGTGCTGAGTGGAAATAGTATTCCAGATCCACCTCCTCTTCCACCACTGAGACCACATATAGTACCAGAAGTTACACCAAAAGTCACATCATCAGTATATAGACGTGCTGCTAATACATCTGGTCACTGTATTTTTGTGAATTGTTTTGAACCTGAACGACTACTTATACCATCTTCTTTAAAGGAACTATTACTATATAAAAATAAGTTCTATGTCCCAGCTGGTGCGCGTGTCTGCCAGCACCACCTAGATAATGGTCCTTGGCATGAATTAACCTCCCAGTTAAGAGATTTCACTGGTAGGCAATTTGACAATATTTTAAATATGATGCAACGAGCAAACAGTCATACATTAGATTTTTCTAATATTTCAACGATGCCGACTCATTTATGCAATTATTGGCTGGGTATGAACTCGGGTCAGTTTCATGAATTATTAAACTGTGTGCCAAATCTAGCAGAAGAAGTACCAAATGCTATCATAGCTTTGTGTATTTATCTAGTCAAGCTGCGAACTGGTGACAGCAATGAAAGATTGGCCACTCTTTTTAAAAAACCACGGTCTACATTAGAACGATTGATGACAAATGTCAGAAATTGTTTAGTAAATAATTTTGTCCCCTTGTATTTGGGATTCAATCATATGACTGTAGAAGATGTTGCTTTTAGAAATAGGATTATTCCTGAAGGAATTTTTGGTAACCCTGAAATGCCACCACATATTAAACCTGCAATAGTAATTTGTGATGCTACTTATGTATTTCTCCAAAGTAGTTCTAATTATTTATTTCAAAAGGAAACATATAGTCTCCAAAAACTAGACAATTTAGTGAAACCATTTATGATAGTGTGTTGTGATGGTTACATTGTAGAATGTCTGGGTCCATACAAAGCCACTAGTAATGATGCATCAATAACTAGTCTAAACTTAAGAAATGAGGAATCTTGTTTAAGATCATTTTTTAGAAGAGGTGATGTTTTTATTGTTGATAAAGGTTTTCGAGATGTCATAAATGAACTCCAAGGACATGGATTTGTCACATATATGCCTGAGTCTCTTCTTGAAAATGAGCGCCAATTAACAACCGAGCAGGCAAACCGTTCTCGTTTAGTAACCATGTGTCGCTGGGTTATAGAAGTTGTGAATGGTAGGGTAAAAAGAGATTTCAGATTATTTCGTCACGTTTTTAATAATAGAGCTGCTATGCACCTCAAGGACGATTTTAGAATTTCTTGTGCCTTATTAAATAAGTTCCATATTGTCATAGATAATCCACCGGAGGCTTTAGAATATGTTACAATTGCTAAAAGTAGACTTTCACTTGTCAACCATTTGGCAACATATGTAGAGCAAGAAAATATTAATAGAAGGAGAGTATGCTTCCAAACAATCGATAGTAACAATCCTCATTTAGATAGATTTCCACGACTCACAATATCTGATTTAAAGAGGTTGGCCCTAGGTACTTATCAAATGAAGCAGGCCCGTTCCTACTACGGGGAACATGTGCGACAATCTGGAATGTATTCTGTCGAAATTAATAATGAATTAGATGATGATGTTCCTCTCGTCTTGGGTTTAAATAACTATCTATTGAGAGGTAGAATTAAATCCCGACATGTGAACAGTCGCACATATTACACATATTTATTATTAAGTAAAGACGATGCTGTAGCAAACACCCTAGATGCTATAGTAGGTTACTATTGCAGTTGTCTCGTTGGTAAACGAACCGTTGGTTGTTGCGCACACGTAATGACTGTGGTATGGTTTCTAAGTTGGGCTCGCTTTAATGACTTTGATGCTCCAGCACCATATTTAGATAATTTTTTCGATGAGTGTGAGTACGATGAATAAAATCATCATCTTTAATTGTGTTATAATGAAACAGTTGTACTTGTGTGTGTTGTACCAAAACTGTAACTGGGTCCAATAAAACAATTCCATGAAAACATTTGTGTTTTTACCCGACTGCCAAGGAAGGGTTATGTTTTTCGCGCGTATCTTGTATGTTTGTCTTTCTTTATTTGATCCGATCTAACAAACGGCTGGATGAATTTCAACAGTTAAGGTGTCATTATATTTGTCTCAATGACCCGAGTGTCCTTAGATAGGTGTTAGTAAAAAAAAATCAAAATGGCGGATTTTTGGCGCGAAATAGTAACACATTTAAAATAAAAAGTTAACCGAACCTATCGAGTAGGGTATCAAATGGAAGAAATTAAACGAAGATTATAAAACATATTTGTATATATATAAAACAGTAAGGTGACTGACTGACTGACTAACTAAATGACATTTTCATTTTTCAGAAATCAACGTACAGCCTAAACCAAGGACCTTACAGTTCTGAAATTTTGCACACAGGTTCTCTATATAGCTTGAATAATTACTAAGAAAGGCCTTTTGGAAATTCTACCCTTAAGAGGGTAAAATAGGGGAAAACAGTTTTTTTGAAATCCTTTAATTTTGAAGCAACTACTATAAAATTTTGTATTTGGCTTTCTGGATAGGAACAAGGACGCACTTATTTATCCCCCTCCGAAAAATCAACCCCGTAGAAGGTAAAATAAGGGTTAAAAGTTCATTTGAACAATCGTCAATTTTGAAGCAAACACTATGACATTTTGTATCAGGCTTGTTGGATAAAAATAATAAAATGCTACCTCTAACGAGGTAAAATAATGACCGAAACTTTGATTTACCGAAGTTATATATTTTATAGACCGTAAATGGTGAATTTTTTCGGGAAATAGTAACACGTTTTAAAAAAGTTAACCAAATCTATCGAGTAGGGTGTCAAAATAAAGGAAATTAAGAGGAGATTACACATACATTATATAATATATCTTATATATAAAATTCTCGTGTTAGTTACCGTACTCCTCCGAAACGGCTTCACCGATTTTCACCAAATTTTATATACATATTCAGTAGGTCTGAGAATCGGCCACTATCTATTTTTTTTTACACCTAAGTGATAAGGGTTGTTCATCCTTAACATTTTTTTATTTATATGGCAACACAACGTTTGATGGGTCAGCTAGTACATATATACTCGTATATACACATCGAGATGATTGTCTGACTAAATGAGTGAGTTGCTGTGCCAGAGATCAACGCAAAGGGAAACCGCTGAACTTAAGCGTGCTGGAATTTTACATATAGGTTCTTTATATAGCGTAAATGAACACTACGAGGATAAAATAGGATAATATTGTTTGAACATCTTTTGTTTTTGAAGCAGACACCTACTATGAAACTTTGTATTTGGCTTTCTGGATAAAAATAATGAAACGCCTATTTCACTGCTTTTGGAAATTCTACTTCAGCCTTTTTGGTGCAGTCGGGTTTTTGATTTTTTTAATTAATTACTTGTTTTTCCACTGAATCTCTTTAAGCTGTTGTTTATTTGTATTTACATATATTTTTCACGTTTACATATATTTTTTACATTATGCAGCAACATGCTTAGGTTATTTTAGGTTTCTTACCTATTACCATTAAAAGTAAATAGAATATGTTAATCGAACTGCATTATGGGTACCTACTATTAGTTAAAACCGTTCATCAAACGATCTACCTTAACCAATAAGTCGGGTAATTTCGATTTTGAGGTTATGTTACATTTCGGCAAATAACTTCAGAACCCGGGTGCTGATCTAAAAAATAATTATTGGGGATAGTAACTGGTTAATTATACATTGTCCACAACAAGTTTCAATTTGATGCAATTCTGGACGGCGGTCCATACATTCATGGGCATTGTCCTTTATTTTAATATAAATAATTATATTAAGTTACCATAATAATATTCGGAACCAAAAGACATAGATTGATAAACTTGCAAACTTATAATTTACAAGACTTGCCACTAGATGGCGCTATTACATCTGCGCCCATATGTACGTAAACGTGTGCACACCCGAAGAAATATCCGTGAATGATTGGCCTTGTCTAAACAACAGTGGCCAGGCCAACGCTGGCTTGTCTGCAGTACTGGCTTACTGGCTTCGTGTAAACTCTGCTTTACGCTTTTCAATTCCGTAGCGGCCTCTCAAGCCGCACGTCGGTACTTATGTACGTTTATTGTTTTATGTTTTGTTCTAGTTGTAAGGGTTAAATAATTTATATCGCATGAATATGATTTGTATATTTTATGAATAAATACTTTATGCTGAAAAAGTAGGTTGACGTGCCGGTGAGGTGCAATCTATTTGAAAATATATAAAAAATAAAAAAGGTAGAATATATAATTTGAGGGTTGTGACATGGAATGTCGGAGGAAAAATAAGAGAATATACATAATACAAGGAAATAAACTGTTTTATTTAAAATATTGGTAAATATCTTACATAGTAAACTGTTATATTTTTATAGATTTTATGAACAATGGATACACCACGACTTCTGGTAGTAAAGAAGTAGTTGTGAGACAGATTTACAGCATACAAAAAGGTCTCGTATGTGTATAAGTACATTAAATCCAAATAGTGAACGAGTGATTAAGAGTTGGCTTGCCGATGAAGATTCTACTGGATCCGAGTTTGATGACCTCATCGATGGCGAAGATTTTTGTCCGGAGCACAGTGAGCAATTGGTATTATACCATATAAAGTGAAGATTTTGTAACCTAAGGTTACCCCGTGAACTAAGAATGAGTTTGGCATGAGTAGATAAGCAAAGGGGCTAGTTGTAACAGGGGTAAGTAGTAACAGGCCTTTTTCAATAGAAATTTGATCCTTATTGACGCCTTTTTCTTACTAAATCTTACGATTATAACTCGCCGCACTACTTCATCACAGCCAGTGTCCCGCCAGGCGCCGCTGTGAGTGGATGTGCGCAAGGGTTTCGTTGTCGTCAGGTAATGTATTATTTCGCTTTCGAATTTTTTTGGTTGGCTTTAGTATTTAAGACTAATAAGAGTTGTATATATTTTTATTTGATGCTAATATATAACTATTTATGATCTGTAACAGTTTTCGAAATTACTAAGTTGATTTAATAGTTATCGTGATAAATATTAAAAATTATACCTAGGAGCTAGTTGTAACAACTTCTCGGGGCAAGTTGTAACATGTTTTTATTTGTAATGTAAAATACCATATTTGTTTTCATTTAGAATGAGTGAGTATAAGAGAAAGACAGAGCGGGCAACCCAAAGCCAGGAGGTGTACGAGTTGGCTGCAGCTGAAGTTTTAGAAAAAAACTGTAGTATTCGGCAGGCGAGTAAGAATTTCGATCTATATCACGTATCTCTGTACAGATTAATTAAGAACAAGAATAATAATGAAAGTCCAAAAGTAGGTTATGTCAAGCCTAGACAAGTATTCACAGAAGAAGAAGAAAATAAAATGTCTTCATATATTCTTAAGTGTGCCGAAATATATTTTGGATTACTTCCTATCGAAACAAGGAAACTAGCTTACCAATGTGCTATGTGCTAATATTTTTAGCATCAAGATGTGATGCTAAAAATATTCCCCCTTCTTGGCATCAAAATAATATTGCTGGTCTTGATTGGTTCCAAACTTTCATGCGCAGAAATCCTCAACTGTCTTTAAGGACTCCAGAAGCGACGTCACTGAGCCGAGCAACATCATTTAATAAGACTAACGTTAATGCTTTCTTTGAAAAATATTAAGGACTTCTCCAAAGTTACGAATTTACCGTTTCTCGAATTTGGAACATTGATGAAACTGGGGTAACGACCGTTCAAAAACCAAAGAAAATTGTAGCTGCTCGTGGGCAAAAGCAACTTGGTGCGATAACATCAGCCGAAAGGGGAATACTTGTGACACTTGTGCCGCCAACGCTGCGGGCAATTTTATTCCACCGATGTTCATTTTTCCCAGGCTTAAATACTCTGAAATGTTCATTCGCGGTGGGGTGGACCTCCAGATTGCATTGGAGCTGGCAATTCTTCAGGGTGGATGACAGAAAAGGAATTTTTGGTTTTTATAAATCATTTAATCAAACACGCGAAACCCACCAAAGAAGAGCCAGCTCTATTACTACTCGATAATCATAGCTCACATGTGAATATTTCAGTTGTCGAAAAGCCAAAGAAAACAATGTTACCCACAGGAGTTTCTTAATTTTTTGAACCCAAGCGGCCTTCCTACATATTCCCTCAAGTTAAAAATAGGTGCCCCAATAATTTTACTTAGAAATCTTAAACAACCAAATTTATGTAACGGGACCCGACTACAAATCAAATTCTTCGCAATAACGTGATCGTTGCAATAGTTTTGACTGGTCCCAGCAGTTGGTCAAACAGTACTTATACCTCGCATCCCAATGATTCCAAATGATTTACCTTTTAATTTTAAAATAATTCAATTTCCCGTTAAGCTATCTTTCGCCGTTACAATTAATAAATCACAGGGGCAAACATTTAAACACGTAGGAATTGTACGTTAAGACTGCTTTTCACACGGCCAACTATTATATGTCGCGTTGTCAAAATCAGGTTGAAGAGAAAACCAATATGTTCTTCTGCCACAAGAAAATAAAACTAAAAATATAATTTACGCAGAAGTACTTTAAAATAATTATGTTCTTTTAAAAACTTGAAAACTAATTTGTCTAAAATAATAACAGAAAATGACGCGGACAAAGTCGTGGGTAACGATGACTATATGATGATAAAAATGACTCTTAGGTATTTTAGACAAATATAACGACACCTTAACAGTCGAAATTTATCTAACCAGATCCGAATGTATTAAATATATTTACAAACATACAAAATATGCGCAAAAAACATAACCGTTCCGTGGCAGTCGGGTAAAAAAGTAGGTAAAACCTCAAAATAACATTAAAAATGTAAAAGCGTTGAAAATACCGTAGAAACTTCTAGTACATCTATTCAATAAGTATTTGAACTATTTTAAAAACTGCCTACAGATTTTATGAAATCATTTTTAAATACCCGAATAAATACCCTGTGGGAGGGTATAAACGGGTATTTATCGGGTTTAAACCCAGTACTGGGTTTAAAACGGGTGTTTTGCCCATCTCTAGCTAGCACCGATGAAGGAGGATGCCTAAACTTCTTTCGATTCAGAAAAAGCATTACAGTTAAGCATAAAACTGCCATCCAGATGTGAAAGAATTATTGATATAAGAACGAACCATACTAACAACTGTGTAATAACTTCAAATGAAGTGTGTGATGGAGTATTTATAGCTAACACTTTGAATAAAGCTAGAAATGGAAAAATATCGGTACATATTATGAATACTAGAGAAACAGAAGTAGTTTTACATTGTTTTACACCAGAAATAATAGCTTTAGATGAGTTTAACTGCTTTACATTTAAAGAAGTAACAAACAATGGAGAAAGAGTTGAAAAGTTATACGATTTACTGAAACTAGAAAACATGAACACAGAAGAACAGAAAAGTATTGCAAGTATATGTGCTAAAGGAGATGTATGGGCTCCCGGCCATCTTTGTACACTATACTAAAAACTAAGAAACATGCAAAGAACAATTCTTAGGGGTTCAAACAATTAATAATTAATTAATTGGCATTTCTTGTTGGCATGTATCATGTTTCGTTGCATTGAATTATTAGATTTTGCTGGCATGCTCCGCCCCGGAACAGGGGTTGCGGTGGCCATCTTTTTTCTTGGCTTTTGAGGCTGCTGAGCAGTAGTTTTCGACTGCCAGGCCCTGATGGCCAACCTCACACTTTGTTCCGCGGGCAGGGAGTACATGAGCAAAGAGATTCTCTCACGGGATTCTTGGCCGATGAGGTACGAGTTTAACACATTTCGTTGAGATCGTTCAGAATATATCGTTCATCGTCTTAGGCGCGGCCTCCTTAAGTTTGCGGGCGTCCTTCGCTGTGGAGGTTCTTACCACGACGCCAGCATTTCCTACTTTCCGAACCTGCTGTACCTGGATGCCCAGCTGCTTCGGGTCCACGGCAGTCTTGAGCTTAGCGTTGTTTCCTCGGCGGTCTTTAGTTTTTCTACCTCCGCTTCCGCGGGGTAGAATGCCACTACGTGCCGTGTCGCTGCTCGGGATCGGGACTGGTGCTGAGCCCTTGTTAAACTTCAGCGCGCGCACAGCGGCGGCGCCACCTCTCTCGACGAGCCTCCCCGTACCTCTGACGAGCCTCCTCCTAGTCGGTTCGGGGATCTCTTCTGGGGAAGTGAGCGGCCTCTTCCCAGTTCCCTGGGATACGTCCCCCAGCTCCACATCCAGTTTTGAAACATATTCCGGTAAACAAGATGTTGACAATTTATCTTATGAATCTTGGCGTAGTCGGTAATACAGTGATTAGATTGTGCCGACCAATTCCAAGAAATATGAACCACATCTTATATTTCGACAATTTCTATACATCCGTTCCTCTACTGTATTACCTGTGGACTCAAGGAATATATGCATTGGGTACTATTCAAAGGAACCGCCTCGGAAAGAATTGCACATTGCCAGGTGTAAAATATTGTATGAAAGATTCTATAGTACGAGGAACATACAAGGAACAAGTTGCTGATTAGGAAGGCCTTGATATCTCGGTAACATGCTGGAAAGATAATAAGGTTGTCAACATTAGCATCAACTTATGTAGGCTCTGACCAGCTGAAACTGTGAATAGGTACGACCAAAAAACAAAAAACAAAAAAAACAAATTACCATAGCCTTTCCAAAAATAATCAAACATTATAACACCCACATGGGAGGGGTTGACCTGATGGACAGTTTTTTGGGAAGGTATAGAATCCGAATCAAAACTTGCAAGTGGTATATTCGATTATTTTATCACACGATTGATATGGCAGTGATCAATTCCTGGGTACTGTATAAAAAAAAATCCCAAATATTACTTAGGAGGTTACAGATCTGAACTTGCAGGGACGTTATGCTCCTTTAAAAAGAACGATGTGATAAAAGAATAATATAGAAAGGGAAATCGAAGCTTAAAAACACCGAGGTCCCGCCAAAAGATAATTCAAAACAAAAATCTGCATTTAAGGATTAATTCTTTTATTTCTTGAGGGTTGATTTTGCATCTGTCACTTGTGATGAGCTAATGAAATTTACATACTTTAACCCTATAAACACTGTCCTCTTATTTATTTATTTATTTATGCACACAAAAATACAATACAAAAGAGAGCTTATATCTTATTTTGCTTTTCTGGACAGTTGTGTAACAAATAATAATTTGGTATAACTTATGTCTCATTCACAGCTGTGAACATTGCGCAAAGTTTATTTTCCCGGGAAGGGAACCTACGCTTTCATTGCTTCATTCTGAGCACAGAATGCTATGTCAGAAGCATTTCAAGATGCAGATTTTGTAGATGAGTAAACAATTGAATAGAGATGCTATTCCAATGTATGATGTAAGTGTTGCTTTAATTTGCTTTATATATAATATATAAAGCCAATTACCTCCATATTCATGTTTTTCGTCCTAAATGGTATTGTGAGTATCTTTATGCAGCTTTATACCTTACCTCTCTGTATTTTATACTGGAAAACTAGTCAGGTTAGATGATCTCAAAAATTTTGGTGATCTTTAAAAAAAATATAAGATAACCTGTATAACAATATAACTATTTTAACTTTTGGGTTATAATATTTAAACTTAAAGCGGTAAAAAAACGCTTTGGGAAGCTCTTCACTTGTAATTTTGTGTATACTTTTATGCTATACCCAGGAGTACATAAGATTTATTTTTTGTTTTTTAGGTTAGTCATCCAACTGACTGTGAACCAACTATTACCGCAGCTGAAGTGGTTAATTCTATACAAAGGATGGCCTTCAGAGATCTCACTAACTATCCCCAACATCTGCTACAATAACCCACACAACTGTTTTCTGAAGTAAGAAGACAGAATATATAAAAAAGGCTTCTTGGAAGATGTTTACTTGTAATTTTTTGGCATACTTATGTTATACCAAAAAGAACATATTTTTGTTTTTTGTTTTTAGGTTACTCATTCAACTGACTGTGAACCAACTATTACCGCAGCTTAAGTGGTTAATTCTTTACAAAGAGATACCTTCAGAGCAACCAACTCACAGCACTCACAGCACAACAACAGAAAACAGAAGATTGTGGGCACTTCACCCACATTAACATAATTTATGTATTTAGTTTATTCCTTTTATCACACATACACAAACATATAAAATATTCATGTACGTATATTTATACACACTCACATACATACTCACGTACATACATGCACACACTACACAGTCTCAGCGACACATACAGTCACACACACATCAGTGATACACCCCGGACTCGAACCCGGGACACTTGGTGTGTGTTGGAGTCGATCGGGCGCGGCCACTATATTGCTAGTGCCTAAAACTGTTACCTGTGCTTATAGAGTATCGCTGTGTGCATTTAGACTTTATAGAAAATCGTTAGTGTTTATGTTAGTGTCTAAGACTTTGCTATCGTTCTCTCACTCCTTCTTTAGTTAATTATGGTAGATTTAAGTGCGGACCTTTGTTTAGCTTTAAGTTCTAGTGTTAGTGGCATGATATAGACTCTTAAGTTATTTAATAGTGCTTGTGCAATAAACTGTTTTCGTTACAACTGACTTGTGCATCATTGAGCTTAGCGCTTCCTGCACACTCGCTTGAACATTTTCACCACACGCACACGCGAATCTCAGTAAGATTAATGATAATCTGAGCCTAATTAAATGCCGCAAATATCTTTAATAAAAAATGCGAACTGCGCAATCGCATTAGAAGTGTATCCTTAAAGAACAAGTTGGCTCAGAAAATAATGATGTTTGCAGTGGAAAAAACTATCAAAAAAATTACACCAGGCATTTGCTATTTTACTACAAGGGCGATTAAGGCCAAGAGGCCAAAAACTGGTCACAGGTGGACTCGAGACGAGAAGGTGATAGCATTAAGAATATACATATAAGAGGTCACCTACTTGCTTCAAGATTACTGTGGGGAATGTTTTGCTTACCAACACCAGGAACATTAAAAACACTATTAAGTAATGTTCCCGTTGATGTTGGTGTCAATAAACCTGTGTTGGAAGTTATGCAGAAATATTTAAAAACTTTAAAAGCAGATAAAAATTGTTTTATTCTCGCATTCGATGAGATAGCGATAAAAAAAATTCATTATAATGTTAAAAAGGATATAATTGAAGGATATCAAGATCATGCGTCGCAGGGACGCAGTTCTTCAATAGCATCTCAGGCATTAGTTTTTATGATTTCTGGCATAAGACAGAAAGTAAAGCAGCCTGTGGCGCACTATTTCTCCAGCGGATACTCCACTGCAGATAGGCTATGATTTAAAAACGTATACTATAACTATAGGATAGGATATGATTAAAAAAATATCCTATCTCTTTCTGTTTTATAATTTCAAAAAAATATTTGGTCTGGCAAAAAATACATTGTGTGACGTATCGGGAGAGGTGCCGGTCGACCGAAGAAAACCTTCCAATGTTCTTATCTTTCAAATGCGTATATTTCCATAGAAGCTCAGAATTCGACTGTACATAGTCCGCAAATCGGACCTATATTTATACCCCGAATTAAGGTACGGAACGCGCGACAGGTCTCACTAGTAATATGCCTCTGTAGGCCAATAGCCGGGTCCACACCGGACGATCCATCGCGCTCCGATCGCGCGCGGCAGCAGCGCGATCCAAAGATGCAGGCGGTGTGGACGTGCCGCGCGCGATCCATGCGCACGTATTGGAGCGCGCGCTCCCTACCTCGCGCGATCCGTGTGCGGTCGGTTTTACAATGCCAGCCTCAAAGGTGCCTCAGTTGCGTGATGCGCGCGGTGTGGACGGTTGTGTTGGTTCGCGCGATCCACCTCGCCATGGACATCTCAGAAAGTCGCCGTTTGATATCGCTTTATAAAGAATTTAAATGTTTATGGGATCCCAAAGATTCTAATTACACCAATAGAGGTGTTAGAGATGATGCTTGGCGTCAGATTTCTCGTGAAATGGGAAATAAGTCGATCGAGAACCTAAAGAAAAAAATGCGATCTCTGGCGGGAGGCTACAGAAGGGAGAAACACAGAGAGAAGCAAAGCCGTATAACTGGATCCGGTAAGAAAACAAAGCTACTTTTTATCTGTAGGTATTAAAATTATATATTTTATTATAAGTAATTACATCATAATATTTACTGTGGATTTCACGTGATTTCGCTTTTTACATTTAAGCTGTTAGAAATACACGTGGTTATTTTAATGAGTAACTTGTTTATTTCAGGTGCTCAAGATACATATAAATCAAAGTGGTTTGCGTATGATGACTTCGACTTTATGGCGGATAAAAATGAACCCGGAACCACACGCGATACATTGGAACATGTGAGCTATTAGTTTACTGATATTCATTTTGCCAAACTATTGTATGGTTTGTAACAAAGTGTCTTGCTAAGTGGGACCGTATTGTAGTGGCATTTTCTGTTGCTCTTCTTGGTACGACGGCCATCGGTTGTAGCGATTGTGATGGCGGTTCATTTCGCCAGCTTCCAGGTATTACATCTCCATTCTCCTGTACTGTATCAAACGTTCCTGGCGATATAAAGTTAGGATTACTGCGTAAGTAGTTATATAGATGAACCGTTGCCAGCACGACTTTAGTCGCAGTTTCTGGTTCCAAAAGCATAGGTTTACGCAGGACTCTGTAGACAGAACTAAGTACTCCAAACGCGTTTTCAACTACTCTACGTGCTCTTGACAGTCGGTAGTTGAAAATTCTTTCACAAGAACCCCTTTCCCGTGTACCATCGTATGGTTTCATAGTATAATCATTAAGCTGAAAAGCTTTATCACCTAGTATATAATAGGGTACCTCAATTTTATAGGGAACTTGCAATATCTCCGGTGGAGGAATATTTAGCTCTTTTTTTTCAAGTTTTTTATATAAATTTGTGCTTTTGAACACGCCTCCATCTGATATTCTGCCTTTAGTCCCAACATTCACATACAGGAACCTATAATTTGCATCTACTAATGCAAAAAGAACAATACTAGGAAATAATTTGTAATTATCAAAGTCGTTGCCACTATTAAAAGGCGATTGTATAGCGACGTGTTTGCCGTCCATCGCTCCTATCACGTGTGGGAAATTCCACTTATTCTCGAATTGCTGAGAAACTGTACGCCATTCTTCTTTAGTTGACGGCACCTGAAAATAAAGGAGATCTTAATTATAATATAAAGCTGAAAATAAGAATAAGCAGTAAATAGTAATAATAATTGTTGTTACAGGTAGAATCTGATACGACTGAAGGGGAACTTGAAGTTAATACTACAGTGAGCGAAAACGAGAACAGTAACATTACTAGTGACACACAACCGGAGAGAGCCAACCACCACACAGATCAGAGTAGAGAGCAGAATGATCAGAATGCACAATCCAGTGTCCAAACAACAAACAAAAGAACAAAAAAAAGAAAGAAAACTACTTCTAATAATGCAGATGACATATCAGATGAAACTCTTTCAGAGGCTTTCCAACTTCTGCAACAATGTGCTCAGCCACCACAACCGGAAACTGATTCTTACATTGCTTTCGGGCAGTATATATCTACTGAATTGCGGAAATATGATGCAGTAACATTAGTTAATGTCAAAATGCTATATGCCAAGTTATTTTTCAAGCTGACACAGGAAGATATGGGGATAGCAATTATGGATATTACACTAATTCATATCCTGGCACACCAATAGCATCCACTTCATCACAGTCCCAGTCTCTACAACCTCAAAATTATCCAGCTCCAATTCCACAGACATCACCGTCTGCTCATCTAGCCTCCAATTCATCGCAGTCCCAGTTTCTGAAACCTCAGGATTATTCACTTCCACAGTCACCACCGAATTAAATAAGTACCTACCTATATCATGTTTTCAAAAAATAATTAATAATTGTAAACATGTTACTTCTCTAAATTATGATTGTAATACACTACTTTTTTATTGAGTAATAAAGTATGGTTTTACTTACCTTTACATAATCATTTAACAGGTCAATGATGGCTTCACAAACTTCAGGAATAATTATCGATATAGACTGTTTGGAAATGCGGAACAGATACTGCAAACTGACGTACGAATCTCCAGTTGCTAAAAATCTCAATGTTAGTAATAATCTTTCCTTCACAGTAATGGCATCTCTATAATTTGTATCATTCTTTCTTAGCTTGTTATTTAATAATGAACACAATATCTCAAATTGATTAGCATTCATTCTTGCAAAATTGTGTTCAACTTTATCTGACACTAACTCTGCGTACAGCTGAGTCCCAGATTCCAAGCGATTTTTGTAAATTTGTTTCACCCAAAACCGTCGTTTTCTTTTTTGTGATTTTTTGCGCAAGCATTTAAGCAAAATAAAAGTTACTGCTGCAACGGCAAGACGCCGCCGTTGTACGTGTGACTCCATATCGTACAAGAGTTAGGCCGGGACTCCACCAAAGCGGAGACGAGACGAGCGGAGAGGAGATGTTTTTTAAACAACCAATAGAATTGAGTTATTGACACGTCTCCTCTCCGCTCAGCTTCAGTGGAGATCGCTGTGCGGAGATGTGTAATATTTGTATGTCGCGATGGAAGCGGAGATGTGAGCTGTGCGCGGACGACGCGCAGTGGAGACGAGAGATGTGAGCGGCGTGCAGTGAGCGATGTCACCCTCCCCCCTCTCGCCCGCTAGCAACCCGCAGAACCCCGCGCGCGCGCCGGCCGGCCATCTTGCTAGTACCGTGCGCGCGAGCACACGCTTTTATCGTGAATAATTTGTGCAGTTTGTATTTTTCAACGTAAACAATTAGTTAATTTAAATAAAACGTAATGGATGAACAATTTATTGAATCAGTAAAAAAATATCCATGTCTATGGAACACATCAATAGATACCTATAAACTTACTGACGTCAAAGATGCAGCTTGGGAGAACGTTTTGAAAGAAACTCAATTATCTGACGGTAAGTGCAATTTATTATATTAAGTATTTCGTTCAAGTAATGTTGTAATACGAGTGTCTTGCCATGGAACGGCGCCCTCGTTGTTGAAATAACTACAGAATTTTTCTCGAACTTGATAGGCATCCATATTGTCATTCGATAATAGATTTTCCACGTTTGTGTCGTTAAACATAGTCGTGGCCAAACCCGTTTCATTATTATCTAGATAGCCAGGCATCTTGTCAATTAAAAAGTTGTGTAGAACACACGTTGCTTTTATCACTTTTTCCACTGTTTCTATTTTACATTCAAATTCTTTACGGTATACGTACCATTTCCGTGATAATACACCAAATGTAGCTTCCACAATACGACGAGCTCTTGAAAGTCTATAATTGTATGTTCGTTTTTCGTTATTTAAATTATCGCGTGGATATGGTCTCATTAAGTTAGTCATCAAAGGGAAAGCTTCGTCTCCAATAAAAACAAACGGTACAGGTTCTCCATTTTGGTACAAGGGTTGTGGCTGTGGTAGATTTAGTCTGTTTTCTCTCAAACGAATTCCGAATATACTATCAGCAAAAATACCACCATCGCTGAACCTTCCCATTGAACCTATATCTACCATAATTATTCTTCGGGTAGCGTCGGCTACGCACATCATTACAGTTGAAAACCTGTGTTTATAACAGTAATATGAGGACCCAGATTTTGGGGGTGCAAACATGTACACATGCTTGCCATCAATGGCCCCGACGCAGTTTTTGAATTGCCAGATTTCTTCAAATTGCTTTGAAATTTTTTTCCAATCATTTTCATTAAGTTCTGGCATAACCAAAGGTTGTAATACTGTCCACAAGGCATCGCAGACATCTTCTATAATTCTTGGAACAGTCGATTTTCCAATCCTAAAATTTTCAGCTATTTGTGAAAATTTTGAACCAGTCGCCAAATACCTGTAATAATTATAATATAGATTTATATTTATGTGTCGTGGTTTCAGTTAGAATAGAAGGGTAATTTCAAAATAATATCTTAATCAGTGTCGTGTTGTTTCCGGAACTATAAAAGATTAGGCATTACTGAAATTATGTATTTACAGAATTTTCACTCGTTCAAAAGTTATAGCCATTTTTAAATAATAGAAAAGAAACAATTAAAAGTCTAAGATTCACACGAGCACAACACATTGAAATCAAACAAATAAAATGGATTTATCACTCGTTATTTATTAACATTTCAAATTTCGACGCCGCCGTCTGCCGCGACCACGTACGAGAGATACAATCCGTTTTGTTTGTTTGATTTCAGATATTTTTTTTTATAAATTGGTTTCCCTTGAAACTCTGGTATTTTTTAAATATTTATAATGGTTATAAATTCTGCATGAGTGATAATGCGGTAAGTATATTTTGACTATGGCAATGTCAACATTTAATATTTATAATGATTTCAATTATTTTTATTTCAGTAAAAACGGCTAAATCTAAGTGGAAAAAGTTGAGAGACAGCCACCGGGACGCATTAAAAAGGAAGAATGCCACTAGAAGTGGACAGAGTGGTAAACAAATTCGTGAATGGAAATATGAGAAGGTAATGGAATTTTTGATACCATATATGACGAATAGAAACAGGACTACAAATTATACCTCACAAACAAATATAAATTAACAGGAAACAAATTCATTGGAAAGTAATGTAACCGATGAGTTTTTTGAAACATCAAGCAATCATACAAGAAGCACTCCAGAAGATCGTCCATCTGTACAACATTCGCCGTCACCGACATCAAGCGTCTCAGCCTCGACATGCAGAAATGCAACAAGAAAATCGGATGAAATAAGTAATTTACTTATACAGCACCATGCAAACCGTGAAAGAATACGCCAAGAAAAACTAGAAATACAATCATTGATAGAGAAAAATAATACCCTTGACGAAATGGACACTTTTTTTCTGTCGATATCAAAAAGTGTAAAAAAGCTTTCTCAATATATGCAGCTTCAGGCTAAACGTAAAATTTTCAATGTTCTTTTAGAATTGGAAGAACTTGAGCTACAAAACACATGGTATAACACAAATGAAAATAATTGGTATTCCCCCGGTTACACTTCAGCACCGGGTCCAAGTTCGACACCGGGTCCTAGCTCAACACAGGCACCGGTTCTTACATCAACACAGGCCGGTGGTCCTAACTCAACACAGGCACCGGTTCCTAGCTCAACACAAATACCGGGTCCAAGTTCGACACAGGCACCTGTTTCAAGCTTGGAAGATACGCACATGACCGATGAACAGATAGAAGCATTCAGAAACGAAGAAGACACATATGATAATTTGTAACTATATGGAAAAGAAAGCAATATGTCTCATGTGATTTACTGTTATAATTTTTTTGTACGTTATGTTTCTAATATAACCTTACGTTTTTTTTGCTACTGCCAGAACGGCAGTTGATTTTTTTGTTTTCTTTATGAATAAATAAGATAATATAAAAATATATTTGGTTTTTACATAATATGCATCACTCCAGTCTCCCGGAGGGGTAGAAAGAGACAACGGATCTCGATTTCTCGTAATCCTTACATACCTCAGTTTACATAATATTTTTCATGTATTCTCGTACTTCTTGATTCTCGTTTTGAGTACTTCTCACTTAGCCCTTTTACACAAAAAAAACAAACACTCAAAAAAGACTGATCACATTCAAACGCAGATAACACACATAAACACAAACACACATTAACAAAAAAATAATTAGGTAGGTACTTACTTCAAACATACTGCTAGCCGCTCTTGGGTACAGATAGATCTCCTGTAGTTAGTATCTTGCTTAAATATATGCGGTTTAATTAAGTTATGTAGTTCGTAGAATATATTCCTCGGTAGTCTGTAGGACTTGGTAAAACTTTCATCATCTAACTCATTAAACAGAGTAAAAAATTCTCCATGACTGGTATGGTAATACAAGTGACTTCTTTTCCAAAACCGATGTT
This sequence comes from Epargyreus clarus clarus, assembly GCA_014595695.2. NCBI lineage: Eukaryota > Metazoa > Arthropoda > Insecta > Lepidoptera > Hesperiidae > Epargyreus > Epargyreus clarus. The sequence continues at coordinate 232,748 of JACTTY020000155.1, read as the reverse complement.
TTCTTTTGTTTAGGTAGTATAAAGCCGGGGCTCGACCGCAAAATGAGCGAGGCCATTAATGAGCTCGCTTAACTCGCAACAATAATTTTCATAGTTGAGGCTCGACCGCCAAAGAGGCTAGCGGAGCGGTCTGAGAGAGCAAAAATGAGCAAAGCGGCGTCGTTGTGTCATCACGTTGGTTGCGAGTTTCGAGCGGAGCGAGGTGTTCGGCTCCCCTCCCGTACCCCGCCTGCGCCCCTCGCTCGCCCGATTGTAGGGACGCGCGGGCGCTTGCTTACTTTTGCGATTAGTGTGTTTTGATTTACGGTGCACAATGGAAGAGTTTATTGAAGCTGTTCGGCAATTCCCGTGTTTGTGGAATACGGAATTGAAGGAGTATCGCGATATTAGGAAGAAGGAGGACGCATGGCTTCAAATCGTAGCCGCTATAAAGAATAATGAAATTCCAGATAGTGAGTACAAAATTTACTTAACTTATTTATTATTTAAGATTAATAAGGCGTAAGTGCGTATTGCATTAACATTAACAGATTATTAGTTATTAAAATGCAGCCAGGTATTGGGTTTACATTCAGTGTTTATTTTATGTTGTTATTCTACCAGTAGTGTTATAATAGTTGCAAAATGAGTCCCTTATACGAAACGCTTCTCTGGAAGCTCTTTACCTATCGTAAGATACATTAATTGGTTGCTGTGAAAGATTCTGGTCAATTACATTAGCTATGGTTACAACACAATTACAACACCGCATAGTACTGCATCCACGTCTGCATGTGATGTTGAATCAATAGCAATTGTCCAGGATAACCTGTCCATCCCACCAACGCAATCACCACAATAGTTGATTTCCCCTTTTTAATAAAATAATGCTTAAATAATGCTGCTTTGTAATAAAAAAATGTAAAATTAATATTGATTTTTAATACATACCTTAGAGTAACTGCAAGTCTTTCCGCTGGAGTTATTGCTTTACGATAATTAGTGTCCTGCTTTCTGATATCACTCTGAATATATGATAACAAATCATGAAACTGTGGCCTATTCAAACGGTAATATTTTTTAAAAAGGTCATCATCTAAGTCATTAAACAGAGTATGAAACTCCCCATTAAGTAGTCGAGTCTCAATGTGATTGCTTATCCAATATCTTGGTGGTTGTCTATTTTTCCTTTTATAGTACCAGGCCTTCAAAATCTTTATTTTTTCATAAGTAGTGTGAAAATCGTCTTCCGAGCTCGAGTCTTCGTACATTTTGACTTGTAGGCAACCCAACCGTTCTGTATCAAATACGTCGCAACACTAACACCTCTGGCAGCTATTTTTCGGTCGAGCTAAGTTATTGTCATTTTAACTATTTCTCGCTTCTCAAAACAACCTCGCTCAGTTCAAGTTTGACCGTTCATTTCACGGTCGAGCCCCGGCTTAAGAGCTAGTTCAGACATGGCGGAATCCGTGCGGATGCAAATCGCGCGGTTAGACCGCGCGGATCTTATTTACATTAGCGCCTATAAATTCGTTCATACCTGTCCGCGCGGATTGACAAACCGCGCGGCTACCGCCACTCAACCGCTAGAAAATGAATTCGCGCGGTTGCCGCTCGGATCTATTTACTTGACGTACCTAGAGCGCGTTCAGTTGCTCTGCGGAAGCCGCGCGTATCGGACGGTGACAATGGATCGCTTCGACACCGAGCTATTCATCGATGAGGTGGAAAAGAGACCTGCTTTGTGGGACATCCAATGTGCAGAATATTCCAATAAAATTATTAGAAACGGAGCTTGGCAGGAGCTGGTGGATATTTTTGGAGAAAATGAGGATTCTTTGGAAAAAAAGGTTCTTTTTGGTCAGTATGTATTTAATTTTACATTTATCAGGGTAGTTTACATATTTTGTAATTGACAGTCCACCCCAAATAACTAAACTATATAAAAATGTTGTTATTGTGATTGGAGGTAAGTATCGGGCGCGGGAAAAATATCACGTTAGCATAGTAACGGAGTAGCTAGTGACTATGTGCAACCGACGCGACGCCATCTTGAGTTTAGTTATTTGGCGCGAACTGTAACAAATTTTAATTTTGGAACGAAGTTCCTTATCGCGCGTTGTGAAAGGGGGCTAGACGGAAAAAAATCTCACGATTCTCACGCACGCAAACACCACGCCTCGCTACTCGCCTCTAGTACTCGCCTCCAGTGAGGTCAACTTCGTTCTATCCGGGTGTCCCTTGACACCTCTCAAGTTTTTATATTTTTGTGTCTTGCCATTCTACACGACCCTCATTTACAAAGTAATTAGCATATTTGTCTCTAATATTTAATGATGACGGTGTACCCCTTCCTGCATGTAATGTATTAAGATTACTCATTGGCCCAGTATATAAAGTATCTTCAAACTGTATACCATCTCTAGTTCTAACAAAATTGTGTAGCACACAACAGGCCTTTATTATGTCTTCGGCAAAGTCTATATTAACGTTTATAGGCCTATGAAAAATGCGCCACTTGTTTGCCAGAATTCCAAAAGTGCATTCAATATAACGTCGAGCTCTTGATAACCTGTAATTAAATATATTTTTTTCGTATGATAGCCCTCTACCTGCATAGGGTCGCATTACAGTTTCGGATAAACCAAACGCTTCATCGCCAACTATGACGTATGGCAATGGCGTAGGATCTGTGTTAGATATTGGTTTAGGTTTTGGTATGTGTAATGACTTTTCTATTAATCTTTTATAAAATACCGAATTTTTAAAAATTGCAGAATCACTACTTTTTCCATATGATCCAATATCTATGAAAGAAAAACAATAGTTACTATCACAAAGTGCCAACAGCACTATGGAAAAAAAAGTTTTGTAATTATAATACAAAGATCCAGAATCATTGGGTTTTGTAATCCTTATATGCTTGCCATCTATGGCGCCAATGCAATTGGGGAAATTTGCATATTTTTCAAAATCTGTAGCTATTTTCTTCCATATATCTTCGCTGGGTTCAGGCATGACATTTTTTGCGACTTTTTCCCACAGAGCTTCACATACTTCACGGACAATTCCTGTAATTGTAGATTTGCCAAGACGAAAGTTGTAATGCAGTTCTCCAAAGGAACAACCAGTACCCAGATATCTGAAACAATATAATCTTGATCTGTATCGTTTTGTTAAAAAAGTTGCAAACTTTTCATTTATTAATTATAAGTCGCGGGCACCAGCTAGTTTAAAATAATGAGTGTCAATTATTTTATTTTAAATTTTTCAAATTTTTGAGTGTCTTCAATTATTTGACCGCTCCTGTATTTATAAGTCTACAATTTTGTTAAAAATACTGATTTCTGTTCCAGGTGTAACTTTACAAAAAAAGTGGAAGAATATACGGGATGCTTATAATAAGGAATTCAAGAAAGGCAAATCAATTCCTTCTGGTTCTGGTGCATGTAAAGGTTCAAAATACATGTATTTTGACCGGCTTTCTTTTCTTCAGAAGACAGTAGAAAACAAAGAAACGACATCAAACATACATGAAGCCAAAAATGAAGGAATTCAAAACATTGACCAAAACCAAGATAATTTTGTTAATGCACGTGAAATACAACCAGTACCCAATAAAAGGAAGAAGACTAAAATTACTTCAGAAGAGCGATTGGCTGACATATTAGAAAATAGCATTGAATCAAGGGATAAAATACAGAGACAATTACAAGAAAGTATGTCAAAGCAAGATGATGATGATAAGCTTTTTTGTATGTCATTGTATAAAGAGTTAAAAAAAGTTCCAGAAAATAAGCGTTTGGCTACTAAAATTGAATTACTCCAGGTAATACAGAAAGGGCAGAAATTACCAGCGCCTATTCATATCACGAGCCAGCAGAACACGCCTAATGAAGTATTTTGGCAAAACCAACAATATTCAAACCCACAAGGATATTTTACAGGATATTCTACAATCGTACCAGGAGAGTCTCCATCGCCTTTATCATGCAATAGCACTGACGACTCACAGTCTTCTATAGTACAAAACATATATTCTGATGTATAAAATAAATATCTTACCTTAATGTAATCACGAGTTTTTCTTCTGGGGCCACGCTTGACCTCATATGGGTATCATTAGATGCAATTTGTTCACTGATCATTTCTAATAATTCATCAAATGAATTTATCGACATTCTCAAATAATTAAAGAATTTTGGTTCAAAACTTCTTAATTTTGGATATAAAGTCAGAAACTGACCATGGGTGAGCCGATCACGTAATATTGGATGCACCCAATACTGCCGTTTCTTCTTTCTTTCTTTTTTACGGAGCAACAAGTACACACATATTGCTTCTTCGACTTCCATGATTGGACTAGAACGCTGTCACTCTATGCGGATTACGGCACTCCGCATTTACATCCGCGTCTGTCTGAACACTTGCGTTTAGAACCGCGCGATTTGCATCCGCACGGATTCCGCCATGTCTGAACTAGCTCTAAAGCTATCAATTCTGCTTCTTCAGACTGTAGTTCTTCTTCAAGTAAAAGAAGATACTTTTTTTGTAATAATAGCGACATCGTCTACCTTTCGTGTCAGAATGCGTACTGAGCACTCAACGCCCCGCACCCGAGCTGAAAAACATCTCTTCTCGCACAGCACACAGCACACCGCACACATCTCCGCTTTGGTGGAGTCCCGCGAGCTGAAAAACATCTCTTCTCGCACAGCACACAGCACACCGCACACATCTCTGCTTTGGTGGAGTCCCGGCCTAAGACTGGCTGAATCACGGATCGCCTTAGGCTACGGGCACAGTAGGCAAACAGTTTGCCGCCGACTGAGTTAGCGGCGTATCGATTTAGTACGTCCTTCCATATATTTTAAATGGAGTGTTCACAGTTTGCTAGTTTAGCGCTCACTCTTCGCAGTTTGCAGCGTTACGCGCGCCGACTGTGTCAATCAGCGGCTTACACAGAGCAAAACCGGTTCCAGTCAGCGGCAAAATGGTTTTAGTTCGCCGGCGTAGTGAATACAGTTTGCCGAAAACAGTTCATGCGGACAGTTGGACATAAACAATCGACGCGTGTGGTCGTGTTGTTATTCATCGATTACATACCTACCTAACCTAACTACCCATACCACAAAAAATCTAAGTATGTCCTTTGGAACGGAAAGGTTTATTACCGAGGTACAAAATCGACCATGCATATGGAACATATTGAGTGAAGAATACAGTAATAGAGTATTAAAGCAGAGTGCTTGGAATGAAATCGCTGAAATTCTATACGCTGATTGGCAAAACTTAGAAGAAAGCAATAAAAGAAAAAGAAGTAAGTTCCATTGTATTTATTATTTTTGCAACATTCCATTTTATAAGCCGCACGCACATAGGTAGCGGATGTCTTGCAAACTCCGTCACACCATTTCGTCCTGTACGTTATAGCTTACAAGTATTTCTCTTGCCAGGGTAATTTTCCTTCGTTAAGAAAATAGTTTTTAAAGTTGTCTCTTGTTGTTTTACCAGAATTTGATACAGTAATTATTCGGCTACTTGCACTTGTAAGAGTCGTTGAGGTACGACGCGAAAGACGTGCATATCGTGATTGTTCTCTTGCTATGACAAAATTATGTAAAATACAAGCAGCTTTTACGATAGCGATAGTTGTATTCACATTAGTAGCAATCGGTGTATGCAGAACTCTCCATTTGTTTGCTAGAATTCCGAATGCACATTCTACACACCTTCTAGCCCGACTATGACGATAATTGTAAATTCGCTCTTCTTTATTTAAACTTTTATTTGGAAAAGGCCTTAAGATATGTTTTTGCAATCCGAATGCTTCATCCCCAAGAAACACGAAAGGTTGGGGTAATCCATTTGAGTTAGGCAATTTAATAGAGTTAGGAATATTTAAGGACCCGCGAGCCAATTTTTTGCCAAAAATACTTTCTCTAAATATATTACTGTCAGCGTTTCGTCCACAAGCACCAACATCAATAGCTATAAAAGAACAGTTTGCATCTGCTACGGCTAACAGAACAATTGAGAAAAACTTCTTATAATTAAAATAGTTAGACCCACTTTTTGGTGGTTTTCGGATACGGATATGCTTGCCATCGATAGATCCTATACAATTTGGATAGTTTGTTTTTTCATAATATCCTCTTGCGATTTTTAGCCATAATTCTTCAGAAGGCTCTGGCATGTTCTGTGGCTGTAAGACATCCCATATAACACAAGCAGTTTCTATTATTATTTTCCGTACCGTCGATTTGCCAACAATAAACTCCTGGGCAATTTTTCCATAACTTAGTCCAGTTGACAGGAATCTGAAAGAATATGAGCTATTGGTTATTTTTGTTTCAGTACAAGACCTACAAAAAAAATGGAAAGGATTACGCGACTATCACTCCAGAGAAAAAAATAAGGATTCCTCACTTAAAAGTGGAAGTGGGGCACCAAAAAAACGCAAGACTCCTTATTTGAATATGTTGCAGTTTTTAAATGTTTCTAGAGCTAACAACCAGACGTCCAGCAATATTATAGCTGAGACATCTAGCGACTCAGAGATTAATGAAAATGATTATATGAGTAGTTCTACTAACTCAGAAGGCAATCGCAGCACACCAAAACCAAAAAAGCTGACTATGTTTCAGGAGGCACTACTTAAATCGATGGATAAAAAAAAAGAAAACGATCCGGATATGAACTTTTTACTAACTATTTTACCGGAAATGAAGACAATGACCCCTACACAAAATTTTGAATTTCGATTTGAAGTGATGAAATTAATCAAAAATATAAAGTATGACGTACACAATAATTATGATCGTGCTCTAATGCAAACTGGGTTTACAAATAGCTATCCATATCAGTACGGCTATATGAGTGGAAGTAATACATCAAATGTTCAGAACAATCCTTCAACCTCAAACAACTTCAACTCTGCTGGCACCAGCACCATTCGAAGTTCTCGAAATAGTCCATCACATAGTTCTACAAGCTCTTCAGCAGAAATAGAAGACATAGAAGCCATATTGCGAGGTGGTTTAGACCACAAAGAGGATGAAGAATGACTTAGTCATACCTACTTAATGCTAGTTCCTATTCCAAATGATTATTTAATAAGACTGATTTTGTGAAGTGATAAATCAATAATAATCAAAACAATAATATTTACTTGTTAGGTATAATATTACAAATTTATACGTTGTTGATTTTTAAATAAAAATAATTAAAATTAACATATTTTCTTACCTCAATGTAATAGTGAGCCGTTCTTCGGGACATATTGTGTCTCTTGTGATATTATTTTTAGCAATATATTGGGTTATAGAGTTCAGCAGTTTATCAAATGTAAGAGAAGTCATATTAAAATAGTCGTAAAACTTTTCCGGATATTTCCTGAGTTCCGGATAAAGAACGTGAAATTGTCCAATACTTAAGACCACGGATACACTAGGGAACATTTTGTCTCGAAACATGACGCGCAATACCCAATATACGTGACGCTGCAACGTTGCATAGTGTCCCGCAACATGCCCCTCAACATTTTGAGGAACATTTACGTGACGCGGGACATGTTGCCAGCTCCCGTACTGAGAGCGGGCGCACGTGTTGCGCGTCAGTGCCGCGCAGGTTGTCGCTGAGTGTGGACGCGTGCGCAACGTGTCTCTCAACATGTCAATAGTGTGGGGAAACGAAACAGTGCTACATTTGATCGAACTCTACCAGAGTTACGGATTGCTATGGGATACTACAAATCGAGATTACCGCAATAAATTAAAGAAAAATGACGCGTGGGAGGACATAGCAAAGGCCCTAAACATACCAAAAAAAGAAATAGAGAACAAAATGCATACACTTCGTTCCCAATTTATCCGGGAGAAAAAGAAAATAATATCGTCCAAAACTACGGGTAGTGGACGAGATCATGTTAAGTCCAGTACATGGTTTGCGTATGACGCAATGAAGTTTTTGTTGAAAGGAGCTACAACGTCTGGTGGCGTGGATTCATTGGAGATATCGGTAAGTCAAAGTCAAGTGTAATTAGTTAATATCCAATTTTTAATTATGCAAGAATATAAATGTAGTGTCTGGGGTACAATACTCTTATATGTACTAAAAATTATTCTGCCAAGGTACACGTCCTTGTGCACTTACGAAATATTCAGCAAAATTGTTTCTTATTTCTATAGCCGACTGTGGGTTGCGCCTGCCGATATTATTTAAATTAGACATATTACAAGGTGTACTTTCTCGGCGCCAGGATCCCTCTACAATAACATGATCAAAATTTTCATAATCGATGGTCCCATGAGGGGTATAGAGTGATCTTGATTGACAATTTCGTCTTAAAAAATTATGCAGATATACACATGCCATTACAACCAGTTCAACATTATCAGGCCGCAGAGCAATAGGACCTCGGAATACACGAAACACAACACTTAAAATCCCGAACACATTTTCAACAATTCGTCTAGCTCTTGATAGTCTATAGTTAAAAACTCGTTTCATTGTCCCTGCTTCATGGTTACCAGGATATGGCTTCATCATGTTGTCTGTTAGTGCAAAAGCACTGTCTCCTACGAGTACGAAGGGCATACTAGGCCCACCTTCTTGTATGGGTTCTGGATCTGGCCAGTTAAGCTGATTTTCAGTCAAAGCTTTATAAAAAGCAGTCTCTTGAAATACTCCACTGTCCGAAGATTTTCCTTTAGCACCACAATTTGCATATATAATATTATAATCTGCATCCACAATAGCTAATAAAATAATGCTGAATTGTTCTTTGTAGTTATAGTAGTCACTACCCGAATTAGCAGGAGCCATAATAGAAACGTGTTTGCCATCTATAGCCCCAAGGCAATTAGGGAAGTTCCATATAATTTCATAAGCACGAGCTTTCTCTTTCCATTCATTTGTTGTAGCTGGAACCTGGAATAATAAATTTTATTTTTAATGTTTTTCAGACACAACAAAGCCAAGACACGATTCCTGAGTCTCCAAATGCAGAAGCTCTTCAAGAGAATAATCAGCCTACAGTTGAATTAGAATCGCAAGTTATTAATCAGGAAGGACCGCAAGATCCGCAAATCATTAGGCCATCTACGTCTCGAATTCGCAAAAGAACTTTACCAAATGAAGATAGAATGAACGAAGCGTATGAAGTTATGAGTCTTGCTAAAAGCAAAATGTTGTCTCAAGATGAATTTTCTGTATATGGGCAATACGTAGCGTCAGAGCTACGTGAAATGAAAGACACAAATTCCATACTGATGGCAAAATATTATATAAATAATATTCTTATTGATGCACGTTTGGGGAAATACCGTTCCGGCCATAATTGCCAGCCGACTGAGCATCACGGCTATAGTACTACATCCAGCTATGCCAGTCCTGATTATGTAGATGAGAATAGCCAGCCAGCAGGGCAGCGCAACTATAGTACCGTCTCCGGTAGTAATAATTTTAGTCCGGATGATGACCCTATAACAAAAATTATTTCAACGATGGAGTCATCAAACGAGCAATGATAACAATACACACTTAATATGCGCAATGTTAGCATCGTATTATTAAGCCTAATATTTTGTATTTTTTAAGTTGTTGATTCTAATTTGAATAAAACTGGTGTTAAAAATTAATCTGTATGTATTTACTTACCTTTACGAAACATTTCAATTGATTTATCAGTTCTTTACAAACTTCTGGTACTATTCTACCGATCAGTTGCTTTGACACTCTAAAAGTGTACGATAAGGAAGTATATGAATCGCCAGTCGACAAATATCTCAATGTGATTGCAAGTCTTATATGAGGGGCAACAGCGTTCCGTAGTTTTGTATCACGTTTGTATATAGATGGACCGATCATTTTCAATAAAATTTCAAAATCGGCTGATGACATTCGCGTAAAATTAGTGAATGATCCATCGGATAACCGAAGGTCACTTAAGATATTGATTCTTGTTTCTCGTTCCCGTAAATAATTACGCATCCACCACCGTTTCTTTCGTTTCTTCTTATTACCCGATAAAATAATGTACGCAGCACTAATAGCCACAACCTCCTCGGGCGACATTTCTATAAACACTGACTAGTGTGGCCTGCAAAATGTGCCGCGACATTTGTCTCGGGACATTTTACGTAGTTTACGAGCAACATGTTTCGCAACATGTCACTCCGTTTGTCCCTTAGTGTATTCTGAGCTTAATCTTTTTTGGTTTAATGGATGAACCCAGTGCTTCTTTTTACATTTATCTTCTTCCATCGCTTCTAAAATACCAATTACCTCATAAATATCCATCTTGACAAACACAACCACACCCTTCGTACAACAAAAGTAAACTGAACTCGGTTTAGTCGGCAGTGGCAGCTCAGAACAGTTTGCTTGCGACGCCAGCAAACTGTTCTTAGTTTGCCGCTCACTAGAATTTCGGTTTGCCACAAATTTGCGGCTCACGCAGTCGGCAGCGAACAGTTTGCCTACTGGGCACGCAGCCTTAAGCCGGGTACACATTGGTGCAATGTAACATGTAATGCAACATGCAATGCAAGAATTTGACGTCCACATTGCTGCAATGTATCATGTAGTAACAGAATTCCCATAGTGTAGACGCCTTGCGCGCACGAACCGCGTCTACTACGCGCACGAACAGATTGTTGCAACTCTTGCGCGTAGCGACCCGAAATTTGTCGGTTTTTTCCCCGAACACAAAGAGGCGCGCAGTATGCGCGGAGCGTCAGTGTGGACAGGTTGTGTGGTGTGTACGGCTAGACGCGCGCGAACATGGAACAAGACGACGCTACTGCGGCGGAGGAGGCGGTTACATTTACGTGGAGTGAAGAAAAAGTGCTTCAATTAATTGAAGTGTACAGATCAAAGGAAATTTTGTGGAATCCACAACATGAGAATTTTTATAAAAAACATTTTAAAGAGGATGCATGGATGGAAATTGCTAATTTGATGGAAACAACACAAGAAAAATGTTACAGTAAAATGATTAGTATTTTATCATCCTACCGTCGTGAAAAAGCGAAGGAAAAGAAATCGAAAGGAACAGGAAAAGGTAAATAAATAATAATAATTTACTATTTATTATTTATTCATATACTTTATTCTTAGTACAATCGTAGGTTAGAAACCGCAAAAATGTTTGTGTATTGAAATGTAAATTGGCATAGCCGACTAATATTGAAATTGGCTTTTTTCTCTACAAAATGACAACTTTGACAACAACTACAATATTTTAATGGATTGAAATCACAAATTAATTATTAAATATTATTAATTATTATTAGTCAAGTTTACTTAAAAACAACTATGTTTAAAACTGACTGAATTATGTTTTTTATTTAATTTTTTTCATGATTATTATTTTATTTTTTCAGGTGCCTCGGAGACATACAAAAGTCGATGGTTTGCCTTTGATTCTTTGAAGTTCTTGGACAACCGTAACAAACCGAGAAAGAGAACGAACACGGTAAGTAAAACTGGATTGATTCTTTTACGAACATCTGTCTTGCCAATGAACCTTCCCTTCTTTCATAAAATAATCGGAGAGCTCATCTCTTAACGCATTCAAATGTGCAGGCGATCGTCGAGGAATATTTCTCATAGGTAGTAGTGATCTCATATCTTCATTATTTTGCCTACGTGTGTCTTCATTCGTAACTTCATCTTCAGTGTCATTCATATATGTATTTCTAGAGTGACGTCTCAAATAATTATGTAAAAGGACAATTGCCATAACCACTAGCTCAGCTTTATCAGGCTGTAAAAGCATTGGTTTTCTGAGAACTCTAAAGACAGACGATATGATACCAAATGCATTTTCAACAGTTCTTCTGGCTCTGCTTAGCCTGTAGTTGAATACTCTCTTTGAAGTGCCTTTTGGATGTGCCCCAGCATATGGTTTCATCAGATTTTCACTTAAAGCAAAGGCACTATCACCCACAAAGAAATATGGTATTGGAATATGTCTCCGTGGGAGTGAATCAGGTGATGGAAGGTTTATTGTACGATCTTCTATCATTTCACAGAGTTTTGTATCTTTAAAGATGCCACCATCTGAAATCCTTCCTTGGCATCCCACATCTACAAATAGAAAATTATAATCGGCGTCAACCAAAGCAAAAAGAACGATGCTAAAGAAGTTTTTATAGTTGTAGAATTCAGTTCCACTTTTGATAGGTGCCTCAAGCACAACATGTTTTCCGTCCAGTGCCCCTAAACAGTGTGGAAAATTCCACTTCTCTTCAAACTGTTTGCTTATGTTCAACCAAGTTTCTTCTGTCGTTGGAAGCTAAAACAAAAAACTTTTATTTAATTTATGGCTACGAGACAGTCATTGTACTTAGTAGCCCAACACTCGCTGGTGACAATTTTTGAGGTGCCATTATAGTGAGCATCTCTTGATTTTATTGCTAGCTATATTGAACTAGACTAAAAAACGAACTAAATATTTAGTCGTTTCGACATTTGTCCATCGGTGCCACGATACCTACCTTCCTGGAGAGTTATATCTACTATCTAGTAGTTTATATCAAGAGATGGGACCTACAGTTATAAATTATTTTTATGTTTTTCAGGAGGCGGTTCAACAACCGATTAATGAAGAAAATCTGCAGAACGAATTTGCTACTCCACGTACACGGTATGAACCTACGCGAGCTAAACAAGCAAAAAAAGATGAAAGCAGCAGTGTACTGGCCGATGTAGTGGGCATATTACAAACTACTGCCAATAAGTTGGGAAATTCAGGCGCTCCAGATTTAACTACAACTTTCGCTTCCTATATATCAGCTAAAATGAATACTTATTCCCTTCAAACCAGGAATTCGGTCGAACATGGAATTTTTGAAATTTTGATGAAGGCTGACAGAGGTTATTATGAATCATCATATCGACAGCAGGATAACTACCCCAGTTCATACCAAGAATCCTATTATGCATCACAGAAGAAAGGACAAGATTATGTGGATCTGACCGGATATGTTAATCGTCCTGGAACTTCCGGATTTAATCGTCCCTCGCCTTCCGCGCAAACTCCAGATACAAATCAAGCCGGACGCTATGGCTATACCACGGCAAGGAACGAAGAATATATGAACCAACAGCCATCGTCTGTAACGTCACTAGAATCTAACCAATCCTATGACGACTTTAATGATTTGATGTGATAATACTGTTCTTTAACTTTTTACTGTTTTATTAAGAATAAAACTTACCTTGATATAATCTTTTAATTCCTCAATTATGGCGGAGCATACTTCTGTAATAATGCCACTTATGGCTTGTTTTGATACTCTGAAGGTATACTGTAAACTTGTGTAAGAGTCACCACTAGCTAAAAAACGAAGTGTTATTGCCAGTCTGTCTTGGATTGAAATTGGAGCCCTTAACTGTGTGCGATTCCGAAAATTCTTGGTCCGACTAATCTGAGTAGATCTTCAAATGTCGTTGGACTCATCCTTAAGAAATTTTGAAATTGTCCAGTTAATCTCATATCGGCCATTAGTTTTGCACCAGCTCTCTGACTATACAACTCTGTACGCCACCAACGTCGATGTCTTCTGCGTTTTATCACATGATTCACTATTAATAATGAAGCACTGACTATCATCAGAGCCCGCAATTGGTCGTCACGATCCATTCCTTTGCGTGTTCTTTAGCAGACTGAGCGATCCGTTCGCGCGCATCTCGGAAACAGATGTGAGTAGGTACATGCGCGGTTCGTGCGCACGTTGTGCGCGCCCCGCGTCTACACTGATGCAATGCTCGTTTCGTGTTGCATTGCATGTTGTGTTGCAGCAGTCTGTACCCGCCCTTAGGATCGCTTGGAGCGCATATTTGGGATCGCAAGTTTCCAAGAGTGGATCGGCCTAACACGATCCACGATCCACGCTCCGCGATCCTGGATCGCGGATCGCGGGATCGATGGATCGTCCGGTGTGGACCCGGCTAATGGCGTGCGAGCATATACCTATCTCGCTTCACGCGTCTCTTTCTGTCTTTCGGACCTGTCGCGACGTGTCCAAGGATAATTCGGGGTTCACAAGGTTACAAGGTTATAATGGTGACACGTGTAACTGGCACGTGTAACTGACACGTGTAACTCTTTTTGTTACTATTTATATTTTAATTATTTCTAGCATTTAATATTTCTAAAACTATTCTAACTAATAAAACAACCTATTCTATCAAATTACATTCTTATAAATATCCCTAATACCTAATATAGATTATCTTTTATTTTCAATTAAAACTCTTATTATACATAACTAATTCTAACGGGTTGAAGACGTCGCTAACAGTCTCCCCCCAGTGTTCGGCGGTCCGGACACTCCATCCTCAGGTGGCGGCGTCTGGTTCACCACGATGAGTCGGGACACCGGTCGGCGCAGCGTTCCGCCCCTTGTTCGCACGTCGACGATGCGGATTCTCCCGTCAGGCCCAGGGAATGTCTTCTCGATTTGCCCCCGCGGCCATGTGTTGCGCGGGAGCGTGGCGTCGGCTTTTCCCAACCGGCTGGAACGTTCGATTGGTTTATTTCGTTTCATGCTGTTTATTTCGCGTTCGAATGCTTCATCTTGACTGTTTCTTATTAATGTCGCTTCTGCCTTCTTTAAATACTTGCGGTCGATACACAGGTGAGTTTCATTAGCCTTCTTTTCGGAGTTTTCTTTGTTGCATTTCCTTCGACACATGTCTATAAACATATGAACCCTGGCCGTCGTCTTCAGAAGGCGCCACCAATTACTGAACTTGCGAGGGTCGAGCAACTTCTCTTTTTCATTAACGGCGGCGATGGTGCAGGCACTCTTTTTCTTTATTTCAGAGTCATCTTCTTGTTTCAGTATCTTCTTTACGGGCCAGTCAGATTTCGGACCGTAAAGGAACGCGGGACCTCTGAACCATCTTGCCTCTTTGTTGAAGTCTCGTGGGGTGTTCCTAGTCGCATCATCAGCTGGGTTGTCCTTGGTGGATACCCACCTCCATTCGTTCGGCTTGGAGAGTTCTTCTATGGCGGCGAGTCTATGTGCAACGAACACCTTGAATCGTCGTGGGTCCGCCTTCAGCCATTGTAGAACGGTCGTGGAGTCCGACCAGAATACTTTACTGGTAACAGTGAGATCGGTTTCTTCGCATACGGACGCAGCCAGTCTTGCACCCAACAGAGCAGCTTGTAGTTCGAGGCGGGGAATCGATGTGGCTTTCACTGGGGCCACTCGCGCCTTCCCAGCCATCAGCCTGATGTTGACCTCCCCGTTGTCAGCTGTTGACCTCCAATACACGGCGGCGGCGTATGCGGTTTCACTGGCGTCGACGAAGGTGTGTACTTCGCCCGATCTCGTTGTTGGTGCTAGACATCGAGGTATCTTCAAGCAGCTCAAGGACTTGACGTTCCCAGCGTATTCTTCCCAGGCGCGATGCTGTTCCTCATTGACTTCTTCGTCCCACTGGACTCCGGTTCTCCAGAGGTCTTGTATGATTCTTTTCCCCATTATCAGGACTGGGGTAGCGAGTCCAAGCGGGTCGAAGGTAGACATTACTGCGCTGGTGACTTCTCTCTTCGTGGGCTTCTTGTTGCCATTCTTGACCTCCAATGGTGTGTTTCTGAGACCGACGTTGAAGGCTAATGCGTCTTCTTGTACGAGCCACCTCATACCTAATGTTTTCTCTTCTTCTTGGCCAAGTCTTTTTTCTTTAATATTCTCGTTCGCGTCTATCTTGGCTAAGGCTTCTTCTTTATTGCTGGCCCATTGCTTCAATATGAATCCAGCCTTCTTGTGCACTTGATTTACTTCGTCAGCAACGGATGCCGCCTCTTCCGTTGTAGAAAAGCTCTGTAGGTAATCATCCATATAATGGTTGCGGATGATTGCTCGGGCTGCCCTCGGATGTTCCTTTGCATGTTGCTCCGCGTTGATGTTCTTCGCGTAGATAGCCGTTGCTGGAGAAGACGCGGCGCCGAAGATTACAGACTTCATTCTATATTCTTTGGGCTTCGATCCTCGGTCTTCACCTCGCCAAAGAAAGCGTAGGCTGTCGCGGTCTTCCTCTCTTATCTGGATTTGCAGGAACATTTCTTTCACGTCAGCGACGACTGCTACGGGCCCTTCTCGGAATCGTATTAATACCCCAAAGAGAGATTGGAGTAGGTCTGGACCTGGTAGCAGCGCGTCGTTCAGGCTCTTCCCTTCATGCTTAGCGGCGGCGTCGAATACTATCCGAATCTTCCCTTTCAATGGATGTTTCACGGCGAAATGAGGAAGATAGAAAGTCCGGCCCATTGTGATGTTCTCCGGTGCTTCTTCGGCGTACGCGCTCGTCAAGAGGTTACCTAGTTGCTTGCTATATTCTTCATTGAGGGTTGCGTCTCTGTCCAGTTTTCTTTCAACACCCAGCAGCCTGTTGCGAGCTTGAGTGTAGTTATTGGGCAACCTCTCGTCTTCAGATTTCCACAGAAGCCCGGACTCGTATCTTCCATCTGGTAACTGCCTTGCAGATTCTTTAAGTATCTTCAACGCTCGTTCATCTGCATCGTTGCTAGGACGTCGTTCTCTTATTCCAATTGAGTCTAATTCGAAGTGCTTCTTAATTAATTCTTCAAGTGATTCTTCTTTATTAGTTATTCGACAATGGTTGATGAAGTGAACTGAAGCTATCCCGGTGTGGCCCCCGTGAAGTACCCAACCCAGGCTTGTGAGAGAAGCCACAGGTTCGCTTCGTTTCCCTTTCACGATCTTCCTTGAGACTATGAGGTCCCAGTTGTCCTGACCGATGAGCAGTGCGGGCCTTCCTTTTTCATATACCAATTCATTCTTTAAATTCTTCAGATGGTCGCATCGTTCAATAGATTTCCCATCTACATATTGAGGTGACAACTTCAGTTCTTCAACGGTGCGCACGCCTCTCAAGGCTCGTTTGTCCCTCCTGTGTATGCCTCTTATCTTCAGATCCATTTTCTGTGACTTTTCTTTGGTGATTATTTTCCCACCGACGGTTTCCAATATTAATTCTTTTTCTTCCCCCGTGGCCCCAATACGTGAGGCGATGGAGGCGTCCAGCAGGGAAACCGTTGAGCCCTCGTCTAGTAGTGCTAGTACGCGGGCTGATCCTTTGGGTCCGTAGATATCGACAGGCATCATCTTCAAATAAATTCTTGCCCCATCCGCTGCGGCGTAGACGGGACGAACATCTTCTATTTCCTTTGCTCGATTACAGGGGGACGGTGCGAGCTTCTGTTGTTGCGTAGACGGTGCTGTTGTGCGAGTCAGCTCCGAGTGCAACAACGTGTGGTGCGGTCTCTTACATTTTCTGCACGGCTGTGCTTTACAATTCGTTCGTACGTGTCTCAGTCGCAGACACTTGAAACATAAACGCTTCTGTTTCGCTATTTCCCATTTCTCATCGGTTGTTGCTTCCTTAAAATTCTTGCATTCGGTGAGCCAGTGTTCTCCATTGCAATGGAAGCAGTTCTTCTTATATGGTTCCGATGACGTTGCTACAATGTGCGTTTCTTCTTCGTCATCTTGCGTTGTGTGGACAGGGAATCTTCTTTGCCCGAACCTCTTCTTAATCAGTTCGGGCGGTGCAAACGATCCACACAAATCAGCTTCAGAATTGAGGAACTTCTTAAGTTTCACCAGTTCTGGTTCATCGTGGCCCATGCTGGCGTTGAAGTCGAACCATCGATACCGAAGTATGGGTGACAGCTTCTCAATGACGACTCTTGTGATCTCCGGTGAATATAAATACTGGACTTTCTTCAAAGCTTCTATCGTTGTAACGGCGTTGCTGACTTGACTCGCGAATGCGCAGATGTCCCTGGGTGCGTCGCTAATACGGGGTAAGTCCTTCATCCTTTCAACTTCTGCGAGAACTAGTTGCTCTGGTCTCCCGAAACGACGTTCTAACGCGGCGAGGATTTCTTGAGGTTCCGACGATGCGAAAAGCAGGCTTCGTATTGCTTCTCTGGCGGCTCCCTTTATTGTTCTTCTTAGGCGAGCCATGTTCTGTACGTCGTTAAACTGCTCCGCGCTGTCCATATATGACCTCTTGAAAGGCAGCCATTCTTCGTTAGATCCGTTGAAGTCGGGTAAGTCCCATACCTTATGAGCCGCAGGCGTTGTTTGCGTTGTGCGCGCGGCGACGATAATGGCGTCGGCGAGTTCTTTAAGTTCGCTCTTGTGTGAAGGTACTTCCTTTTCATTCGGGGCTTCCACGTAAGACGCGGTGTGTTGGACCCATTGTTCGATGTGCGAGTGACGTTCAGCTTCGAATTCGTTGTCTACTTCATCTTCGGAGTCGCATTGTGCAAGTTCCAGTTCGGTGCGTGCGAGGGCTGCGGCGGTCTCCGCGGCCGCTAGCTGCTTTTTCTGAAGTTCCACTTGTGCTCTGAGTTCTGCCTTGCGTGACCTTGAGGATCTGGTCGTCCGAGGGACCACGGTGTCTGAAGACGCGAACGGAGGGATGCTAGGCCTTCCAATGTTCTTCAGATGCGTGTGTGGTTCGTGGTGCGGGATGCTCGCGGGTGCGGGCATCGTAGTTGCGGGATTCGTGGACACGCTGCGTGCGGGCGCAGTCGCGGTCGGTGCGGTGCGCGTAGTTCTACTCGTCGTTGTGGTCGCGGTCGCGGTCGTAGTCGTAGTCGTAGTCGTCGCGCTCGGTGCTTCGGTCGCGGTGGCGTCGGCGGCGGCTGCGGTCGCGGCCGTCGCGGCGCGCGTTCTTCTTCCATGCGTCGAGGCGGATGCGGCGGTTGAGGCGGTGGCGATCGTGTGACGAGATGTGGACGTTGACGCAGTCACGGTGTCCGTAGGTGTGAAAATCGACCAGTCCGTTCTTGATTCTTCTGAGCTTCGTTCTTCCTGCTTGGAGCGTGACGGTGACCTTGAACGAACGGTAGGCATCTTCGGTTTTTTCTTCTCTTCCCTATCCGACGTAGAAGGACCAAACAATGTGACGTATCGGGAGAGGTGCCGGTCGACCGAAGAAAACCTTCCAATGTTCTTATCTTTCAAATGCGTATATTTCCATAGAAGCTCAGAATTCGACTGTACATAGTCCGCAAATCGGACCTATATTTATACCCCGAATTAAGGTACGGAACGCGCGACAGGTCTCACTAGTAATATGCCTCTGTAGGCCAATGGCGTGCGAGCATATACCTATCTCGCTTCACGCGTCTCTTTCTGTCTTTCGGACCTGTCGCGACGTGTCCAAGGATAATTCGGGGTTCACAAGGTTACAAGGTTATAATGGTGACACGTGTAACTGGCACGTGTAACTGACACGTGTAACTCTTTTTGTTACTATTTATATTTTAATTATTTCTAGCATTTAATATTTCTAAAACTATTCTAACTAATAAAACAACCTATTCTATCAAATTACATTCTTATAAATATCCCTAATACCTAATATAGATTATCTTTTATTTTCAATTAAAACTCTTATTATACATAACTAATTCTAACGGGTTGAAGACGTCGCTAACACATTGTTTATTTTTAAATTCCAGGGAAGCTGGCATCAGAAAGCATAATTATTGCCAATTTAATAACTCATATGGACTGACTGTTTGATCTGCTGAATACTGACACAGCTGATTTGCGAAGAAGAAAACCTCAGGCTACGAATATGAGTGGATACTAGGGGTCGCAATACCGGACCATCTAAGCAAAACCGGTATTTTCGGTACTGACCCCAGACAAATCCCGGTATTCCGGTTTTTTCGATATTTTCGAGATTAAGATAAAGTTACTAATTTTTATTAAGCATTTTACTATGTAATGTTAATTTAGTGGAATTCCGAAGGAAAATAGGTCCTATTACTTAATACCAAGTTAATTACAGAAGTTTATGATTTATTAACGACGTTATGAGTTCCGAATTCATCAATAAATGAATTATATAAAAATATATGTGGAAAGCTGGAAAAAAATAACTCTGTAGTCGTGCACTCTTGACAGAGTGGTCGTGGCATGATGATGACAACTGGTCAGTCATCCACAGCTGCCTTAAACAGACGCTATTGCGATCCTTCGCCACCGCCTTCTATGCTGGCCTTGCGGCAACACTCGACGAGGGAACACTGTGTGCTAGATTTTATAAGGTCTGTTCAGCGAGTAGGCGATTTGCCGCGTGACCTCTTTCCATCTACCTTTCACGGAACTACAGCCGTACTACTGAGTTCTCGTCCCTAAATATGCGGCCGAAATATTTTAGTATTCTAATCCAGATAATCGTAGATCCAGAGAATAGTATTTCTAGGGCATCAATTTTACGGCGATCTTGCATCCGAATCGTCTACGTCTCTGCAGCGTAGAGAAGGATAGGAAAAACTAGACTTTTCATAAGTCTTATATGTTACCTAACGATAAGGCAGACGGGCTACCTGATGGAAAGCAGTCACCGTCGCCTATGGACATTTGCAACACCAGAGGAGTCGCCAATGCATCGCCGGCTTTGAAGGAGAGCTCTTTTTACACCCCTCTTGAAGAGCCCCATGTCATAGTCCTGAGGGAATACCTCAGGAGAAAGTTCATTCCACATTTTGCACGTACGCGGCAAAAATGAACGATCAAACCGAACCGTGGAGGACCGCCACGGGTCCAGTTGATGTGGATGGAACTTCATCCTTCGGCGAGAGGTGCGATGAAGGAAAGGCGGCTTAGGCACCAGATCAAATAGTTCCTCAGAACACTCACCATTGTAAATTCGGTAGAACTCGCAGAGGGAACCTATGTCCCTCCGCAGGCTTAAGGGTTCTAACCGATCAGAGATCGCTGGGTCATCGACGATTCGCACCGCGCGTTTCTGTACGGAGTCAAGTGGGTTAAGCTGGTATTGTGGTGCCCCTGCCCAGAGATGCGAGCAGTACTCCATGTGGGGCCTCACTTGCGCTTCATAAAGCAGAAAGAGTTGGCCCCCAGTGAAGTACTCCTTGGCTCTGTTCAGGAGGCCCAGTTTCTTTGAAGCCAACTTGGCTTTAACTTCCAAATGACTCCGATACTGCACGTCACACGAGATGTCAACTCCCAGAATCCCTACACTTTTACCAATGGTGAGCGGGGTACTTTGGAACTTAGGCGCTATGACGAATGGGGCTTTTTAGCGGTAAACGCGCAGACTTGTGTCTTCATGGGGTTGAACTCAACAAGGGTAAGACGACCCCATTCCAAGACCTGCCAGAGAGTTCTCGATTTCAGACACAAGTCGGATTCTGCTTTCTTCCACGAATGTCCGAGAGGTGTCCGCATCTGCATAGCAATGAATGCCACCGGTTTGTAGCAGCAAATCATTGATATGCAGAATAAAAAGCGTGGGAGATAATACAGACCCTTGGGGCACGCCAGCGTTGATGAGCTCCGTGTCTGAGCAGCACCCGTCAACTACGACCTTAATATGCCGCTCAGACAGAAAGCTGGCTGTCTATGTGCACAACCTCTCGGGAAGACCTTAAGATGGTAACTTCGCGAGAAGGACCCTATGCCAGAGCCGGTCAAAGGCCATAGCGATGTCCAGGCTTACGGCCAATACCTTCCCGTTGCTCTCAACAGCTTGTTCCCAAAGGTGAATGAGGTACACAAGAAGATCACCAGCTGATCGGCCCTTGCGACAACCATATTGGTCTGTCTTGGTGTTTTTTGATATGTTGCGGTTCCTCCAAATCTTATCAAGCCTATCGACAGCAGATCTTGTTAAAGCGAAGATCGTGTTGGCGGGTTGTTTCTTGACGCCTATTGTCATAATTGTCATTGTTATAAAATATTTTGAAAATATATCATCTTCCTCTAAATGTTTCTTTTATTGTGATACACTCAAGAAATATAGCATAAAACTATAGTTACTGCACTTCCTTGTCGACCCTTTTGTATGAAGTGTAATGAAAATAGTGTGGGCCCAGTGTCGTGGTCACTGTCCATTTTCCCAGACGCGATTACATATGGTATGCAACATGTAAACCTCGAGTTCATCCATTGATCGAAACACTTCAATAGGAATATCATCTATATTAATTGCTTTGTCGTGTTTTAATAAGTTAAATAGCAGCGCGTACTTCATCACACCATTAGAATCCTCAATAGCCCATGTTCTGGATTTAAATTGATGGGTTATACATCGGATTTTTTAAGAGATCTTTTATTTCAAATCGAACCTTTTCTTTAGCTCTCCGACGAAGTTATACAATACGCCAAGTCTCACCTGACATCCAATGCTGATGTTTGTTGATTTTCATAGGTTGTGTCGATTGTAACGCTTGTTTAATATGGACTTTTGCATTGTGCCAGAGTCTATTGGAGTCAATTTATATGACTATAACTTTATTTTGTTTTATTTTACTAAAAACCGAAAATACCGAATATCCCGGTTTTTGTGCAATTAAAACCGGTATTAATAAGACCTAAATTTGGCCCGGTATCCCGGTATTTTCGAAATCTCGAATACCGGATTGCGACCCCTAGTGGATACCACATTTAGAGTTTTTTTTTTTAATGAGGAAGTTTTTCTCTAGTGCTAAATATATTGGTAGTAGATGTACTCCTCTTTCTCAGGATGGCTGAGTATGGACGTTAAATGGTGTGGAGAGATTATGGCATAATTTCGTGAGTACCCATAAAATAAGAAGCCTTTCTAAAAGAATGCTACAGCAGGACCCACTAGAAAATTTATTTGGATGTTATTCGTGGTAACTGTGGTTCTAATTTCAACCTACATTAGGTCAATCTGAGGCTGCCCTAAAAACATCCATCATTAGTAACTTAGCCCATATTGGGACTAAAGGAAATTGTGAAGAAGATGACGACATAATTGTAAATAATTTCTATACAATGCATTCTGTGGCTTCACAGCTTTTTCACATTTTTGAAAAAAAATTTACTCAAGAAGTTTTTGAATTGATTATTATAGAGAGTAACCGATATGCGAGTCAAAACAACGTAATAGGCTGGACCAATCTGAATTTAAAAGAATTAAAGGCTTTCTTAGCTATCTTGACTATTATGGATTACAATATTTTACCTTCTTTCGAATTGTATTGGTCATCAGATCCCGCTCTCTGGAAGCTATTTCATCAACTCTAAATGAGTTGATGAAATAGCTTCCAACATGACATACCGAAGATTCAAGCAAATCTTACGTTGTTTGCATCTAAATGATAATGCTAAACAACCTGCTAGATCTAGCCCCGCGTATGATAAGTTGTTCAAAATTCGACCATTATTGACGCTTATCAACAAAGCTTTTCAAGAAAATGCGCAAAACTTTTTTCCCAGTCGACAGATGATAGTCGATAGACCTTTTCAAAGAAAGGTCTTCATTGAAGCAGCGTATGAAGCCGATAAAAAGAGGTTTCAAAGTGTGGTGCCGCTGTGACAGTAGCACTGGTTATCTGTACGAGTTTGAGATATATACCTGAAGAGATGGTGACAGAGTAGAAGACAATTTAGGACGAAAAGTGGTCACGAAGTTAACAGACATTTCATAAAAAAAATTGCGGTTATGATGTCATGAAATATTTACATCTAAATGGTATTTACGCGAACTAAGTGCATCAAAATGGCTGCAGGACATTGATAAAAATGCGGAACTGTACACCTCGAGAAAAAAACTTGAGGCACGACGATGTTTGATGGTAAGAGCGGAGTTATGGATGAAGTCTTAGCGAGTGTTCAAATCTTACGATGATTTTAAGTCCACTTTACAAAAGGAATTTCCAGATAGCTATAATTCAAAATAAATACACGAACTGATGACGGCGAGAAAGAAGAAAGACGAGTCATATTATGAGTTTATGCTCGTTATGAAGGAGTTAGGAAGAAGAGAAAAAATTGCCGATTATGTAGCTATTCAATACATTGTAGATGGAAGTATGGAAGAATCGTCGATTACGAACTTAATAAAGCTATTTTGTACGGCGTGATTACGTATCCTGTGCTTAAAGAAAAGTTAGGGATCTTTGAAAACAAAAAAAAAACATGGCATAGCAGCGTCTCGAGGCACCTGTAAGAGAAAGGAAGTCATCGGCAATGGACCGTAAATGTTACTAGTGCGGTAAAAAGGGCGACGTGGCAAGTGTGTGGCATTAAATCGTATAAGTGCAATCAGTTCGGTCATATGCTAAAAATCGCACTAGTAGAGATTTGGAGCAATCGACATAAAAAAGCAAATGATCGAAGTTGTTGGCAACATGGCTTTTCATTTTGGGTAATAAAATACCAGAACATGACTATATGAAGATTTATAAAAATAAAAGAGTTTGTGATTAAATGCAACATGGCTTTTCATTTTGGGTAATAAAATACCAGAACATGACTATATGAAGATTTATAAAAATAAAAGAGTTTGTGATTACCATTTCAAACCAGAACACAAATTTTCTTAGTTTAGTTTTTGGTAAAATATATTATTGGAAATAAGAAAATGTTCGCTGCCATCAGACCATGTGAATATTTTGTCCTAGATCCTAGGTTTAAAAATATCCATTTTCAGGATGCTGTAGCATGTTCAAAAGCAATACGAAATGTCCTGGAATTCCTTACGAATGGACAACTGCTTGCAGACATCGATGTTTTTCTAACATCGCACAATTCTAATGATCACATCATTAAATTATAAAACTCCTTTCGAATTGTGGATGGGCGGGCAACCTGGCGTAAATCAGTGCATATTTTGCGGCAGTTCAGAAAAGACTCAAGTTGGACAGAAAGGCTAAAAAAGTGTATTCTGGTCGGCTATTCGAATAAGGTCAAAGGATACAGGATTTACAATCCGAATAATAATGTTAGCACTACCAGTCGCGATGTCATAGCATTGGAGGATACAAAGACAAAGAAAGTTTTGAAGATCCAAAAGAATTTAGATGAAGTGAATATAGTTCCAGTGGGATGAAGATGTAACTCTTCAAGAAAACTCATTAAAAAAATCAGACTGCTTGAACGCAGATGACAGTGGTGATATATTTATTTATTTATTGATCGACACAGCACGGTAAAAGGACAGCTGAAAAGTCGTCACAGATGTAGGTTTGCTAGAATACGGATCAATGGCACGATTTGGTATAAAAAAAAGTTTGAGTTGAAAGCTTCAGCCGTTGTCACACTGTTGGTTCCCTATTCATCGGAAAGACCAAAACGCAGTACAGTTGAAGATTTCAAAAGGCTGTAGACGATGTTACAACCAAAAAATTAAGCATCGGCAAAGCTGCAGAAACTTATAATGTTTCAAAAAGAAAAAAAAATCATTTTCGGTTGTCCAACATACGCTAGAAATCAATGCTACAATTGCCTTGCCTTGCCAACAGGAACAAAAAACTTAACACCACTTCTAACACCAAACATTCCGTCTCCTCCAATGGGCGATTTCGCCAATTCCCCAGACTAACACCCGTATTCACAAACGATACTCGTGTAAGTAGAAACACTATGCGAAGTAAGACATTTCTCAATGCGTGTCAGCAAGCAAGTCTTCCAATTCATAAACAATACTCCAACAAGACTTGACTATGCGAACACACTGCGTAAATTTAATTTTCTGTGATTGGTCCATTTACGTTGCGCAGTTTACTCCGCTTCTGACTCACATGCATGTTATTTGTCATAATATTAAAACATAACCTATAATAACAGTGCACTTTAGTTGAACTAGTCCGTTTATGTGTTTGGTGGTAATTTTATTGTGTCGAATTGTGAAGATAATAAATATGGATAAAGCTACACCTTTAAGTTCATCAAACACAACTGTCATAAAAGTAATTTTATTTGAATATAGCTTTAACCACAAGCATTTAAAGTTATCATGTTCTCATTCAATCATAAATAAAATATATTGAAGTTGTGTTATGTTTTTGAAAATGTTTTAATATTTTGTTAACCTTTATTTAACCTTTTGTTAATATCGCGTGTGGTTATTTTTCAGTTCGAAAAAGCTGGTATTTTCTTCTGCAGAGTGAGTTGATTGTAGCCTTAGCACGGGAACGGCCTATCATTGAAGATAAACGTACGCATGTTACAAATATTGAGTTGAAGAAGTTGGAAGATCTAACGGAATCCTACAATTCTCAACCATATGTCTAATAAAGGCTCACTCATCAATTGAAACACTGGGAGAATATAAAGACGCAAAGAAAGAAAGAACTGAGTCGATGAGCAATGCAAACGCACTGGTGGAGGCCCTCCTGAATGTGGCTCCAAAATATCTGAGAATATTACAGACACAATTTGTCCATTTATAAAGTTGAGAGTTCCAGGAGTAATTGACTCAAATGCAATTGAAAGTTTGTATACCTACCTATTTGTCACAGTTTGTTTAAGGTGAACCTACCGGCCAAAAAGGATCGAAAAGTAAACTCCCACCGCCTATTTTCATTAGAGACAGGTCCATTTGGGACCAAATCACGAAAGTCATGTACGTTAACGGCGTGACTCGGGTTAACCTCGGGTCGCTCCACCCCACACGCCATTAGGCTCCAAGTAGCCACAGAGAATGACCACAGAAGTGTCACCAAATTCTTCAGAACGGAGAATATAGGTTACCACGCCTATGCCCTAGAAGACGAAAAGATGCTTCGGGTATCCCGAAGGAACACGAGGTCAAAGCCATTCTGAACGATCTCAAATCTCAGGGCCTACCTCTACAGAAGCACGTACAATAAACAATACTCAAGAAACCATATGGCATGGTTCTAGTTATCCTCCCTTGTTTAGTTGAAGCCAGAAAGGACTTCAACTTTAAAACTGTCTGCCTGCTACCAGGCATCATTGTTGAGCCCTCCCGCTTCCGAATTGGCCCTTCTCAGTTCTGCAATTTCTGCTCAGTATGGGAGACTCGGTCGTCTGGGCCGAGGGCCTCAACTATAAACACCCCAGTGGGTTTACCGCCTATCTCAATGCTATAGCTATAGCGTTCATGAAAGCTAAAGCGAAGCACTTAGCATAGCTTTCATTTTGAGCGACCGGCTATGATCGCCGCACTTTTGTAATAGCTATAGCTTTAACTTTATTGAATGAAAATGAACGAAATAAGTCTGGCAACTGCGTTTGGTTTATGCTAGTTGATTACGGTTTACGGTTTTTATATTATTAATTAAAAATACTTAATTTTATGAAAATATTTGTAATTTTTTAGTTACTATGTTAAATTATTATATTAATGTAATTACAAGTACATTATATCACACTTCTGAATTTTAAAAAGCAAAATAATTGCCTTTTTTTATTAAGCCATTGAAAAACTAAACGCGTCCTGTCAGTGTCAACAAATTAGCGGTGGCCGTGGCCTTTGGTTGTTTGATCATTGTGTCACAATTTCATACGTTGTGTAATAAATTCATAATTTCATACGTCCTCTTATTCATACATACTCTTTTTATTAATTGTCCCTATGTGAAAAGTTATTCTTTGGTGTTGTGTGCACAAGCACCATAGGTTCCTACCTATGGTGCTTGTACGATTTGTGCTTTTTCGAAGTTATTGTGTCGCCGAGCCGTGTTTCCCGCCAAACACTACAAATGAGGGGAATCATTATATTAAGTACACATAATATCCCTTTAAATAAGCTAGAGAGAGCTTCCACTATAATTATTTAGTTTTCTGTAATGTGTTTCAGAGGTCAAAAATGCCCGCAAATCGAAAAATAGCACAGGGGCAGTTGGAGTGTTTGGTGGGTTGGATGCAGTCCAACCCACTGGTAGCCCGAGGGGCTTTTTTAAATACCCCACAGGGTAAACAGCGAGCCGGTGCCCTGTGGGAGGAATTGGCCTCGCGGCTCAATGCGATGCCGGTGGGATGCACCAAAAGTGCAAAAGAGTGGCGACAAGTGAGTATTTATGAACCTTAAATGATAACATATGATAGGTTAGGTACTTGTTTGTTGTTAAATCATTTTGTTTTTGTGTTGTGTTTGTGCTATTGCATGAGTTATTGAATATGATAAGATACTTACTTTCTTATTAGCATTTTGTTTTATGCTGTTTGTGTTATTGCCTGAGTGATTAATTAAATTACTTATTAACATTGGAGGAGGGTTATGGATTAACTTACCTATTAAGTGCTCAAACTAACTTTTGTGTGTTGCGTTGCTTTGCACTTTAGTACTGGGGTGACCTCAAATGAAAGGTCAAGAAGAAAGGGGCAGCAATTCGCCAGCATGGTGGTGGTACTGGGGGGGGGGCCCGCCATGTGGCATTTTGACACCATTAGAGGAGCGAATCCTATGTATAATCGGGGTGCAAAATGTCACAGGCATTGAGAGCGTGAGGATCCCTTTTGATGTATGTTTTATTTTTTGTTATTTGGAAGATGCTCGGCTAAAGAAGAAACAGCTTGCAGAAATGGTTGGAGTATCGGATACAACCATTTTTAAAATTCTGCATGACCATCTTGGCATGACTAAGGTCAGCGCGCGGTGGGTGCCGAGAATGCTCACGCCGCCTCAGAAACAACAGCGCGTTGAATGTTCCCGTGCGTTTTTGAACCTCTGTGGAGAAGATAAGGATATTGTACTGAATCGAATTGTTACTGGAGATGAAACTTGGGTTCACCATTATGAACCTGAGTCTAAACAAGACTCCATGCAGTGGCATAAAAAGGGTACAGCACCTCCTAAAAAGTTTAAGGTGTCACAATCGGCCGGCAAACTCATGGCGACAGTCTTTTGGGATGCAGAAGGAATTTTGTTAATAGATTACAAAGATAAAGGTGTCTCTATAACCGGAGAATATTACGCAACAATCTTGGAGCGGTTAAAAGAAGCCATCAAAGAAAAAAGACGAGGAAAATTATCCAGAGGTGTCCTGCTGTTGCACGACAATGCGCCCGTACACAAGAGCCGTATTGCACTGGCTGCCCTGCATAAGGTGGGCTTTGATATTTTAAATCACCCACCATATAGTCCAGACCTGGCTCCCAGCGATTATTATCTCTTTCCAAAAATGAAAAAAGAGCTTCGTGGAAAGAAATTTTCTACAGACGAAGAAGTAAAGGACGCAATTTCCTCGTATTTTTCCGACAAGGACAAAACATTTTTTTATGAGAGTTTAAATAAGTTAATACAAAGATCTGAAAAATGCATTCGTCTTGCAGGAGAATATGTAGAAAAAGAAAAATAATTTTGACATTTTATTTTCGCTCCTTGTCCCTCATTCCGCGAACTTAAAAACGTACCCTCGTATATGCGTCGACTTCACCAAACTAGTAAATTACTCATATCAATAGTAGAGAATAGAACAAATACATTTAAGGTATCTCTGGATATTCGCAACAAACTTGGTTTATGACACCTATCCTCCATTCAGTTCAACGTTTAAGGTAAGAAGAATATCCTCAAAAGCATGTGCAAGCCCGTTAGATTTACGGTAAGTTTAATTCAAATAAGAACACGATTCAGGTGGTTACCATTAACGAAGACGCGTTAACATTTGGCACTGAACGATATATTCTGAACGATCTCAACGAAATGTGTTATGCTCGTACCGTACCGGCCAAGAATCCCAGGAGAGAATCTCTTGGTTCACGTACTCCAGACAGATACATGCACGACCGCGTCCCGCCGGTCGAATACTGGTGGCTCGCCGACAGCAAAATAATACTCTCGTACATCCTGCCTGGGCTGCCTATCGACATGGACCCGCAGGACATCCTGGAAGAGCTCCACGATACAGGGTATACCCCAGAGTACGCCCGCGTCATTCGGACTCGCAGAGGACGGCCCTACTGCATCTTTTAAGTGATACTAAGAATAACCGAATACCTTTTACCGGGCATAAGCGCAGTTAGGGAACTGCTGAATATGCCCGGCATGAAGATCAAGGCATGGCGCGGGAAGAAAGGACCCGGCCAATGGCGTCGCTGCCAGCAATTCCGACACAGTTCGCACAACTGTACCAACGGGGACCAACACGCGGCCTACCAGTGCCCGCGACCGCGGGAGGAAACTGCCACTTGTGAAGCAAGCCGCTACGACTGCCCTCTCCTCCAGACCGAAAGGCCAACAACAATCCCATAAGTCAGTTCTTGGCAGCCGCGGCCTATCTCGAGCAGCACCAGGCTGGCTCCCATGGCCACGGCAATTGGTCCTACGGATCGCCGCGGAGCACCCAACAAAAGGAGTCGGAAACTACTGCTCAGCAGCCTCAGAAGAAGCCAAGAAAAAAGATGGCCACCGCAACCCCTGGTCCGGGGCAGAGCCGGGGAACAGCGAAGAGTCCTGCAGCAAGCAATTCGGAGCGGCATATATAAAATGCCCGCCCATTGCGAACGAAAGGTTAAAAGGTAGTTGATATCTGACTTGCCTTTAGCTCTGATGGATTCATCAGTGCCAAACAACATGCCATCTAAACCTCATAATTCAATGCAACGAAATATGATATCTAATCTATGTTTACCTCTGATGGATTCATTAATACATGGCAACTAGAAATGCCAATTCATTTCAACGAAATGTGTTATAATGTCATTTGTAATTGTAAAGCTGCTACTAATCAAATAAATTTCGTGTTACATGAAGACAAAAATGTCGCTCGTTCTCTTGGAATAGTTTTAAAGTCATATTGACGAGTTTTATTATGAAGTCGGAACGCACAGTACCACACAACTGGGGCCTGACACTTAACAACTAAACTGTCCCCATACAAAAAATAATACAACTAACCCAAGTCCATTATTTTCTTTTTTTTGTTAGCCTAAATGACATTCACACTGTGTTAAAAAATCTATATAATGAATATATATTTTGTTTTTATTTCACTTTACTTTAAATTATGGGCACATGGGCGTGGGATAAAAAAAATTGTTTACTACGCTCTATGAGTCATATGTGCACATATAAACTATAGACAATAAATTGAGTGACAAATGAGTTTGACTTTTATAGAATGTCATTATAGAAATGAAAAAAAAAACAAAGTATTTTCATGGATATTTGAGGTTATATATAAATTTATTTTGAAAATTTGCTAAAATGGCAAGAACTTACACGGCGGAAGAAATAGTGCGTTATTTCGAGGACTCTGACTGCGATGAAGATGACCCATTCAGCGGTGGTAGTGATGATGAATATCAACCCAGCGATGATGATGAAAACTGTGGGGATATGGAGGTATTTGAAAATTTTATAACAAGAAGTGCAGTACCATCACAATCGCCGACTCCAGGAGAATCAACATCAGCTGTTGACTCGAATTTACAGTCTTCAACTTCAAAAGTTTTAGCTTCATTTAACGTCCCCGATTCAGAATGGAAATCCGATGTTTTGCCTATAGGTAGGGAAACATTTACAAGAAATCGTGGAGTACAAAATATGGACGCTATGGCTGCCGATGGATGTGTTTCACTGTCTAAAATCTATGAACAATTTGAACCCGATGCCTTGATTGACGAAATAGTGATTGGCAGGATGTTAAGGTGGAAAGATGTCAGCAGAGAAGAAATGAAAACCTTTCTTGGTGTAATAATGTACATGGGCCTTAACCCTAAGCCTAGATCAATATGTCCTATAATAGATTTACTACAATCCTTAGATGCTGGCATTTCACAGAAGGTGTTATTGGAGAACGTAGAACACACAAAATTGATCCACTAATGTACATAGTCGTAGTTAATTTTCGTAGCCCAGTCTTTCCCAAAGTGGGCGATAACGCCCCCTTGTGGGCGCTGCAGGTCTCAAGGGGGGCGGTAAGAGACCCAGAAAGAAAATGGGGGCGTTGTGTAGAGGCGGGGGGGAGTGATTTGTTATTTTATTTAGCTAGGAGGCCTCTTAAACAACGACTGCAAGAGCTCTCGACTCACAACAACAACTTGTGAACATCAACTAATATGAATTAAAAGATTGCTCAAACTCGGTTCTATATTTCTCTCCGCGTAGTATATGAACTACGCCGTAGCTCGTATATCTGTGCTATTTTATTGAATGTAGAAAAAATGAAAATCATGTCAATCGGTCGCTCCGTTTCGTAATGAAAGTAGACACAAACAAACAAATGAAAAGGCAACAGACACACTTTCGCATTTTAATAGTTAAGGTTCGGCCAAACCTGCGCGTCAGTAACGCGGGAAGCGGGACGCGAAGCGGGAGCGTCTGCAACGCGAAACTTAACGTGCACAGCTTAAGTGCGAAACTTAACGTGCACAACTTAAGTATAGGCAGCGTCCGCCGCGCGGCAGACGCTCCCGCTTCGCAGACGCTTTGGTCGCGCAGGTTTGGCCGTACCTTAATTAGTACTCGTAGATATCTATCATGTTTTAACAAGTTTTTGTTAAATAACCCGAATTGTGCATTCCTGTATCAGTCGGCTGGTTCATTGAATACTTGTTCGGACTTGTTGAGTACCATTGAGCGTCGAATGAGATAAACGAGTTTATGCATGTTTGTTTTATTCCTGTCGGTGCGTGCTGCTTAAGCATTCCTATATAAACAATGTAATATTTATTTTATTTTCATTTGTGGTTTCGCGCGCAATAGATGAGTAGTACTTACGCCTCCTCTACACTACTTGCGAAGTTGAACGTATTTCTCAAAGAAAAACAATGTCGGAAGTAAAAAAGAAGAGACGGCAATACAGTGCGGAATATATCAAATTCGGATTAATTGAAAATCCCACAAACCCATCGTCGCCTTTGTGTCTTCTATGTCTAAAAACATTTTCGAATGAAGCAATGAAGCCTTCAAGGCTGCAAGATCATTTGAATAAAATGCATCCAGATAAGAAAGACAAGAATGTAGCATATTTTCAAGACCTAGAGAAGAAGCATAATACTCAGCCAAGTGTAGCAAAACTATTTTCGACGGCTGCTAAGCAAGATGACGACGGACTTCGAGCTTCGTACAATATCATAATATCTCTTTACCAACTAATGAAGCATTGTTGTTGTCTTACGTGAGGTTTATTAAAGATGAGAAAATATGTGAAGAACTATTATTTGCTAGAAATTTAGAGACCGATACAAAAGGTGAAACCATATTCAATACATTGGAAAAGTTTTGCGATGAGAAAGGGATTCCTTTGAAAAATATTATTTCAGTTGCTACGGATGGCGCTCCGGCTATGACAGGGTGCCATAAAGGCTTCATAGCGTACTTAAAAAATAAAATTTCAGATGTCCTTGCTGTACATTGCGTTATTCATAGACAACATTTAGTAGCTAGAAACTTAAGTGAAAAACTATTTCAATCACTGCAATATGTCATCAAAGCAGTCAATAAAATCCGCAACAGCTCTTTGAATGATAGATTATTTCATCAGCTTTGTGTTACTAATGACGAGGATTTCAACCGTTTGTTGTTTCATACTGAAGTCCGTTGGCTATCAAGAGGCAATTGTCTGACTCGATTTTACAACCTGTTTGACTCTGTTATAGAGTTCTTGGAAACTAAAGATACAGAATTGAAAGACAAGCTCATAACATCAAAGAATGATACAGCTTACACGACTCAAAAAGGAAGAGCAAATTGTACGGCAAAAAGAAAATCTTTATACAGTCCTGAAATGGCGGGATAAGCGTGACGTACTCATGATTTCTACCTGTTATGGAGATGGTATATCAACGGTGACTACAAAGAGAGACGACGTTATAAAACCTGATGTTATAATAGATTACAATAAGGCAAAAAAGGCAATAATATTTGAGACCAGCTCGCATCATTTCATTCACCTTTATGGAAAAGCCTAACTTGGTACAAAAAAATCTCCATGGATCTTCTATTTCAAGTTGCTGTGATAAATGCTAGATGCATATACAATGAGTTGGCATCAGAATGTTCGAAATTATCTGTTTTGCAAGTGCAAGAACTACTAGTTCGAAATTTTCTTGGGCCAGCAGCGACAACAACAAAAACTAACGTGCCTAAAAGACCTTCACTCTGACTCCAAGATCGCGTAACGCAGTAACTAATAAATTAGTGAGAAAGAGATGTAGCGATTGCTATGCCAAACTAAAAATTCAAGGGCAGTTGGCCCGAAAAGCCAAACAAGTACACACAGAATGCAAAAAATGTAAGAAATTATTTTGTTTGGAGTGTTATAATGACAAACACGTTTGTTTTTGATTTATACCACACAAGTACCCAAACCAATGTCATTAAAGTACTCGTCATTTATACTACTCATATCTTCAGTACATAAATATTTTGCGAAAATTAATTTCATTTTCATAAAGGTTAGGGATTTTGCTATACGTTCACTTGGTTTTTATTAAAATACTGTGCTACGCTCATAATAAAAATATATTCCAAAATTGTATCAAAAAATCGGTTATCTGTGAAGTCGGTTTACTGACGATAGTTGAACGTGACATCATAAGAAAATACTGATGGAATGGATGGAATGGCATTTGGAATTTGCCAATTTGTCTTGTTTTGCTGCCGAACGCGGAGGCCGATTGTGCCTCTTTGTCGCTTGTTCCGCGCTCTCGCTTGCACTTCAAGCCTTAAATCTGACTCATGAACTTATTCCTAAATTTCCTCGTGAGTCATATACGACTCATTGGACAGTTAAGTTGTTAAGCCGTATGATGGCAACCGCGAGTGCCTCAATTCTTTTAACATAAATTGCAATAACGCGATTGAGCTCGCATCTGATATTCAAAAACCAATTTTATTGAAACATATCTTATGCCAACTAGAGGGAAAAGCTGAGCTTGCCTGCTCGATCAAAGAGTTTCAAAATTGGAACCAGTTAAGGGAATTCTTAAAAGCGCAGTTTTCGGATAGAAAACACTATTCTCATCTATTAACCATATTACAAGAGAGCAGACAAGGCCAGAAAGAATCAGTTAACCAATATTGGCTTAAGATTTAAACTTGTTTATCACATTTATTAACGGAAATTATCGTTATCTAATTATAAAAATTCAGAAATTCTAGGTCGCCGCAACGCGGCAATGTAGGACCTAGCCCTGCATCATTTTATTCTGGGCCTTAAGCCCAATTTGTCGTTAATCTTAAGGTGTAAAACACCTAAAAATTTAGGAGAAGCGATAAGTATCGCTACATGTGAAGAATGCACAATGCAGTCAACATTTGATAGACGACAGCAACGAGAAGTTCTGAAAATTTTAAACAAACATCCTTCCGACGGCCTCCCGTCTCTAAATTTCAAAATAACTAAAGTTTTATTTAAAGTAACAAATAATAATTTTTGAAGTGAAAGCTGACATTTTAATTCATCCACTATTTTCCTAGTATACGATTAAATTATTATTTAGAGATTATTTATGTATACTAATGTATATTATGTTATATATAATTTTATAATAATAATTCATTGTTACAAATTAAAAAAAAAATCATTTTTGACGTGACAACGTCTTAAATTAGGTTGCGGCTGGGAGTCACTTATGAAAAAGTGTAACGCCCGGTAACGTTACGATGAGTCACCGAACGAGAGAGAGGCCCGCCGAATGCCTTGCGTCTCTCTCCCACTCAACTATGATCGGTCTGCCGCGCGCGCAGCACTAGAGAATTAGGCGCATTGAATCGGCGCATGCTTGTGTCTCTGTCTTTGTCTTTCTCGAACGTTCTTGGCGTTGGAAAAACAAGAAAGCGTCACAATACAAGTTCACACGTGTGGTTAAAGTATCGTCAGCTGTGTCTGTATTGAAAATATGGAGTGCTTAGATTCGTCATTTATCATTTACAACAACTACAACAATAAAGGTAAATAATTGTACACTGATATTTCATTATCGTAAACTATGATTGATTGATTAATTGTTAGATTGACACAAAAGTTGAGAAACTGAGTTTATAGGTTATGTCATACTATTGATAAATGTTGATAGTGTTAAGTAAATTATTAGTTTAAAATTAATTAATTAATTAATTATTATTTTACAAATTTCTTTTGAAAAATGCAACCATTCCATCAGTATTTTCATATGACGTTGTCACGTTCAACTATCGTCAGTAAACCGACTTTACAGACAACCGATTTTTTTTTTACATTGACAGCTTAGCGTTAACGAAACGCACTCTCCGAATTTGGTCGTGTTACAATGATGTTTACAATATGGCTGCTCAATGCTCATTCGTCATCACAAGTTGCCTATGCTTACGACAACGAGTACTGTGCGTGTTAGAATCTCTGTTATCCATTGTTATTTATTTGTTAAATATTCTTGTTATAGTGTTGTAGCATCTGCAAACGCGTCACTTACGCATCCCTACTACCACACGCCGTGTCTCAACGCACACATGCACACCTCGCGCCTATAAATGACCGCGCCGGCGCAGGTCCCGGCAGTTTCATATTCTCATTCGCAGAGGCAACAGCAGGCGCATCGCGCCCGCCATCCGCCGCGACCCCTGATCGTCCAGCAACAGCCGAGACCGCGACTGCGTCCACAAGCGCGCCCCCCGCCGCGCCGCCGCAGCCGCAACCGAGCATCAGTATCGACGCCGCAACGCCCACAGCAGCCCCCTCCGCCGGCAGATTTCCTCCGCTTATAGTGGAAAAAACTCCCTAACTGGCACCAACACCTCAAGGTGCTCAAGGAGCAGTTAGGGAGGACCCCCAATGCACGCCCCTTCGGGCAGGGAGTGAGATTCTCCCCGAAGGACGTCGGTGAGTACAGGCTGATCCAGTCGTACCTCACCGACCTAGAAGCCCGGGAGAGAATCTCCTGGTACGCATACTCCCTGCCAAAGGAACAGAGTCTGAAGGTGGCCATCAGGGGGCTGCCATCAAACACGGACCCGCAGGATATTATGGAAGAGCTCCGCGACCTGGGCTACTCGCCAGAGTACGCCCGCGTCATCCGGGCCCGCAGAGGACGGCCCGGTTGCATCCTCCTTGCAATCCTTAAAAGGACGGAAGACCTCCTACCGGGTATATACGCAGTGAGAGAACTGCTGTGTATGCCCGGTATCAAGATCGAGGCATGGCGCGGGAAAAAAGGACCGGCCCAATGCCACCGCTGCCAGCAGTTCAGACATAGTTTGCATAACTGCCATCTGAAGAAGACTAAGGTCGCCCCTCCTACCGCACCAGCACCCGCTGCTCAGCAGCCGCAAAAGCTGCCGAAAAGAAGGAAGCCGACCACCGCAACCCCTGCTCCCACTCCCAGAGAGAAGCAGAGCCGGGGGAGCAACGAGGAGGCCTGCATCAATCAACTGAGGCTCCTGCAGGACCTAACCAAGATGCTGCAGTCAATTATCACTGCATTAAGCGAGGGCCACGACGTAGGGCCGGCTATTCGGTGCGGCATCGTAATGATGTCCGCCCATTGTGAGTAGCGGGCCCTACGTCTACTACAAAGATTCCCCCCGCAGAATGCGGGGAAGAAGAACACCGGACCGTCCTGCAGCGCCAGCAGCACCAGACCTCCGCGACCAACCAGGACGACAGGGGATCCCTGTCGACCAACCCCCAAGACCTGCTCGTGTTTACGAGCAGCGGAAGAACCCTCCTTCTAAAGGCTTGGCCTTAACAAGGACACCCCGCAGAGGCCTCGGCCTTAGCGAGAAGACAACCACGATGGTCCCGGCAGTCTGCTTTGCGCTTCCATCGCATCCGCAGCGGAACAGTGGTTGAACAAACAGACTACTCGGCTTGTACTGCGTCGGTTGTGTCCGTACGGTGCATCGCTACCGCGAACGCCTATTCTGACTCACCGGTCGTAGAACTCGCGTCTTTCTATTATATTATTGTTTATTGTTATTAATATTTCATCTTTGAATAAACATCAACTTTATATTTTGGCCATTTGTTTCCATTTACTAACCCATAGAAAAACATTGGTTACAGTGTTGTTTTGTTATTTTGTTGTTTTTTTTTTTATTTTGTTTTGTTTGTTTTGTTGTTTTCGTTATAATGAGTCCCAACCGGGTCCGAGTGGCCTCCAGAAGTTTTCTTCTCCAAAGAAAAAACGAGCGAGGTGTTCACTCATTTCCTCGAAGAAAACGATAATATACAACATTTATAAAACTACGAGGGTGCGTTTTTAAGTCCGCGGAATGGCAGGGTTGGAGGGGGGATAGCGGGCTCGTTAAGGGCGGTACGTGTTAAGTGACTCATAAATAGTATAAATATAAAGTTTTATCACAATTGCATGATTAGTTTTAAAACTATCGACAATTAAACAACTCAATCCGGAAGAAAATTGGAAGTATGGAGAAAATCGAGCATCGCGCCGTTATAAAGTTCCTTACCAAGCAAGGAAAGTCTGTGCAAATCATAATGGAAGAGATGTCATCGGTTTATGGGGACTCTTGCCCTGGAAAAACGATGGTTTACAAGTGGAACAACCTTTTTAAGCAAGGCAGGGATTCACTTGAAGACGACCCACGACCAGGACGGTCTGTTGAGGTGACCATTCCGGAAACGATAGCGGAAGTCGAAAAATTAGTACTGGAAGATGCTCGGCTAAAGAAGAAACAGCTTGCAGAAATGGTTGGAGTATCGGATACAACCATTTTTAAAATTCTGCATGACCATCTTGGCATGACTAATGTCAGCGCGCGGTGGGTGCCGAGAATGCTCACGCCGCCTCAGAAACAACAGCGCGTTGAATGTTCCCGTGCGTTTTTGAACCTCTGTGGAGAAGATAAGGATATTGTACTGAATCGAATTGTTACTGGAGATGAAACTTGGGTTCACCATTATGAACCTGAGTCTAAACAAGACTCCATGCAGTGGCATAAAAAGGGTACAGCACCTCCTAAAAAGTTTAAGGTGTCACAATCGGCCGGCAAACTCATGGCGACAGTCTTTTGGGATGCAGAAGGAATTTTGTTAATAGATTACAAAGATAAAGGTGTCTCTATAACCGGAGAATATTACGCAACAATCTTGGAGCGGTTAAAAGAAGCCATCAAAGAAAAAAGACGAAGAAAATTATCCAGAGGTGTCCTGCTGTTGCACGACAATGCGCCCGTACACAAGAGCCGTATTGCACTGGCTGCCCTGCATAAGGTGGGCTTTGATATTTGAAAATCACCCACCCTATAGTCCAGACCTGGCTCCCAGCGATTATTATCTCTTTCCAAAAATGAAAAAAGAGCTTCGTGGAAAGAAATTTTCTACAGACGAAGAAGTAAAGGACGCAATTTCCTCGTATTTTTCCGACAAGGACAAAACATTTTTTTATGAGGGTTTAAATAAGTTAATACAAAGATCTGAAAAATGCATTCGTCTTGCAGGAGAATATGTAGAAAAAGAAAAATAATTTTGACATTTTATTTTCGCTCCTTGCTTTCCTTTCGCTTTTCATTCCGCGAACTTAAAAACGTACCCTCGTATATAAGAAATCTGGCCAAAAAATAGTTTTATATACAGTAAAGATGTCGCAAAAAAAACTGCACAAACTGCCGTACATTTGAGTTCTGTGTAGCGAATTATAAAAAAATATCAAACTCATAAACTCCAGCTCCTAAAAAGGGGACAATAATGGACAAATTGGACGATATGACATTGAGTGGAATTCGTAGAAAGGATCACACGTTATTCTTTAATGCCGATCCACCAACAATTGAAAAAGTTTTAAAATTAGTGAAAGAGGACGACAGCTTATCAAGCTTTAAAAGAACTATCTTCCAAAAAGTTTTAAATAAACTGAACCTGAACTGAAGTGTCCTCATAGAAAAGGAAGAAATTGAGCGATGGCGCTTCTATTATCTTCAAAAAATGGTAAGGATGAGGGAAGAAAAACGCAAAAAATATTATTTGGACGAGACTTGGGTTAACGAATGTATGTAAATAAACAATTTTAACTTATACAGTGTGGCCCATCGATTTGGATTCTGTTTATTATTTCTGAAAGCTCAAGAGTTACTTTAACGGTATTAGTAAAATTTCTTTCAAAACTTATCGACTATGAAAAAATAGGGACTTTTAGCCTTTTTTTTTAAAAAAAAAAAATATGTTGTTTTGACGTGACAACGTCTTAAATTAGGTTGCGGCTGGGAGTCACTTATGAAAAAGTGTAACGCCCGGTAACGTTACGATGAGTCACCGAACGAGAGAGAGGCCCGCCGAATGCCTTGCGTCTCTCTCCCACTCAACTATGATCGGTCTGCCGCGCGCGCAGCACTAGAGAATTAGGCGCATTGAATCGGCGCATGCTTGTGTCTCTGTCTTTGTCTTTCTCGAACGTTCTTGGCGTTGGAAAAACAAGAAAGCGTCACAATACAAGTTCACACGTGTGGTTAAAGTATCGTCAGCTGTGTCTGTAGTGAAAATATTTATATTCATATCAATAAATATTCTACCGAGAAAAAGACGTTGTCACGTAAAATCTTCGCCCGTAAAACCGACTTTACAGGCAACCATTTCTTTAATGTAATAAAATTACAGCCTTACATGTATCACACGTCCGCGAGCGCCCAAGTCAATTCAAACGAAAAACAATCGCGTCGTCTGCTCAAAGGAAGCGCACCTTA
Source organism: Epargyreus clarus clarus (assembly GCA_014595695.2). Lineage (NCBI taxonomy): Eukaryota > Metazoa > Arthropoda > Insecta > Lepidoptera > Hesperiidae > Epargyreus > Epargyreus clarus. The sequence goes on along the minus strand of JACTTY020000155.1, from coordinate 192,392 downwards.
AAAAGTGTCAACGTGTAATGGATACATTTAGTGCGGAGTTGCAATTTATGCAAGAGTCCTGGCATAAATTTTGTCGCAAGCCACTAAATCCGGATCCAAGTTGCTATCGCTTCTCATATTTCATTTTTTTTTTTTGGAAAATCAAGTGTAACTCACAAAATGTCCCCATAATAGCACTTTTTTAATAATTATTTATAATCTACTACATAACTGCTACAAATTCACAGAACATTATTAATACTTATCTATTAAAAAAATCCGACAACTTCTTGAACATTTGGCAATATTCAAATAAATAGTCGCTCCGGTAGGTATACAGGTTCCTAGAAACAGTTTTTTCACAATGGGTCCACATTACGTACGCATTTTTGTCGGCTTATCGGCTAGCGTTACTTCATTCAGTTGACTGTACCCGTGACGCTACGAATTTTTTGATTTGTGCCCTATTTAATTTAGTAAAGACAAGTTAAGTTTTATCTCTACAATGGTTCGATTGTGTGATCTACATTTGCATTTGTGTGACATGCATTTTACTCTCCGTATACCGACTCTTCGATATCGATAGGAGACGAATGCTTAGCATAGGGTTAGCGCGTATTAAACCTAGCAATTCCTCTTCCACACCTACATCAACGATGACGCCGGGCTCATATTTTTGTGGAAATAATCCTGTTTCGCAAAAACGACGATGTACAGCAATGAAGGATTTGTACCCAAGTACTGGTCTACCTAGATAGCGTCGTCTGTACTCTTCGACAGCTGCGCGTGCATTCCTATTACCAACACTGTAAATAAGATAAAACCACCGTAAATAAGTAACTCTGTCTGTCTGTCTGGTTGTCTTTTCTTCACGCCTAAACCACTGAACCGATTTTAATGACATTTTGTACAAAGATAGTCTAAAACCCGAGAAAGGACCTAGGATAGTTTTTATCCCGGAAATCCCACGGGAATTAGGGATGGCGATCTAAGATCGATTAATCGGAGAATCGATCTTTTGGACCAAAAAGTCGATTATTTAAATCGAAATTGAATCATAAACTATGCATTTGATCAAGTGATGATCTTTAGCAAAGTTGTTGTCCACGGGCCCACGAAGGTTTCAGAGTTGGTACGACCAATTTTCGCCATTGTCATTCCAATGAAGGTACGAATATTCAGTTTTATGTATGTATGTATTTAGTATGTCACATTATTTTCTTTTAAACGCGGGCGAAGCCGCGGGCAAAAACTAGTTATAATAAAGGATAATTTGAAATAGAAAACAAACTTCTAGAATCAAACGACAAAAATTTAAGTGATTTTGGATTACCTTCTTCCGTTCGTACCCAGAATAATACTATTGACACAATGATACAACAGTATAACAGAAATTATCTAACAACGTTTGTTAATGACAATGTGCCAAAATTAGTACCAGATTAAAGACATGCTTATGAGACTATTGTGGACAGCGTGAACAACATGGGGAGATTTTTTTTTTTTTTTGGATGCACCAGGAGGCACCGGAAGGACTTTTCTTGCAAATTTGATACTTGCTAAGATACGGCAATCAGGGAAGATAGCGATTGGAGTTCCTTCTTCAGGAATTGCTGCAACTCTCTTGAACGAAAGAAAAACTGCTCACTCTACGTTTAAACTCTCGCCCTCTACTCTAGCTAGCTCTACAATAATCGCTTTAGTTATGTATCCTAAAACAACGGGTTGCACTCCGGGACTACCGGCAGAAGTGAAAACTTAGTATTATTTACATTTAAATATTTTCATCATTAACGACTTTAACGTCCACAGAAAGACGATTTGTGTAGCCTGCGGATGATGACTGCGTCGTCGAGGTTAGTGTCGGTGTCTGTGAATTGACCTGGGAATCGTTTTGTTGATCGTGTCTTACCTGGGTAGGCTTTTTGCAGCAGTAACCGGCATCCACGCGAGCGGAGCCGCGGGCGACCGCTAGTTTATCATATTTTTATAAGTAACGAGGATGGATTTGTGGAAAATGCAGAATTAATTTTCGAAAGTAAAAAAGGTGAACGCGACTATCATAGAGAGATGAACTCGAATGTGTTTGAAGAGTGGTTCTCTAGAACTCTGGAAAAATTATAACAAAACTCCATAATTGTAATGGACAATGCTCCGTATCATTCTCGACGCTTGGAACGAGTTCCTTCTATGCATTGGTTAAAAAAAGACATACACAGTTGCCTAACAGAAAAAGGTATCTCGTTCCAACCAGAGATGATAAAAGCACAGCTTATGGACTTGGTAACACCTGAACGGGAAAAATACTCAACATTTGTATGCGATACAATGACGAAGCAGCACATCATTGAGGTATTAAGATTATCACCATACCATTGGGAATTAAATCCTATCGAGTTGATATGAGGCCAAGGAAAAGGCCATGTCGCAGCAACAAACAAACAAAACATTTAAAATAATTGATTTAAAAAAATGTTAAATGAATCAATTAAATCTATAACTTCTGCGACAATGTGTCAATCATGTAATTAATAAAGAGGAAAAGAAAATGGCAGAACTTGACGGCATTACAGATCATGTAATTGACAATTTTATTATTCGAGTGACAGACAGTTCAACAACTTCATCAAGTTCTGCCAGTGATGAAGAAGATGATTAATTTATTTATGTTGGCATTCTTTCCCGTTTATAGTAAATTTGATGAATAATAACAACATGTCTGTTATTTTGAACAAGACTTACAAACTATAATAATTACAATCTGTAGTTTACTAATATCTACATTCTCTTTATATATATCTACATTCTCTTTATATATAAAATTACTAACCTTCGAAGTCTCTTTATGAGTCTTATTCAAAATTTATCAGAGGCGGCCAACAAAACCTTAAGGATTTGTATTTTTACATGATGTATTAAATACTTGTAATTTGTTTTATTTTATTTGATCATACATACAATCATACATACATACATACATGTAATAATAAGTTTTTATTTTTAGTTACAACTAAATCCATTTTAATTTTATTTCCCAATCTACTCTGGAGTAGAGTATTTACTAACTTACAGTCTATTTATTCCCTTTGAGTTCAAATATGAGACGTGAGCGCGGCACAGGAGTGCAGCATTTTTTGCGACTCGAGATCGGCCCTCGAGACTGTGGTTAACAATGTCTCCCTTCACCCCATTGCGTTCAAAGTGCGACAAAATATGACAACACCCAATATTCCACCCAAAAGACTGAAGCTTTTTTGGGTGAAAGCACACATTGGGGTAGAAGGTAACGAGAGGGCTGACTCAATCGCGAAGGATGCTGCACTCCGGCCTCAAGGGGAAGTGGATTATGACCGGTGTCCGGTTTCATACGCCAAGCGGCAGCTCCGGCTGAACACGCTTGGCGAATGGAACCGGCGATATCAGAGTGGGACGACCGCTAGTATCACGCGCATGTTCTTCCCTTGCGCGCTGGAGGCATACAGAGTAGTGAGGAAGATGAGGCCGTTTGGGATCCAGACACAAGTCCTCACGGGGCACGGTGGGCTTTCCGAATATCTGCACCGTTTCAAGTGCAAGGAAAGCCCATCGTGCACGTGTGATCCCGACGTGCCGGAGTCAGTACCACATATTTTGTTCGAATGTCCAGTCTTCGGGCGCGAGAGGGAAGACTTGCAGCAAAAGCTCGGAGTGAACGTGGGAACGAGAACGGTTGCGGGAATCATGCAGGGTCGGAAGAGGGAGGAATTTATGTCATTTGCCGAAAGGGTAATGGAAGCTGTATGCAAAAGGAACAGTAGTAATGCGATCGAGCGTTAGACGATGAATGGAGGAGGGCACGAATAGGGTACGATGGACAAAGTCCCTGATAATGTCGGGGGGCCGAGTATTATTTAAAAAAAAAAAAAAAAATATGAGACGTGTGCATTTTGCTATGGAGGATATTAAGCTACCATATCTACCCTATCATACAAAAGAATATTAAGTGATCGCTATAAACTGCAATATTTTATTATGATCAAAATAGAATATCACACAGCATAATAAGAAAATTATATAAATTCACTTAATATCCGTTTAAATGCTATTTTAAAATTATATTTTGCAAGATTATTCTCCCGCGTAACAGTACAAGATATCTTTAATTTAGAACACCAAGAAAAACGACTTCGACACGAAGAAAGTCTTCTTGGACGAAAGAAAGAGAAAAAAATGCTTCGAAATAAGAAGCAAAAAGAAAATAAAGAGAAGAATTCAAATAATGCAAAGAATTCAAATAAGTCGTCAGATTTAATTAAAATGATTGTCATGATTTTGTAAGTTATTGAATTATTTAATAGTATTTTTCTTAATAAAACCTTCTTTTTAAAAGTACTTGGCTTAATAGCTGTAATTGTCATGTTTATTTATTTATTTATTTATTAAACGTTGCCAACATTCATTACACCTTTACATTTTAAATTAAACAATACACAAAAGTACAAGGTAAGTGCTAGAATAATTATAGGCAAAGACAGCATGAAAACAAGACATCAGTTTACACAAAAATAAAGTTAAATTAAATTATATTAACATTAAATTTAAATTAAATTTTTCTTTTAAATTAAATTAAATTTAATGTTAAAAGAAAAAGATTTTGGTTAACTGTCAATGATGAAAAAACGGTGGTGTGGTGAAGAATATAGTATTTCAATGAAAAAGGAAAGAATATATGTAAAAAGAAATAAACATTATAGAAGGGAGCCAATTATACTGTGAGAGAAATAAATATATAGTGTTCAAAAGGTATTGTCACTTCATAATCAGATCAAGATCATACTATGAGCAGTTTGACAGAAGTGTCAATTAGATTGAAGAACCCTGTGGATTAGACAAGAAATTGCAAAAACATACTGAAGATAAGCAATTGTGGTGGGCCGCTGTTCTCGAACAAATAATGCCCATAGTATTTTTATTAGCAGGCAATTTTTTTTTTATATTTTAGTAGTAGCAGACGAGCATGCAGTCCACCTGATGGTAAGTGGCTACTGCCGCCCATGGACATCTTTAATCAACCCCAGATAGGATTAGATATTTCTACCTGAGGTCGGTTACAGATGCGCCGCTACTCCTGAGGACTAAGCTGGAACGCCTCGGAAAAGTCTGTCTCTCTTACCACACCCTTCAAAAAAGAAAACAGCAGCGCCTAACACTGCTGTTATTATTAGGCAGAAATAGGTGTGGCGGTGGTAGCGCCGGAGTCGAACCACAAAGGGTTCTATAATTATAATTTGTTATTAAAGGAAGCTTTTTCCCCAGTAAGGACCAAGACTTCTAACACCAAATTATACAACAAAATGGTGCATATTTGACCCAAATCAGGCCAAAAATCTTAAACACTTGTTATTTTAATCACATTGACTTTTTATGATAAGTTAAATTATTTTTATTAATTAGTTTAAGTGGGAAACCATTCTAATTAAATAAATAAATAAATAATTTTCAAAGGCTTTTTTGAAAAACATGTATAGTTTGAGGTTAGCAGAAACCCTAGAAGACACTTCAAATTTGCTGTTGCTAAGAATAAAAGCATAACAAACTTGCTTAAGACTATTAGTGTAGTGTCTTAGATTAATTCTTTTCGTCACGAGAACCAAATGATTTATTAACGATAAAACTTGCCGGACTGTCTCTGTAGTTTCGTTAATTTTAAGTTTTATATTTAACTCAGATTGTGATATGAAACCAAAATAATAAATATTTAGCACTTTTATTAATATTGATTAAGCAATTTTATTGATATTGATAGCCTAGTGGTTAAGAAACTCGGCCTCTCGATCGAGGGGTCAGAGGTTCAAATCCCAGGCACACAACTCTGATTGTATTTAAAGTTATGTGCGTATTAGAAATTAATTATCACTTGCTATAATGGTGAAGGAAAACATCGTGAGGAAACCTGCATACCTGAGATTTATAAAAAAAAATCTCAAATGTATGCGAAGTCACGCACTTGTCCAGCGCGGCGGACTATGACCTCATCCTTCTCATTCTGAGAGGAGACCCGTGCCCAGCCCAGGACAGTAATGGGTTCGTGATGATAATTATTATTGTATTTAATTAGTATTTTGTTTTATTGTTTTGAATATTGTACTGTATAGAATTTTATTATTATTCAATTAATCAAATTATTATTATTGTTAGATTAAGTAGAATGCAACCAATTCTTAGTTCCAAAATGTCTCACTGAGGCGCTGCGTCCCTTCATTCTTAATATCTGTCAAATATTGTAATTCCATGTATGCTTTTACAATAAATGAAGTTGTATCAGAAATAATGTTTCGTTTATATATGACAATAATGCAAAATTCCTTCAATAATCATTTTTTATGAACCAAAAATTTTTCTTCAGTATTGAGACCTAACTGAAAACTTGCCGATCACTGTTTTAGAAAACAAGATACAAAAAGATGGATCACTAAAGATAATGGATCCATTGCTGATTGGTTACAAAGCTGATCAGAATAAGGATTCGAGACAATCAAAGATTTAAATTCTTCGTTCCAGTGGATATAAGAAATGAGTATATTATGATGGAAGAAAATTTGTGGTTTAAGAAAGCCTTGTAGTAGAAGTATTGGAGCAACCAATACTGAAATAGCTAAAATAAAACCAGAGACATTTGTTTCAGTACTTGCATTCACAAGCTGAAGAAAATAGCATCTGCTCAAGTTTTTTTTAAATAGTACAGGAAACGAGCATGCAGTCCACCTGATGGTAAGAGCCTACTGCGGCATGGACATCTGTAATCAACCCCAGATAGGATTACATTCCTACCTGAGGTCGCTCACAGATGCATTGCTACCCGAGGACTAACATGTCTCAGATAAGTATGTCTCCCTTACCACATTCTTCAAACCAGAACACAGCAGCGCTGAACACTGCTGTTATTAGGCAGAAATAAGTGTGATGCGTTAGTACGCAACACAAAATGCAACGTAATTATCACAGAAAGATGTGGCGACGCCAAAACAATGAGACAACGAAGTTCTATAACCTTCTATCACGATAAATTTAAACAAATCAACAAATACCTGATAAGAAATCGAAACTTCGAGAACAAAGATTCTTGCGACTCTGAAACTGATAAACCACGACCATACCCTGTTAGTTACGAATGATTGAGTGAGAATTGACCGCGCGTGAAAGCAGTAAGCAGTGCTTACTGCTTTCACGCTTACTAAGCACCATAGCTGCCATTTTAGATTCACACAAAGACACACAGAATAACTCGCTGTAAAATTTCACCATGAATCCTTATCTCTGTAGCAATCTTCAATATTTTTTTTTACAAATATAGGAATTTGCAAAACTTTTAACGTTTTGCTTCATAACATAAGGATATTTCAATTTTCATGTACATGAACACAGAACAGAACACCTATACTCCTAAAGTCCTAACGGAGAAGAATGGTACATGAATTAAACGTCGTGTTTAGTTTTTTATATTAGTGTTTTACGGCCTAGCCGGGCCTTGGCTTCTTGCTTTTTAGCCAAAGTAACTTTAAGTTCATAGTACCATAGATTAGGGTTAATGATGTCAGATTGAGTAATCGTAAAATCGTATTTTTAATAAACAATCACTTTAACGTATCGATCTTAAATATCAGAAATGTACTTTTCATATTTGTATTTTTTTTTGGCTTGTTATGAAAATCTGATGAGAGTTATTATTTTTGAATAAAATAGAATAAATAGAAACAAAAGGTTTGCCATGAAGACGGTTTTTGGCGAGAAAAATAATTTTTACTGTGTATTTTTTTATTGATATTACTATTTTTCAAGCTATTTCCAGTTTTCCTTAATATTTAGTTTCTTTTTGCAGACGAATAGTTTTGTATTTTAGTATTTGGGTTTACAGTTTTTGCAGCAAAAAAGTAATAGAAAGTCGATTCATAAGAATTCTATATCGATAGATTTTTTTGTGAAACTGTTGTGCAAACTTCCAATGAAGTCGATTAACAGATCTGTGGTCATTTGGTTAGGGTTTGCGCACAAATTGACAACGACACCTAAAAATAAAATTGCATTGCAGTTGCACACAGTAAATAGGTAATAGTAAATAGAGGTGATCTGGTAATATGTCAGTAGAAATACAATAAGTCGTTTGACTACTATTATATTAAAATATCCATATTTTTTTTTGTCTGAGGTATTTAGTTATTTACGTCAACTCTGAGTAGGGATGTAAGATTAATGGAAAAAATCGATTTTTCTTTATTAAGATTAACCGATTTTTCTAACCGATTCGTTTTAATAAAAAGAATAATCATTGTATTATTTAAAGGTACACGCTTTTCATATTCCAATAATAAATATAAAAATGAAATAAAATTATATGATTAAAAAAATAACCAATTAGAAACTAAAAATCAAAGGCAATGTCTATTTAAAATTTTAACGTAAGGAATTAGGGAACCAAAAATTATTGATACAAATTTAAGTACTATTAAACGTTTTTTATTATAATAAAAATAAAATGATAGGCATCACAACAAAATGACAAACGTAAAAACTAAAATATAAATCAAATTAAAACAAAATTGCCATAAAATGTCCAGTCCTATTGTACATTTGACTAGTTTTAAAATAAAATACTTAAAGTGAGGATTAAAAAAACTTAAATACAAATGTTTCGTTAATCTTCAAGTTTAAACAATAAAATAATAATGAATGTCACAAATGTCCAGTCCTATTTTACATTTGACGAGTTTTAAAATAAAATACTTAAAACAGACACAAAAATAAAAAAAACATGTGAGCCGTCACGGGACGCCTGGCAGATGTGAAACATCGACATTATTTTGTAAAAGTAATATGCAGAAAAGAACATATTGTGATAGGAACTAAATATGTCATAATGATAAAATAAAATATTGCGATTTTTGCGCACGGCATGCGTCGCCACGCCAGAAATCGGTTTTACGTGCGGCTATAGATGTTTCACATCAAAAACAAAACGACCATGTTGTCTCAAAAACTAAACTAAAATACAAATCTTTTGTTAATCTTCAAGTTTAAACAATAAAATAATAATTACGTTTAAAATTGGGCCTATTAAATTGTGACCATCAACGTTACGTTATACGTTACGTTATATGCATCAACTTAAATCGAGATTTTTCTTCCAACGCATAGATGGCGCTGTTTAGAAAATTGAAATTTACTGCAAGATTTTTTCATCCGTCGCATAGACATGAGCTTTATATTTCGTTTTCTGAAAATCTGAAATTCTGTTTCTAAAAATCGATTTAAACACGTTATTTATATGTTCGATTTATTAAAAATCGATTAATGTTAATATACAAATCGATTTTAACAATCGATTATTTTTTAATCCCTTTGAGTAGTTATCATTTATTTTTGGTTCTGTGCTGTAATCTGTGGTTTGTCAAACTCAATTGTGATTCGTCAGATTTGTGGAGTATGGATTCAGGATTTTCTTTCTCTTCTTTGCACGCCGGCATCAGGATGTGAGCAAGATGTGTCGTTTTTAAAATGTGAAAGTTTAAGCTTTTCACCTTAACCTAAATCTGCATTCAAAACACGTGTTGTAAATTATGAAGATTCGTTCCAAGAACGCGAAATAACGCGTAGTAAAAAGAAGGTATTCGTTTAAATTCCTCTCCCTGTTTCGGCGTGTTAAAAATTATCAATATTGCTTTCCGGGCAAGGTCTTAAATTACGTTTGTGTTGTTGTCGTCACATTACTGTCCCACTGCTGGGCAAGGATCTCCTCAGTCACGCTGACAAACTGCGATTTGGTTCGAAATTTGATAAAGTTCTAAATGCGTCTAGATTTCTGAAGCGTGTAGGTAAAACCGCATAAAACTGGTAGTCCGCTCTGAATATAGAAATGAATCGCTGCTCTGCTTGTAACAACTTCAGAGCGGACTAGCAGTTTGGCGCGAACTTTAAAGCAAGTAATATGAAGATAACTTTGACAAATCAGATGTTTGGGTTTTGAATTTCGTCATTGAAAAGCTGAGTTTCAAAATTCAGATAAAACTGGTCTAAAGTAGTTTCTTGGGCCGCTTCTTCCGCTTAATAGCGAAATACCTTCCGAAGTGGTGGTAGTTTGTTGACTTTCAAAAAGTATTCTATATGAATCATTTTCGAATAAATGTGATTTGAATTTGAATTTCAGTGCCATATTGCTTTAGCTTGTTTTGTATGGAACTTAAAAATAAATGTGTTATTAATAACACTGGTGTGTTATAGGGTAATAGGCCAGGGCCTCTGATCCTGGGGGGCCTACAAATATCTACAAGTTCCCTTGTAGACATTTCTAAAACCTTGTAAAATTAAATCAACTTTTTAGACTGCGGGCCTCATTCAACACTTCTGCCCTGGGTCTCCGATGAGTTTAGTCTGCTACTGTTCATAATGGTTGTATTGTTCTTTCTTGCCCATAATTGCTCATAATTGTATTCTTTGTCCTGCTACTCTGTTCAGTATTGTGCCAAATTTTGGGCAGATATTGTCTCTTGTCTTATTAATAACCTCTCATCTCACTTCTTGTGAATAAAAAAAAAACTTGTTTGTTGCAATTTAAGGAGGTAGAAGCCTTTGTGGATTCCGGTGGCATCATCGCACCTATTTCTGCCTATTTATTTTAAAAAAATCTCATTACATCATGCATATTACAATTTAGCAGATATTCAAACAGATCGCATTCAGGTGCAATGTCTAGGACAGCAGAGAGAGAGAGGTATGGGAGATTGCGTATTAGCCACAGTGCGGCAGTACGGATCAGCAAACAACTTATGTTTCCTGCTCCAAAGGTTATTTTGAGAAAAGTTGATTATTGGGTATAAATATAGTGCATAGTTATGCAAATCTGGGGTGTCAATCATACCTCTCAGAATTGTAAGAATGATTATAAGTTGGTTTAATAGTAGTGTTAACCGCAGTGTTCTGCGGTTAGCGCAGAACACGTTCCAGAGACGTTCCAACTTAATTCTCAGGACTAAGAATGTCTGTGATCAACCTCAGATAAGAATGTAGTCTTATCTGGGGTTGGTTACAGATGTCCATAATCTACAGTAGCCACTTACCATCAGATGGACTGCATACTCGTTTGCTACTCCTATTTTCTTGTAAAAAGTTAATAACAAGGTATTGTTTTGCAATAAATATTATTTCCTTTCTTACAGTAATGGGTAAAAAAGTTAATCTGCTTTCTTATTCGTTTTATTGTTATTTTGTAAATCTAATAAATTTTCATTCACACACAAACTGAATAATTATTTCTATTGTGAGGTCTCATTGTCAACCCATTATTGTCCCACTGGGCACGGGTCTCCTCTCAGAATGAGAAGGATAGACTTCACATACCTTTGAAACCATTTTTTAACGTTTCTCAGGTATGTAGGTTTCCTCACATTTTCCTTCACCGTTTAACCAAGTGATAATTCATTTCTATAATAATTGTGGGGTCTATCAAACTGTTACACAATTGCATTTTGTGCTCATCACAAGTATCCAAAATTGCAAAAAAAAAGAATATTCTGTGTTATTTCCTTAATTTTGTTAATATGAGGTTCCAGCTTCGATAATAATTCTGGTATAATAAAGATGTCATCTAAAAATGAACAAAATATTATAGCTGTGATGAATAACTGCACGATTTTCTTATATAATCTCTCATCAATATATAATCACTATTTTTTGAGCCATTGTGATAAAAAATTTTCGTTTTGCAATTTTTGCAAATTTTCCTAATGCACTTTTTAACCCTAATAACAGCAGTCTTAGTGCTGCCGTGTTATGGTTTGAAGGGTGTGGTAAGGGAGACATACTTTTCCGAGCCATTCCAGCTTGGTCCTCAGAGGAAACAGCGCATCAGTGGCTGACCTCAGGAATCATCTATCTTTGTTGTTACAATTCGAGGTGTCTCTGTAATTTTCTCTTTAATCCTAACATATTGTTTTAATGGCTTTAAGAGTTTTCTATAATCTTGTTCTAAGTCTGCAGTGATAGAATGTGGTGACATAGAATTTTTTATTTAAAGTGTTCTGTATGCCCTACTATGAGCATGGAGCATATATTTCGAATCTAATTGCTTCCTATATTACAAGAAACAAATCCTAAGAGAGTGCGGTCTTTGGTTGACCGCTACACTTTTTATTTTGTTTTGATAAAACGCGTGGATATATTGATAAATTTATTGTCCTTGACACTAATCCTACATGGAGCTTAAATGCTGAAGAGCTGAAATTTTAATCACAAAAAATCACGCGGCTCACATAAATTGCTGGAGCAGCAGAATGTAGATTTGCGTCGTACAGGGTCTTGTTTTAAATTTCTTCTTACCAGACTGCTTAATTTATACTTGTCTTTTATTACTTTGAACATTTCTTTTATAACAGAAATATTTGATCCATTTTTTATTGATGGTACCTTTTATGTTTTTTTATTTCAGATGTTTCATAACTCCATAGATTTTAAATTTAGATTTTAAATTGGTAATAATTCATCCCATAATTTATGGTGCGCTGTTGAACTTTTTAAAGGCAAGACTGCCTTTAAAAAGTTCAACAGCGCACCATAAATTTTGGTTCTTAGGCCAAATTAAATATTCAAAAAGTTTGATCATTATAAGTAAAATATCAGCAGTAGCTCTCTTCTGTAAGAATGTTGTGAACTGAAAAAGAATATTATAAAGAGTGTAAATAAAACATCAAGTTGGAAGTGGAATAACTTCTCATTTTGTTCTCATTGTAATTAAAATAACTTCAAGGAATCATTTAATATCTGTAATTCATGGCATAAGATAGTCATCATTATCATCATCAACCCATTGCTGTCCCACTGCTGGGCACGGGTCTCCTCTTAGAATCAGAAGGATTAGGCCATAGTGTCATGGCATATATTAGATGTATGTGGTATATGTGCCAAAATGTTGTCCACATTATAGTTTATAGATGTTAGATCTAATGCAACCTTTTTAAACTTGTAAAACATTAATGAACACGGGACCATATTTCACTTTTATTTTGTTTTTTTTTTTTCTTTCTATACTGATGTGTGCTTCGTTAGTTTATTGATAAACCTAATGCCTTGTACACTATCAATAGAAACAATAGAAAATAACTGTTTTAAATGTTCCCATTTTGCTATTTTGTGCTCTCCATTAAGCACGGTTATTTTTATTTTTTTGTTAATCATAAGTGTCTTTCCCTTAAGGAGATGTGGTGGGCCAAAATCTGGAAAAAAAATGCCCAACCACATTAAAAGCACTTTTATTTTCTTCTTTATTCCGTTTCTTAGGTACTTGTCTTTTGTCAGAACGTAAACTGTTTATCACCCTTATTTATTGTGGATTGGTCACACACAGTAGCCATAACTTTTAGACCTGTGCTATTCATAAGTCTTATAATATTTATCACTAATTGCATTAATTTCAATCGTCCAAATTCTCAAACAAATCTAAATAATCTGAATTTAAAATTAATATAAGTATAATTATTTTTCTTCTTTTTTATCCTTCTATATACTCGGTATAATTTAATATTAGAATATTTTAGTTATTCGTAGCCACCGTTTAACAACATGTCTTTGGGATGGCAGCGGTAACTTAATCCATTTGTTGGATGCTGTGGTGTTATTTAAATTTTAAATTGTCCGTCAACTCTTATGGCTCGACGCTCTTCGTCTTTTAACAGAATTGTTTCTTGGTCATCTTCTTTTAACAGTTTTAGATCTTGAGATGTCTGTGGTAACTTAATCTATTTATTGGGTATAGTCCGCGTAAAACTGCCAGTCCGCTCTGAATATAGAAATGAATCGTGTCGCCATAACAAATTGTATGACTACACCTGCTCGCAGAAACTTCAGAGCGGACTAGCAGTTTGGCGGGACTATATTGTGGCGAAGGGCGTTGTAAACGCCATTCGCCTCTCTTATGGTCAAATTAAATCGTTTATTTGTAGAATAATTCATAAACAATTAAATCTGACCCTGTTGGAAAGGCAAAATTTGACAATTTGACAATTATTTTGCTAAATTATTCTTATTTATTAGCTATATAGTTTCGAGGTAGCTGCATGTAGGGAAATGACATTGTTGATTAAAAATCGATTTTTAATTAATCGATTTTTTTTTAAGTATGTAAAATCGATTAATAAATAATCGACTTTTCTTAAGAAAATAATCGATTTTGTTGTATAAATCGATTTTTTCTTAATTTTTCAGTTGATTTCAAAATAAACGCCATATTCAATATATCAATATATTTATTAATTAAGAATAAACAACAGAAACAGTAAGTTCTTATATAATCAACACAAATTAAAGTTTTAAAAGAATTAAATTTTTTTTTTCACATAAATCAACAAAATTAAATTATTCAAATAAAAAAACTAGATATTCCTACTGAAATAGTAAGTTCTTATAAAATCAACGGAAATTAAAATTTTAGAATAATCAAATTACAAAAGGTTCAAATTAAAATAAATCAACAAAATAAATTATTTAAATAAAAAAAAACTAGAAATCCGTAGGCAATGAGTTCAGAAATAATAGCTTAGGTAAGCGTTTGGATAATATTCGGCTCCTGGTCTTTGTTAATATGGCGCCAGCTTTCGAGAATAATCTCTCTGCTGGAGCCGAAGAAGCCGGTACCAATAGGTGCTTACACGCCAAATGTGTGAGTTTGGGATAAGCTCCCTCATAGCTTTTCCAGGATTCTAAAGCGTCTTCTTTTAATCCTATTAGAGGCGCAGCTATGTACAAGCTTAATTCAGATGTCTGAATTTGACTTCGACTTGTTCTCATAGTCTCCAACAACAACTTGTTGTGGGTTTCCCAAATATCATCATTATCCACATCATCAGCGGCCGAAGTTATTGACAGAGGGCAATCCTCAGGTTCTCGGTTTTCTTCAATGGATTTTTTAATGTAGTTCATAGTTCTTGCCAAAGATGCTCCGTCATCAAGGTGTAATTTTTTAAAACGAGGATCTAGAAATGTTGCAGTATTAAATAAATGAACTTTTTGTATGTGCTCAAATCTTTTCTTAAATTCATTTATTATTGAATTTTTTAATTGAATGGCCAAATCATGCGATGGATATGTTTTTTCCAAAAACTGTTGCAAGCACATTATAATAGGAATAGCTTTACTTGCGCTAACATATTTTTCAGTGCACATCTCCTCGCTTACTTTCTCAAACGGTTTGAGAATTTTTACGACCTCTTTCAGTACAGCAATTTCACTAGCTTGAATCATAGGAGGAGCATTAGGGTAGTTCAATAAAATACCGCCAACCGTCCCACTCATAGCTATAAACCTTTCAAGCATATGTAATTGAGAATTCCACCGCGTTGAAACATCTCCTATCAGGTGTTTAATTTTTCCTTCCGGTACATTTTCAGCCTTTTGAGAATTTCTCAATTGGTCTGCAGCAACTCCGCTCTGATGGAACCATTGTACGATTCTGCGAACTTTATCGATAAATATTTTTATTTCATTTACCATGACTGAATTTTGCACAACAAGGTTTAATGTGTGGGCTATACAACGAATATGCTTTGCTCTTCCAAATGTTAATTCAATGGCTTTTACTATATTTGCACCATTGTCTGTAGTGACGGCCACAATTTTTTCATCAGGAATTTCCCATTTTTCACAAATATGTTTAATGGTGGTTGATAAATATTCGGCGGTATGACTCTCCGAAAGCGGCTCACAAGCTATATTGAAAGAAACAATCTTAAAATTTTTGATAAAATGAATAGTTACTCCCAGATAGCTCTTCATTTGTAAATCCTTCCATTCGTCAATCGTTAAACATATATTGGTAACGGATTGTAACTTTTTGATTATAACAGCTTTTTTTTCCTCGTATTTTCCATCAATGATGCTGGTTATAGTTTTGCGACATGGGATTTTATATAATGGTGCAAGTAATTTAATCAATTTTCCAAACCCTTCTCCTTCAACCACACTGAAGGGAAGGTTATCGCGGTATATCAGTTCTGCTATAGCGTCTGTAATCTGTTTGTTTTTTGAACCCCCTGATCCAAATTCTAATATTTTTGAGAATGACGCTTCTATGCCTTTTTTTTTGTCGTTTAGGAGTTGAAGACTCTACAGAATCTTCAATTTGAGATGCGGAAGTAGTCAGTATCATATTCACAGAGTCTTCAGAACATGTAGATGTCGATGGCTTTAAAATCAAGTCTGCAATTGATTCTTCCTGCGAATTGTTTCCTGACTTGACAGGATGATCCTACAACAAAATTAAATTGGTTAAGAATATCCTTTAACATATTTAATTATTTATTTACACAACACTCGTCTATTATTACAAGTGTAACCCCAATGCAATAGACCGGCAAAAATAAACATGCTATTCAAATAAAATTAAATAAAAATAGAAATTAATTTACAAAGATAATAAACAAAACGTGATTAATATTATTATCAAATGGCCACTAAACTAATAGAATATTTCGTATAATATAAGCCAATCAAAATA
This sequence comes from Epargyreus clarus clarus, assembly GCA_014595695.2. Classification (NCBI taxonomy): domain Eukaryota; kingdom Metazoa; phylum Arthropoda; class Insecta; order Lepidoptera; family Hesperiidae; genus Epargyreus; species Epargyreus clarus. The sequence goes on along the minus strand of JACTTY020000155.1, from coordinate 175,897 downwards.
AAACTTAATTTTGACTTGATTGGGTGACCAACAAATCGATTTTTCGATGTAAACAGTGATGTTTACATCGAAAAATCGATTTGTTATCTGAATCGGTAAGTAAATCTTTCGATTTGTATACGCCCATCCCTAAACTACAACTGTCAAAATGAAAACTTTCACATGTCAATAGTGTTAATGAGCGGGAATTATAAATATAGTCCTGAATGGCCCTGATTTATCATTTGGTTGGTTCATAGCAACGAAAATGTTGTACTATGGCATTGTTGTGCGAAAATGTTGTACATGTTGTGATCTTATTAGTGAAAACTAATCATTGACAACTCAGTATTTGTTTAGAAAGTGGTCCAGTTTCTTTGTAATTAATAATTGTAATTAAATTCAAATACTGTAATTAAATTCAAGTACTTACCTCTTTATTTTCAATACTAATGATACTAGAGTGTTTCCTTTCCATGTGCTGTTTTAAATTGGTAGTATTACTACACGTTTTTAAAATTTTAGGGCAATATTTACATTTAGCATTGCCAGATTTATTGTCAACATGAAAATATTGACGCCAACTACTTGTCGTTCTTTTAGTCGTAGACATTGTTAAAATCGAGACTTTTAATAACACAATAAAAGCTTTTTGTCCGGAAAACCTTTTGAATTGTCGTTTGTTTGAAAAATGAAGTTTTAGCAACGAATAATGAATGACATATCAACCGAATGTCAGTAAAGTAGCACAGTTCATCGACTAACTCCATCTAGTGAATGTTTGATTAAATGAATCATCTAAACTGTTTTAAAGCACAGAAAGAATACCATCATAGATGCACAGATGGCGTTAATGTAATATTATGGAGATATGATAGTATTCTTTGGGAGTTCGCGGGATCGCGTTCCGGGCACCAAGCCAGAGCCCAGAAGACTAAACGTAATGTCGGGGTGCATTGATTGCATGATTATAAAAAATCGATTATTAATTAAAAAAAATCACGAAATAAAATCGATTTTTACTTCAAAACAATCGATTTTTAATCGATTATTTTCATAATCGATTTTTTTTTCACATTCCTAGCTGCATGGTTTACTTTTAAAAACACGACTGGTCTCGATGGTACCTATTGCCTTAGGTATTTTATTAAATAATATGGAAGCTGCATAAGATACTTTGATTAAATACAAGTGTTTTTACCGGACACAGATTTTAATTTATCATTTAGTCGGGGTCATGTGTGAGATATAAAAAGTTCCGGGTTGCGTATTATAAATATCGCACATTTAAAAATGTCCGATATTTATAAATGGTACCGCACTCATGGTCACCTTTTAACAGTTTTTCTTTCTTGGGATGCTCGCGGTAACTCTGTTGGATACTATGTTGATATTTAAAGCGTTTGTCACCTTTCTTCTGGCACGAGAGACAGTGTCATCAATGTTCCATGGTTCTTGCTTTTTAGTACTGGGATAGTACATTCCATAAAATGCAATGTCATTAAAGTTTATAAAATATTGGAAAATATTCTTGTCGTGTGACGAAATCGCATCGTTTACTCGTATGATCGGTAGTCAATTCGGACAATCGAAGCCGTTGCCTGCTTCCACTCGTTTTTTTATTGATCTATATGTACTGCTTGGGAGCGGGACAACAACTAAACAACACGTGGTCGGATGCAAGCTGATTTTATTTGCGTATTGGAGATGCTCAGCTCGCACGTGTAAAGATAAAAATAAAAAAATGGTTGCCTGTAAAGTCGGTTTTACGGGCGAAGATTTTACGTGACAACGTCTTTTTCTCGGTAGAATATTGTGTCAATCTAACAATTAATCAATCAATCATAGTTTACGATAATGAAATATCAGTGTACAATTATTTACCTTTATTGTTGTAGTTGTTGTAAATGATAAATGACGAATCTAAGCACTCCATATATTCACTACAGACACAGCTGACGATACTTTAACCACACGTGTGAACTTGTATTGTGACGCTTTCTTGTTTTTCCAACGCCAAGAACGTTCGAGAAAGACAAAGACAGAGACACAAGCATGCGCCGATTCAATGCGCCTAAAGCTACAGTTACACATGCTCTAGAATAGCATGCTAAAAAACGTGCTATAAGTATGCTTAATATGAGTATGCTTATGAACTGTTTACATTTGCTAGCAATAAGCATGCTAGTTTTAAGTATGCTACTTAATAAGCATGCTCAAAGCAAACACTCCAAACACAAATGCGATTTTAGCATGCTCAGTTCAAACATGGACGATGAAACAACCATCCGTACGGAGCTTAATAAAGTTATTCTTTTGCTATCGTTGCAATGCATCCGAAGACTTCTCTCAGGTAGAAAGAGAAAAAACCAATGTAAAAGGAATAGGAAGATTTGGGTCCGTGATTGGCTAAGTAGAAGGGAACAACTTGGAGCAAGTACTCGATTGCTAGTAGAAATGCGAGAAGAAGATATTGATGGTTACAAAAATCATTTGCGCATGTTACCGCATCAGTTTGACGAGTTACTATCTAAAGTTGAAAGCGCTATAAAGAAACAAGATACACACATGCGAAATGCTATTCCACCAAAAGTGAAACTGGAAGTGACATTGAGGTATCTAGCAACTGGAGATTCGTTATACACATTAGAAGCACTTCACAGAGTTGCAAGGTCTACTATATCTCTATTTATACCTGAAGTGTGTGATGCAATATACAATGCTCTGAAGGATTATATGCGGGTAAGTAAAGTAAACCAGTGATTATTAGTTTAGATCAAGTATTTATTGTTTAAAATCTAGATTAAAAACTTACTAAACTAAATTTAACTTTAACACATTTTCCATGCTTTGTTCAACAAATCTTCTTCAGGGACAGTAGAATCTGATTGGGATAACGCGTAAGGAAGTGTGTAAGTGACTGTATTTGTGTTTGTACTGGGAGGTATGAAAGCCATTGTCTGTGTGTTTGTAGTAGGAGGTGTGTAAGTGACTGTATTTGTGTTTGTACTGGGAGGTATGAAAGTCATTGTCTGTGTGTTTGTAGTAGGAGGTGTGTAAGTGACTGTATTTGTGTTTGTACTGGGAGGTATGAAAGTCATTGTCTGTGTGTTTGTAGTAGGAGGTGTGTAAGTGACTGTATTTGTGTTTGTACTGGGAGGTATGAAAGTCATTGTTTGTGTAAAGGGAGACAAATTTGGGTACTGGCGTCGACGTCTTGCTGCAGTCAGAATTGTTTGGATCTCATGTTGTACATCTAATGCGTCGTACAATGGTAGAGTTCGCAATTGAGCTGCAACATTTTGAGCAAAATAATGGAATTCGTCGTAATTAGGCGGTGCATTTATCGCAGAACTAATATTTTGTAAACGATCGAGAGCATATGTAATGGGTTCTTCTTGTAAGCTTCTTTTTCTACGTCGTGTTGATGAGTTATTAGATGAACGCGATTGTGATCGATCTTCTGTAGTTGGACTAGGAGAGGGTGATAACACATTCATCGATTGCGGCGTCAACGAGTTTGAATATGAAACAGCGTCACTTGGTTGTGAATCTTGCGATGGCTCGTCTCTCTGTAAAAAAAATCTATTAAGTTTATAAAATACTTATTTGTTTTTTTTTACAGATTCCTGGTTCTGAAGATTGGAAACGCATTGAACATGGATTTAGAACTAAATGGAACTTTCCAGGTTGTGTTGGAGCGTTGGATGGCAAACATATAAATATATTCGCCCCTGATGATACTTCTGACTACTATAACTACAAGGGCGCTCATAGCATCATACTTCTGGCATTAGTTGATGATGACTATTGTTTTTCATACGTAAATGTTGGGACTAATGGTAGAGCTTCTGATGGAGGTGTTTATCAAAAATCTAATTTAGCACAAGCTTTGGAAAATAATACTCTCAATTTTCCGGACCAATCAGTTATTGTGGCAGACGCTGCTTTTCCTCTAAAGTTATACCTTATGAAGCCCTATCGAACAACTCCAACGCGTAAAGAAAAGATATTTAACTACCGTTTATCGAGAGCCAGACGAATCGTTGAAAATGCGTTTGGTATTTTAGTGACACGATTTCGAGTTTTTATGGATGCCATAGATATGGCCCCCAAAAATGTCGATAGAATTACATTAGCTGCCTGCTCTTTACACAATTGGCTTCGGAAAACATCTGATATGTACATCACGCAAAGATGCGTCGACTTTGAAGATACACAACAACGTGTTGTGGTACCAGGATCATGGAGGGCACAACTACGGACTGCTTTGGAAGGCTTACCACCTACACGCTACGCTAACCACGCTTCTCGACAGGCAGGAGCGATAAGAGACACCTATGCGCAGCTCTTTGAAACTACAGAGGCGGTACCGTGGCAAGGCCATATGATTTAAATTAATACATAGAAAATGCTGTACTACTTATTCTATGATATTAAATAATTGTGTGTTACTAACAGTTACGTGCATTTTTATTTAAGTATTGTAAACCAATTGGTCCCTGTAATCGCCAGTGTCTCCAAGGAAAGAATGCATTTCGTGAAACCAGGACATGGATGGGTTGTACACAGTAGCGGCACCAGAACCGGATCGCTTGGAATTCTCAATTTTTTTTAATTCGCTGTGGTAAACGGACCTCAAGTTCTTGATTTTTGATTTTATAATTTTCACTGTCAAAGTAGGATCGTCCATGTTGGTTATTAAATCTTGATATGCATTATTTCTTGCAATATTATTTTTGTACTGTGGTATATGCGGATTCCATAGGCACTCGTTGTTCCGATATAAAATTACAAATTTCAAGGTTTTTTCATCGCCCCAGCGAGACATTTTTGGCGCGAAATTGTGCACGCGCATCTACTGTGAACGACTGATCGCTACTAGCATGCTCAATAAGCAAACCTGTTCACACGCGCTAAAAGCACGCCCCCTTCCACCCGCGCCGCAGGTAGCATGCCCAAAAATCGCACGGCCGTCGATTTTTGAGCATACTCGTAATTAGCATGCTCATTATTAGCAATGTTTCGACACACGTACCACTAAGTAGCAATTGCTCAAAAGTAGCATGCTTTCGTGCTACTAACTAGCATGTGTAACTGTACCTTAATTCTCTAGTGCTGCGCGCGCGGCAGACCGATCATAGTTGAGTGGGAGAGAGACGCAAGGCATTCGGCGGGCCTCTCTCTCGTTCGGTGACTCATCGTAACGTTACCGGGCGTTACACTTTTTCATAAGTGACTCCCAGCCGCAACCTAATTTAAGACGTTGTCACGTCAATAACGATAAAAAAATAATTAGATAAAATTACATGGTCAATCTTGCCCCATACTACATAACTGACATCTGCAGTAGTTTTGGGGCTGCAGCCAACCGCGCTCAGGTTCTCAAGCGGCGCAAATATTCTTCAATTATAAAAGATTACGAATTTGCGGCGTTTGCAACTTTACTTTTATTTAATTTTAAATTAATTGGTATTATTTTTATTTAAATTTGTTGTTTACAGTTAACATTATAACAACATTTTTAAGAGATAGTGAAAGCGCCATCTTATAATTTTCTTCTTTTAAATAAGGTTATTTCCCGAACTTTTCAAGTACTTAATATTTAGTTTATTTAAAACTTTTTGAAAATTTGTCATTTTAACTCCTTCTCGTCTCCTCGAATGGATACAGAAGTATCCATGTTTTAACACGCTTTTATTGGCTTTGGTTGTATCTATGTATGTAACGGAATCTTTGAGCTCATTTTTCACCAATTTCCACAATTCTGATTATCTGGGGTGCTTCATATTTTAAACGTTACAATCATTCTATTGGCAATTATCTATGAAAGAATAGTTATGAACCGCAGTAAAATGAACTCACGCTTTTTATTCTGAATTGAATTATTATCTTAATAACTTTAATTTTATTATAATTTTATTTTGAGGCGATTCATTATGATTTTTTGTTCAATTTTCTACTACCGTAATATTCAACTCTGTGTCATTAAGAGTTATTTTCTAGTTTTTAGTTCTAGTATTAATTAAAACAATCTGGAAAATAATTAATGCTGAGACACAAAATTATAGATTAAGTAACAATAAAATAACTCTTACTACTGAACACGGTCAGATTAACTCGGATAAAGAAATTGCACAAGAATTTGAAACTTTCTTCTCGAATATCACATTTAATATTATTAAATTTTAAAATCATCCCCAATTCAAGCAGCAACTTTCCTTAAAGACAATTTAAATCAGTGCCACGTCAAATTTTAATTTAGACGTAATGTAACTAACGATAGATTAAAAGCATTTAAAGAATTAACAGTTAAAAAAACAGAGGACATGAGATTTCACAAAAATTTTGTAAATCAATAATTCAGAATATGTGTGTTGCTTCCCTGATTTAATGAAACATAGCAAAATAATTCCAGGTAATACTAAAGGTGATCCCATATATAGCATATTTTATTTATAGAATATTTTCCTAAGAGTGATTCCAAATATAAAACTATGAATATTGCTATGTGAAAAATTTTCGCAGCAGATCGTGTCATGTGAATGTAATAAAAAGATCTTGCTGTCCATAGTGGTGCATATTGGTCCATATCCTTTTTCTAGTTATTACGAATATAATGTAGACGCTGGTTCAATTTTTGCATACATATCGACAGAAATTAATACACGACGGATTTTTTTTGTATATATAAAGTACCAAGGGAGTAGTAAGATACTTTATATCAATTACAATCTAGCCTATTTTAAGACTAATGAGTAATACGCTAACTTAAACGGCTAAATTAGTAAATAGTCATATATTGAAGGTGGCGTCCTCTGACACTCTTTGTCTTATCATATAAGGGAGGTAGACACATTGTTCTTGTGTTCTATAATGTTCAATTATAACTATTTCACTAACACTACGCTGTGTTACATCACTAACTCATAAGGTTTAGTCCGTCGTATCGAGGAGCTGGATCGCCTCGATATTGACGTGATGATAAAGTCTCTTTTGATGACCTTCTGCATAAGTACTAATTACTTTTTTAACATGGTCTACTTGAAGGTCCCGATGTAGATCTTCGTTTCTTACATACTAAGGTGCATTTGAAATACCCTTAAATACTTTGTTTTGGAAACTTTGTATAATATCTGAATTGCTCATTTGGTACAGCCCCAGATTTGAATACCATGTCTCCATACTGGCATTAGGACTTGTTTATATAACAATATTTTGTTGTATATAGACAGCGAGGAATGTTTCCTAAGCAGCAATAGCTCTGTATTTGAGCTCCAGCTCATCCCGTTTTTTTTGACGTGAGCTCTGCAGCGCAGCTTCGCGTCAAGGGTCATGCCAAGATATTTGGCTGTATTTGCGTATGGTATTGGTGTATTATTAATATATATAGGTTTATAATTAGGAAGCCTATTTGTAAAATCAACGTGCACTGATTTGCTTTCATTGAGCTTCATTCGCCACTTCTTCGTCCAATTGATTACTCTATTGATGCACTTGGCATTTCTCCGCTGCTTCAGCGTGATCATTCCCTACAGCTATGATTGCAGTATCGTCAGCAAAAGTTGCGAAGATGTAATTTTTTTGTTCTGGTATATCACAGGTGTAGAAGATGTACAGGACCGGCTCCAATACACTGCCTTGTGGTACGCCAGCGTTTATTTGCTTGAGATCGGAGTATGGTTCTCCTTGTCTTAATCGGAATGCTCTGTTTGAAATATAAGATTTTAATATTTCTGAGAGTTGTTTTGGTAACATTTCTCGTAACTTTTCCAATGATTTCTCTATTGTGTTGGTAATCCTATGAATCTGATCTATTGTGGAGTGTTTTTCTCTAAAACCAAACTGATGATCTGGTATTATTTTTTATATTCCAATATGAGCTTGAGTCGCTTTAACAATAGCTTTTCAACCTTGGACATTATAGTTAATAAGGAGATAGGCCTATATGATGCAACTTCATGTGGCGGTTTCCCCGGTTTTGGTATCATGATTACTTCAGCAACTTTCCATAAATTTGGAAAATATTGGATTCTAAATGAAGCATTAATTGTGGTAGTTAACTTGAATTTAGCTTTTCTAGGAAGGTTCTTCATTACTTCGTTATTACTTATGTTGAGGTTTTTTAATTTGATAACCATCATTCCCACGACAACATGACGCGTTATGAAGACCGTCATAGAGTCCATTTGCGGCAATAGTGTGATAATTCACAAACCTCTATTTTGCAGTAAACTATTTTTAAACTTTTTATCCGCCACCAAAAGTAGTTTGTTATCTATATTTTTGTTTGGAGTTTCTTTATTTGTAGTGGTGTATTATTGATTAATTGCGTTTTACGTTGCGAGCTACTTGACAATGAACTTGTAGGTACGTTAAAACATATGCGATACATTCGTACAATGTCTCTTTTAAAAACAGATGGCATACTTCCTAACTTTATGGAGTTTCAGTTTAACGATTATGCTACATTTTCTATTTGGAGAAAAAGTCTTGTCGGGTGTAGAATGGGATTTTTGGGATATCTTTTAATAGTAGGTATACATTTACGAAAATGCTCATCGGTTCCTTCTAATTTTTTATTGCATTCTGGGCATTTTTTATTATATTCTTCTACGACTTGATCAAAAGCACATCAACAGACAGCTGCTTTTCTTTATTATTATAGTCATTGGACTGTAGTAAGTTGTCAAGATTTACTAAATCAATCATATAGACCCGGTAGAGTCCGGTTGCCTTCCTCTGGAGATCCCGGAGTCCTCTACGCAGCGCCGGGGACGGCCATCGGTGCTTAGTGAGGTAATAGTTCCACATAACCCTGTATCGCTCCAACGGCATCGGGTGGGTACCTTTTGAAGGTTTTCCCCTCGAGAACAAAAAAAAGACCATTAGTCTTGAATTTTTTCATTAGGAACTTCATATCCACCCTTGCTTTTAATTTCTTTATTAATATATTATTTGACGGATCCTAAGCATGTTGCGTCATCTACTTGGCTCGCGTCCTATTGCAATGTGAGAATCAATATTGCTTAGTAGAGTTTTATTTGATGATATCAAACTTGAAACTACTGTTTCTGTGTCCATGAACACGAATGGCATCAAAAAATTCTATAGGGTTCTGGTTAAATTGGTGTTGCAGCAATATCCAGACCCTTATTAATAATCTTTCTGTAATTGACTGGAATGCTTTAATAGTTTTTACCTAACTCTCGATGGCACTGTACAGCCTATTTTGTAGTATAAATTCATATACTGCAAAATTAAGATGTCACATGATGGACGAGTTGGTGCTTTATCAAGCATTAATAATGATTCCCCAGTCTGAATCGCAATAGCCTAAAATATTTCCATCGTCTTTGATCTTATAAACCATGTTATAAGATGACATAGCCGCTATTTTATTGCACGCGTATATCCGGTGCCCAGCTCCGCAGCAGAGGCATTCTACTTGTCCTGTCTTATTAGGACTCTCTGCTGTGGCATACACCGGTTTGCGAAGTTCTGGCCGTTTCTGTATCGGTCGCGGTTATACAACACGTTGCGCGGGACGCGTATTTATTATGGCAACCCTATCGTGCGAAAATTGAATCGCCCTGTCCGCTTCTCGCATAAGAAAGCTCGCTAATCTTCCTAACTCCTATTGCGACTCCACTCTGCTTTCGTACGCGTAGTCATACCACTTAAGTGGGGACTTAACGTTACACTAATCATTCGCGGTAATTTCGGATCCGTATCCTTACCCTGTGGATCTATACTTTGAATTACCGTTACCACTAGGGGTGTGCGAATATCGTTCGAATCGAATCGAATCGAATATCAATATTCGATTCGAAATTCGAATCGAATAATTCGAATTTTCGAATTATTCGAAATTCTTCGATTAATTCGAAAAATTTCGAATAATTCGTAAAAATTTCGAATAATTCGAAAGTTTTCGAATAATTCGCGAATTAAGGGGGTATTCTAGTCTAGAAGCATGAATTTCAGGTAATTTTTTGAAGTGCCGTAAAAAAAGGCAATCAATATTTTTACCATCCATTTTTTTATAAGTTATTTATTGACATTACAAGAATAGGATCATCCCCAAATTTCAATTTGTACTATTTTTAAAAAATTCGAAAAAGTAAAAAAAAAAAGTACAAAAACAATTTATTCAAGCAGTCGCCATTTTGTGAAAAAAAATTTTTTCAACTTTTCCCTAGTTCATGCCATAGCAACATTACTCTAGAGTATATTGATTATTGACTGTTAAATTTTTATTCGAAAATTGAAAATAAGAAACCCTGAAAAAATTCGAATTACATATTCAAAAATTTTCGGATTATTCGAAAATTTTCGAATTATTCGAAAATTTTCGAATTATTCGGGAACTTTCGAATAATTCGAATTTTCGAATTATTCGATTCGAGTTTCGAATCGAATATTAATATTCGATTCGGAACGAATAATTCGTAAGTTCGAATTATTCGCACACCCCTAGTTACCACGTTTTGAACTTTAACCGCGAACATATTCAATTCGTTTGCCGTGGAACCTACGCTAGGTAACCTAAGTACCTCGTTTTCACCGCTTGGTTTATAATTGCCCCCGGTCGGCCGAAACCCCGCTCGAGTGTACGCAATATTTGTGTAGGTTCCGTAGCCGAATATTACAAAGCTGACACGGCCTGTCTGGCCTACCCCCGTAGGCACGCCCTCAACCTGGCTAGAATTTCCGATGGTGACATTTGGTAGAGTGCCGTCGAGTCCCTCATCGTGGCCTTTCCCTCGGGTCCCCGTCAAATATAGGAAACTCTTGTGCTTGCCGCGATGAAGGTCGACCTAGCGACATGTTTTCTAACGCGTAGACTAATCTATCTCCCACATCTGCCTTAGCCTCACCGGCGCCTTGGCTACCGGCTCGCTACTGTGTATCGGTTGGCCCGGTTCCACTATTACTTCCCGTACCGTGTCTCCTCGTGCCTCTCCCCCCGTGGTTGACTCTCATTCAGGTCTCGACGCGCCTATCGTTCGCCCTACGTTGGTTGACTAAACTCTCCCTATCTGTTTCCTCGCGTGACGTGACCTTGTCTCTAAACATTTTTCCACAATTTGTCTAGTCTCTGTTGCTCCGCATTTTCCTGGGATAAAAATAAGCTACAAATTATAAAACATGCCCTCTGTATGGTGAAGGCAGATGTTAAAATACCTCCTATTTCTCAAACTGATCCATTCATCAATTCTGAATCGAATCGATTGGTTGCCATTGGTTTGTTGGAAGTGGCGTAAATAACTTATTGTTTCAGTTTTCTTTTATTATAAAATTTCATTATGAGTTTTATTACGTCAGACTCATTCTTAGGTAACTTATATCCTCGTCGTTGAAGAGACTCGAGTATGAAATTACTTCTAGTAATTTAGCGAATTGTGAGACTATCTTTTGCAGCTAATATAGGCACTATTTCGCCAAGTGACTGCGTCTTTGGTTCAAATCGAATGATAATTTGAAAAGATTTTTTGTTCCTCGGTATAGGATCAAGCCTCATAATTTGTTGTTGGGCTTCATGCAATTGTTTTTGGTTTGCTACCTAAGTATAGTAACATTTATTGAACCCTTCTACAATACATACAAGTTTATCCCGCTCTTGACATACAGTACTGTACTGTAAGTGAATTATCAATTCACTTAACAATTTATTTTTATCAAGAATTTCCAACAGTTCCCGCAATCTTTAATTCCTGCAACGCAACCTGGAGCTGGGACTCCTTCTGGTTAGTGAATGCCTTGCGGGTCGTCATCGTTGCGTTATATGACTAATTTATAGGTGAAACCGAGGGTAGTATGTTATAGACATACTTACAAAAATACCTATATTTACAAAAAGTGCCGGGGCAATCTTTCATACTTAATAGGTATTAATTTACTTTTAACGTTCGACAATTATAAGACTTTTATGTAACTTTATATTTTTCACGCTTTCGGCTTTCTGGGCGTATGACCTGTTATGATTAAACAATTTTAAGCAGATTTTTGAGGATTTGTACGAAATTAAAACAACACTCATTAACGTCAACGGATAGGAGAAGAGGTACATATTTGACCATAGATGACATAACAGACAATACGTCATTGTAATTCTAAAGGTGCGACGTGTATTAATCTCAAATGAACTGCGAATTTTATATTTATACAATTGAATCAAATCAAACATCTTTATTTGATTGAATATAGGTTTTAATGATTTAACAGTTAAAATATAATCGCTATATTCCACCTAGCAAGGTTTGCAAGAGTTAATAATGTCAAGTAATTAAGTATCTAATATTTACAGCAAAATTATATTGTTTCGTTCTTATAAAATCATTTTTAATTTACAAATCCACCTGTAATACTTTAACAGATTTAAATGCCATTCTTTGTATTTATAGATCAAATGAATTTGTTGAACTATAGTCAATATAATATACTAGTTGACTGAATAATAATTGCATATATAACAAAAATGTCATGAGCCATAATGGATTTACATTAATAATAAGCTTCAGTCTTCGCAGGTTTGAATTACTTATTTTATGTAACATCCACAGCACTTAAGGCAATTTCTTGACATTTTTGCTGTTTGCAACACCAGTTTCTTAATTCATAATCCATCCCTTTCTGAATTATATTCATCTGCGTGTTTCTGGGTAAGAAACTTTCTCCATTGTTCATCAGTATAGAGAAAGTTTTGTGCAACCTGTCACTTGAGGAAGCCTTGTCATTTGAGTTTGTTTCCTCTGGTGCCGTGGAGATCCAAAGACCCTTCGTTCAATCGCTGTCGCTTTTGTTTACGGACTGTGCGGCGGACATGTTTAGAGTTTCCGCTCCCCGCGAGCACCTGACCAATCAGGCGTTGTGGCCTTCAAGTCCGGCTCAAAACGCTATTGTCACTATTTCCATATAGCAAAATTCATGGTAATTGAAGGAGACTCCAATGTTGCGTAAAATAGTTTATAACTTTTTATAGTTTTCATTCCATGATTCTTAATCTATTCCTTTTAAAATTAACCTCATCTGCGTGTTTCTGGGTAGGAAACTTTCTCCGTTCTTCACTGCTACTGCTCGAACAACTTCGACTTCAGGCTCTGAGGTATGTTGGATGAGAAGATGTTACGCAATTTCCCGAACCTAACGTAATCCTAAAGGTGCATGTAATCATCCCAAATAAACTACGATGTTTTTATTTATACAATTGAATCAAATTAAATATCTTTATTTGCTTGAATATAGGTTTTACATGGTTGTACAGTTAAAATATAAATACTGTTATATTCCACCTAGCAAGGTATGCAAAAGGTAATAATGCCAAATAATAAATAAGCGGTCTTGAGAAATCCTTTACTCGGGTAATCTCCTCAATGGGTACACTGCCCACCGGTGTAGTAAGCTGCCGTGGGGCAGCGGTGTAGCATTCGGCGTCGTGGACATAGATCGCGGAGTGAGACCCGATGCACATGAACAGTACCGTGTCGATCGCCATCGAGGACTAGACTACTAGAAAAGCGCGGGCGGCGGCGCGCGAACGGCCGTTACATCGGCCGTTGGGATGCGCGCGCCGATCGCGAAGCAGCAACATCGCACGAGTTATATTTGTAATGGTTGTGTTACATTTTTAGGGTCTTGCGACGAAGATGCAAAGTCGATACTCGTATGTAGAAATATGTGGTATTTATTACTTGTAACTTTACAATTTAGTACGTGTATTGACAGTAAGACAGCGAGTCCGAGAGTGTTCTTATTCTATGCGCTACACACATACGCACACATTATCACATCACTATAACGTCCGCCACACTAGTTCGAAGCCCTTTGTTCTCTTCTGAGAAGAAAAGCTGAGCGCCGCCACCTTCCACCATTGCAGCCTCTTTTCTTGGAACATTTCGTTTTAATATCAACCAATTTATATACACAAATAATAAGCTTCAGTCTTTGCAGAGTTTTGAATTACTTATTTTATGTAAAACATCGATAGCACTTGAGGCAACTTCGTGCCATTTTGCTCTTGTCAACACTATTTCCCGTATTTTTTATCTGTCCTTTTCTGAATGAACTTCATCTGCGTGTTTGTAGGTAAGAAACTTCTGCCATACTTTATCAGTTTGGAAAAAGTTTTGTGCAATCCAATCCCTTTGGTTTGGGTCCTCTGCCGTCGTGGAGAACCAATGACCCCTCGGGATGACCGTCTACGTCGACCACGAGGGGTCTGACCCTGCTGTGCTGGGACTCTTGGTGGGGCTGGTGCCACCAGCAATAGTTCAATCGCTGTCGTTGTTGTGTTCGGACTGTGTAGCGGACATGTTTATACAGTTCTTTTGTTGTATACCGGCGCGGCGTAGACAAAATTTTACAATAAAGTAGTGAAGCGACATCTGGTGGCCATGGAATCAACTCGATACTCGAGATTCTAGTAATTTTTTTTTTCAATCGAGTATAGTCCGTTTAAAACTGCTAGTCCACTGAATATAGAAATGAATCGTGTTGCCATAGAAAATTGGGTGACTACACATGTTGGAACAACTTCAGAGCGGACTAGTAGTTTGGCGCAGACTATTCAAGTGTAACAAATCGACTCTAGTGATTCGAGTAGGGCTTGAGTCGCTAGACTTGACTTAGTAAGTAGTAATTTCTTAGGATGGAAAATGAAAAAAAGAAAACCTTGTGAAAATATAATTATATCAACTTAGGTCTTAGATTATCAACAAGTAATTTAAGCAGAGGTTTACCTTATGGTCCCTGAAAAACATACTCATGGTGCAAAAAAAAAACCACAAAGGTACGCGTATAAGCAATATTAAAAATTTTAAAATATATCAGTCGGAGTCTAACTCTGAAACTCTTAGTTGATCTAATTCGAACTTTTCAGATTCATCATTATAACTATCATCACCTACTGCGATGACAAGTTTCTCCCTGTCATCATGTAAGGTTCCTCCACGGACGTAGTCCTCATCTTCAATTTTAATGACGTGGTCAATATAATTTTTCCCTATTGCGATGACAAGTTTATCCATGTCGTCATGTTTCTCTACGGGTGTAGTACTCATCTTCAATTTTAATGACGTGGTCAATACAATTTTTCCATTCTTGTGGAGTAACAGATTGAAATACTTCTTCTGCCGAGAGTTTAACATCCTGGGCACAAACATTATTATGTGTAATTCGCTTTTACAATGCTCTTTTACTCAGATTTAGATCACAATTATAGGGAGTCGTACCACTGTGTTTCCATTTTCGCCTAAAAGTTTATTATGTTCATTGTGTTGTATTTTACCAGTATTAATAAGGAGTTTACGCAACGACCCGTCAAATGGAATGATATTTTCTACTAGCCATATTTTGATTTCATCAACTCTTGAAGAAGATGATGGCGCCTGTGAAAAAAAGACATAATTAAGGTCTGATTCCAGTTTAAATTGGATAATTAATGTGTATTACCATTCAAATTCAAATCTCATTTATTCAAAATTGATTAATATAGAATACTTTTTGAAAGTCAACAAACTACCATCGCTTCGGAATAAGGTAATAGACCATAAATAAGGTAATAGAAAGAAGTATTGAATATTAAAATTATACCTTGTTGTTTGTTAAATGGAGTGGTATGGTGCTATTATCCATAATAATGATAGACGGTTCAGTTATAATGGGAATTAACTACTCAGCTACCCATTTGGTAAAATCTCAGAATGATAATCATGTTTGTTTTTACCAGTAACTATTACAAGGACGTTAGATACAAAATCTTTCTCACTTCCAGCATGCACAATTATCCTTTCCCTTTGGATATTTCATGTCGGACACCAGTAACATTAATGGATTGCCAATATTTTGTAATCTTCTATAATTGGTGTATGTATCTCTTATCCAGATAAATAATATTTTTGAAGCTCTAGTCCGGCATCTTAACAAGATATTTCTCCGCTGAATTCTGAAGATCTTTTCGATTTGTAGTCTGCAGGCACTAAATATTATAAATATTTTTTTAGTTTATAAAGTTTGACTTCAACAGTACTTCGATAGGGCTGAAAACATCTTTACAATGAAATATATCATTAAGTTGGAACTGAATACATGTATCATGATTTTTTTATTAGTTTTTCTATATTGTTAAGATATGGCTCCTTTGATACTATGTCGATGTGAGTAATAACTCTTTAAAAATCGTTATAAAAATATATGTTGTCAAGGTGATCATAATAAAGTCCTGGACTGTGTCCCGCAATGGGAGTTATTTGTGATGTAATCATGTTGTATTTCCCAAACGTTCTGAAAATAAACAATAATTAAAAAATATTATAATTTTGCCGATTTTATTTCAGTTGTATGATATTTTATGTCTTGGATTTAATGATAGAGTAACGTTGTGTTTATTATTGACTTTTACTATTTTATAAGGCCTTTCCAGATAGGTGAAAAGGGTTATCCTAGTCTGTGGTGACACTTAAGGTACACCATGTCAACAGTTTCATGTTGTACTACGGGTTGATTTATCGTAATATATCTTTGATGATTATTAAATTTTATTATCAAGAGCCTTTTGTCTGCTAAACTTCATTCGATATTCTCGATCTCGAATGTATTCATTGTAAGTGTTATTACTATTTACTTCATATAGTGACCTGGGAATTATGGGTTTATGGCCAAATAACAGTTCGGACGGGGTAAAGGTGGTCGTACTGTGAAGTATTGTGTTGTATGACTTCCCGGTGGGCGTCTGCCACCGGAAGCGACTCGATAGGCGAGGCCCCACGGATCCTCGTTTCCGGTGTCAGCCACATCCCTCATAAACTGTTTTATAGTTTCAATCATCCGTCGTCTATATATACTGCGCGCCTCATGGAAGTCCTTCCGGGCCATCTCTTCTACAGAGTTTCCGGGTCTGCTGCCATTTCCGTCGTCTATTGTACTGTATCTTCTGCAGGCGGTCCAGTTCACTAGTCCACCATTCATAGCCCGTTTCCCTGTCGCGCTCTCGCCTCGGGCTTAGGCACTCGCACGCTGTCTTATCTATAACATCTGTGAAGTCCTTACGTACCTCGGAGGCAGGTTTGCTCCAGTTAAGCCGTTCCACACGTTCGTGGATGCCCGAGCGGAAGCGGTCCCAGTCCACACCGCGCATACATATAGAATGCCAGTACGGCCGTGCCACTGCTCGGGGTCGGGACTGGCGCTGAGCTTCAGCGCGCGCGCATAGTCGGGCTTCGCTTCTGGCCGTTGCGTAATGCCCGCTGGTGCAGCAGCTCTTTTTGAGTTGCTGCCAGGGCCGCCTCTACGAGGGCCTTCTCTGTGTCCACCAGCCTCAGCTCCAGCACACCGATGACTCCCAGGATGTCCTGGCCGTGGCTGCTAATGGCCTGTTTATCAGCCATATTCAATTTGTTAGTGGCCGATGCTACGGACATGATGCCCCTGACGGCACTGTGCTCCATCTCCATGAGCTGGACCTTAGTTTTTGAAGCCAAGCCGTCGTTCCCCGCTTGCTCCCCTGCTTGCTCTTGCTCCCGCTGTTGTCCGCGCGACGTCGACGGCTCAGACTTGCGGTCGACGTCTCAAAGCCCACTCAGCGGCGGCGCCTACTCTCTCCCTGTGCCTCTGACGAGCCTTCTTCTGGTCAACTCCGGGATGTCCTCAGGGGAGGTCAGCGGCATTTTCCCAGTTCCCTGGGCCGAGTCCCCCAACTCCACCAGGCCGATGCCTTCCGGCACGCTCACCGACTGCGGCGGAGTCCGCATTAGCGTCAGCCGCGGCGTAAACGCCTACGACTCCAGCTGCTGCAGGAACTCCCGTTCCTTTTCGATTTTGTCGAGACTTCGCCTTCTACACTCATCCACCAGCTCAGCACTGAGCTGGCGACGCTCCATCGTCCCTTAACTGTCTATATAGTTAAATGTGCCTATTACTAAAACTACAACTACACTACTAATACTACACTATTAAAATAAGGTCCAACAAGTAAATGAGCGAAATTAAAATAATTCATAAAATTTTATTCTACAGAATAAAATAAAACAAATAAACAAGTCAAAAGAACACTAAAAACAAAATGTCTGAAACAAAACAGTCTTGTCTGTGGTGTGCGGCAACACTAGCGCACGTCAAACGTGTGGCGGCTGTCACTCACGCCGATGTATGAATACACGGCGTGTCTTATCTCCCTACAAAGCTCGTATCGAGCCGCTCATTCTGAGCTGCTCCCAGCGCCGCTCACCCGTCTTGGGATGGACGCCACTCCACAGCCTCGGACGCCGGCCGCGCGTGCCCTGTCTTCACGTTCCCGCCCCTGCCTGTCTCTGTGCCAGCTTCGGGCGAAACTGAGCAGTCTATGGAAGTTAGCCTCGGAGGCGACGAGGTCGCCGTAGTAAACTGGTCCCGCCTCGCCACGAGTCAGTCCATTCAGCATTCGTTCTCTATACTCGTCATACAGGGGGCACTCCCAGAGCACATGATGCAGATCTTCATCAGCCAGCCCGCAGTAACACTCGCTCACCTCACTCAGCCTCATGTCGTACAAATTACTTCCGGAAACATCCATGCCCACTCAGGATCTGCGAGGTTTCATAGTCCGGCTCGACCTAGCTTGCGCTGAGACGGGCCGCCACGTCCGGGAAGAATCGATACGTGATCCTGCCTTTCTCCTCGCTTTCTCACCGCCGCTGCCACTGGGCAACGATATCCGCCGTGATTGCCTCTCGCTGGTCCCGAGTGTTCTGTTCGGCCGCGGACTTACGCACCTCATCCAGTCGGCCCGCGCGGCTCACGTCGAGGTCGGCCGGCAGCACGCCCGCCAGGACCGGCAGCGCCGCTGTGCTGGTAGAGCGGTACGCCTTGGTGAGCAGGACTAACGCCGAGCGTTAGGTTCTTAGCAACGCACCCCAGACTGCATACTGGGTCCAGGGGCACATACGTGGCCGCCGCGTATGTCACGGTGGCCACGTATGTGCCCCTGTACATCAGCTTCAAACTTGGGTATCGAATTCCCCACGAGGACGCCAATACTCGTGACATCTTACCGAAGCAAGACGTCGCCCTTTCCCCGATCGATACCGCGTGCTTGGCGTATGATGGTGCCGTCTTCAGGAGAACGCGTTCTAAAATCTTGCCAAGGATCGGTAGCAGCGTTATTGTCCGGTAAGCCTTAGGGTCATGCAACGGTTTGTCGTTTCCCTTCGGCAGCACCAGCAGCCTTCCATCTTTCCATACCTGGGGGAAAGTCCCCTCAATCACGCACTTACGCTTCAATTCAGTCACTTCCGAGCTTGCAGCCTTCCACGTTTCTTTTACGATCTTCGCGGTCAGACCGTCGATTCCCGGAGCAGTGTTAGGCAAATCCCTGACTATGTCCTGCACGGCCCGCACCGTCTGCGGGCCGCGTCGCGGCCGGAGGGCAGACACGCCGCGAGAATCCGCACTAGCTGGTGGTAGCCGGTATCCGTCTCTGGCCGGTCGTCCGGACAGAGGGCGTACACCGGACTGTGGTTGTGGATAATTAATCCACGCGTAGCGACGAAGTCCTCCATTCTGGACCTTCTGTGGCTGGCTTCCGGTCCGCGTCCGGTCGTTTGCTCCGGCATGCAAAACCAGATGGGAGAGTGGGCGTTGGTGTCCACTCCTGTCCTCGCAGTTGGTCCAGTAGCAGCTCCAGGGGGCCCAGGTGTACGTCGATCTCGTCCTTATATTGAAAGTACGCCGACACCAAATAAAAGTCCAGGGACGGGACGTGGCACACCATCAGGTGTTCCGTGCTGTGCTGGAAATTAACTGGCACATTTAAAATGTCATAAGCTAGGTGCATGTTCCAAAACAAAATCCTATGGAGAACATGGAAGAAACTCCATGGATATATTTTTCCTTTTCTCCTTTTTTTATGTTTGATTTTACAGTAGGATGTAATTAGAGATGTGAGGACAATGTAGGTTAATGCATAAGGCGTCACATAACAGTATAATTAACAAAATCGGTATGTACATAAAATTAAAATGGTGTTTCGGCAATGCCCTTGAGGGTGTCGAGAATGTCGTGTCGCCACCTCTGCTCGTCCTCGAAACGTCGCTCCTCTAGAGCCAGCCGCCGCTCCTCGAACTTCTGCTTTTGTTTTAAGCGGCGCTCTTCTAGAGCCAGCCGCCGCTCCTCCAACGCGACCCGCCGCTTCTCTAACTCGAGCCGCTCTCGTTCATCGGCGCCCCGACGGTTTTCGAGGTCAAGGACCCAACGCGGTGGAGGCACTATAACAAATAAAATTAAGTGCTCACACTGCTGCAAAGATTCTGCAAAGGTTCTAAGAAATGGATGAGGTCTTTAAAACCCGCATCTTCAACCATAGAAAAAGGTTGAATGTCTTTAACTATCATTTTAAAAATTAAATCAGTAATCTTCTTTTCCCTTACTACACTTACTGGACGTAATAAAGTCATTTAAATTTGTTTGCCTTGAATTGGTTTCATTAGTTTTCATTACGGGATTAGACACTGTGCTTGTTGATGGTGATGGTGATGATATTGACTGTGAGGTTGACGTTGGTATTGGAGCTTCCAGAACTGTTGCATTTGACTCGGAGCACGAAAAAATGTTTTGATAAGTAGGTCTATGTTTTTTCATGAGATGTTTCTTTAAATTTGTTGTGGAGCCACCTTTCACGGAGTACAAAGAATTACAGAGATCGCATTTTACCTTATCATCTTTTTCCTCCGTGAAAAAACTCCAAAGTCTACTTCTCTTCTTATCCATTGTAGGTATTGCCGAAGTTATACTGTAAGTAAAATAATAATATGTAATTCTATAATTCAAAGATTTTTCGAGTACCCTAAAATATGTATATATCGAACTAAATCAATAGGTAAATTTGATTAATTGAACAAAAATAATGTCATCGCTACGTTACAAAACAAACAAAACATGAAAATTCGAAAATACCATAAAAATCGATCATAAAAAAAAACAAATATTGACAAAACAAAACATTGTAACACTTCTTATTTGTAAACAATATTTTCTTACCTTATTCAAATTTCAAACACAATTCATGAACCATCAAAACTGTTAAGTAAAAAACAGGGATAATTAAACTTGCAAAATTAACTTTCACCTTTCACTAATGCAATTGCAAACCAAAAAACATCGTTTGTCGTAACGAACGAACGTTTTTGAATTCCCCGAATAAGCGCGCGCAAGGTGCGCATGCGTCAAACCACAGATTAAGTAAAACAAACGTACGATGAACGATCTGCAAATGTTCCAATACACGCATCCGACCGAGGAACGAAATCGTGCGAGTAACGAAATTCATTCAGTAGTAACGTTTCGTTACTCGGTACCAGAGAGCGCACCCGTTACTTAGTACCGAATACATACGGTTTGCTACAGGTCTATTTCCGAATGAATGATTTACAAATCATGCAACATCAACATGCATGATGATTTTGAAAAGAATTGTTTGCAAAAGTTTTTGCGGATCGTTTTTTACTGAACGATAAGCGCCCCATAAAAATATTTGTTCCGTGCGGGAATTGAACCCGCGTTGCCCAACAAAGAAGAATAATCGCTGCGCTAAGCGTGCTGACAAACGTTAGTTTTACCTTGTGTCCTTGACAGCTCAGCATGACCGTCATCTTCGTCTTCAGTAGTAGCGACATGTTTCCTTTTTTCTGAAACAAAAATATTGATGAATACTTTACTCCTTTGTTCAAGTAATTATATTGTTTTAAAAATTCCTCTCTATGGCATAATGACATTTCAATAGTTGATCATATATGTAACAAAGAGATCACGGAAGAATGAGAACATGGAAGGGTTTTAAGGA
The DNA here is from genome assembly GCA_014595695.2 of Epargyreus clarus clarus. Taxonomy (NCBI): domain Eukaryota; kingdom Metazoa; phylum Arthropoda; class Insecta; order Lepidoptera; family Hesperiidae; genus Epargyreus; species Epargyreus clarus. Next base: position 154,104 of record JACTTY020000155.1, on the reverse strand, counting down.
ATCTGAGCATGAGGTCAAGGTATATAATAACATGTACTCAGATGACATGAAGTTTGCTTATGTAGTGGCTACACTTCATAGTGCTAAACCAAGGAATTTTGGCGCTAGTGTGCCGATCCGCGACTTGTTTGAATTTACTAACGAAATCACCAAAAAAATATGCACGATAACAGGCGTATTTACTCTACTCACAATTAGTCCTTAATTGGGGCTTTTACCATATCGTACGATCGGGTACCTTGAACGAAACTACGATGCGACACAAAATAACACAATAATATTGTGGACGCGATGTATCCGGCTTCATGTTGGGCTGCCAATTTATAGCGGGAATAGCTCCCTCGCCATAAAGGGTTTCACAAACACACGCACACTAAATAAAACGAGTCTGTAAATCGGTAACGGAAAACTATTTATTCACAACGCGCAGATGGCGCTAGCGCGTGTGTCGCGTTGAGGTGTTTATTTTTTAAATAATGTTCCTGAATTGATAATACCTTGTTTCCCTTTTATAACACCATATATTTCAACTTTTACACCATATATTTTCACAACCACATTTTATCTTCATTAACAGCCATCAGTCATATTTTTATATTCTTAATCTACATTATTTTTCTCATGACTATTACAGCTATTCAGCCAAGTACTATTAAAAAGGAGGTTTTATTTAGAAAAATACCATTAAATAATTCAATAAATTACAAAATCATGACATTTTCTTGTAACGATTTAAAGTTATTTATTCGTTGTAAAAGTCGTACATAAAGTACAAGTCGAGGACACTCACCCACCACCTTCCCATGACCCTCTCAACCTTCCGGTTATACGGGCCGAAACAACGGGAGAACACGCCGATGTATGAATACACGGCGTGTCTTATCTCCCTACAAAGCTCGTATCGAGCCGCTCATTCTGAGCTGGTCCCAGCGCCGCTCACCCGTCTTGGGATGGACGCCACTCCACAGCCTCGGACGCCGGCCGCGCGTGCCCTGTCTTCGCGTTCCCGCCCCTGCCTGTCTCTGTGCCAGCTTCGGGCGAAACTGCGCAGTCTACGGAAGTTAGCCTCGGAGGCGACGAGGTCGCCGTAGTAAACTGGTCCCGCCTCGCCGCGAGTCAGTCCATTCAGCATTCGTTCTTTATACTCGTCATACAGGGGGCACTCCCAGAGCACATGATGCAGATCTTTATCAGCCAGCCCGCAGTAACATTCGCTCACCTCACTCAGCCTCATGTCATACAGTCTCTTCCGGAAACATCCATGCCCACTCAGGATCTGCGAGGTTTCATAGTCCGGCTCGACCCAGCTTGCGCTGAGACGGGCCGCCACGTCCGGGAAGAATCGATAAGTGATCCTGCCTTTTTCCTCGCTTTCCCACCGCCGCTGCCACTGGGCAACGACATCCGCCGTGATTGCCTCTCGCTGTTCCCGAGTGTCCTCTTCGGCCGCGGACTTGCGCACCTCATCCAGTCGGCCCGCGCGGCTCACGTCGAGGTCGGCCGGCAGCACGCCCGCCAGGACCGGCAGCGCCGCTGTGCTGGTAGAGCGGTACGCCTTGGTGAGCAGGACTAACGCCGAGCGCTGGGTACTCAGCAACGCACCCCTGACTGCATATTGGGTCACGCGCTCATGCCATATGGCCGCCGCGTATGTCACGGTGGCCACGTACGAGGGGGCGTTTTTAAGTTCGCGGAATGAGGGACAAGGAGGGAAAATAAAATGTCAAAATAATTTTTCTTTTTCTACATATTCTCCTGCAAGACGAATACATTTTAAGATCTATGTATTAACTTATTTAAACCCTCATAAAAAAATGTTTTGTCCTTGTCGGAAAAATTGCGTCCTTAACTTCTTCGTCTGTAGAAAATTTATTTCCACGAAGCTCGTTTTTCATTTTTGGAAAGAGATAATAATCGCCGGGAGCCAGGTCTGGCCTATAGGGTGGGTGATTTAAAATATCAAAGCTCACCTTATGCAGGGCGGCCAGTGCAATACGGCTCTTGTGTACGGGCGCATTGTCGTGCAACAGCAGGACTCCTCTGGTTAATTTTCCCCGCCTTTTTTCTTTGATGGCTTCTTTTAACCACTCCAGGATTGTTGCGTAATATTCTCCGGTTATAGAGACACCTTTATCTTTATAATCTTTTAACAAAATTCCTTCTGAATCTCAAAAGACTGTCGCCATGAGTTTTCAGGCCGATTATGACACCTCAAACTTTTTATGAGGTGCTGTACCCTTTTTATGCCACTGCATGGAGTCTTGTTTAGACTCATTTTCATAATGGTGAACCCAAGTTTCATCTCCAGTAACAATTCGATTCAGCACAATATCCTTGTCTTCTCCACAGAGGTCCAAAAACGCACGGGAACATTCAACGCGCTGTTGTTTTTGAGGCGACGTGAGCATTCTCGGCACCCACCGCGCGCTGACCTTAATCATGCCAAGATGGTCATGCAGAAATTTAAAAATGGTTGTGTCCGATACTCCAACCATTTCTGCAAGCTGTTCCTTCTTTAGCCGAGCATCTTCCAGTACTAATTTTTCGACTTTCGCCATCGTTTCCGAAGTGGTCACCTCAACAGACCGTCTTGGTCGTGGGTCGTCTTCAAGTGAATCCCTGCCTAGCTTAAAAAGGTTGTTCCACTTGTAAACCATCGTTTTTTCAGGGCAAGAGTTCGCGTAAACCAACGACATCTTTTCCATTATGATTTGCACAGACTTTCCTTGCTTGGTAAGGAACTTTATAACGACGCGATGCTCGATTTTCTCCATACCTCAAATTTTCTTCCGGATTGAGTTGTTTAATTGTCGATAGTTTTAAAAGTAATGATGCAATTGTGATAAAACTTTATATTTATACTACTTATGAGTCACTTAACACGTACCGCCCTTAACGAGCCCGCTATCCTCCCACCAACCCCGCCATTCCGCGGACTAAAAAACGCACCCTCGTATGTTCCTCTGTACATCAACTTCAAACTTGGATATCGAATTCCCCACGAGGACGCCGATACTCGTGACATCTTACCGAAGCAAGACGTCGCCCTTTCGTTTCCTTTCGTCGACCCGGTAGGCAAGGCCACACGGATCCTCGTTTCCGGTCTCAGCCACATCCCTCATAAACTGTTGTTCAGTTTCAGTCATCCGTCGTCTATATATACTGCACGCCTCATGGAAGTCCTTCCGGGCCTTCTCTTCCACAGCCCCCCCCCCCGTTTCCGGGTCTGCTGCCATTTCCGTCGTCGATTGTACTGTATTTTCCGCAGGCGGTCCAGTTCACTCGTCCACCATTCATAGCCCGTCTCCCTGTCGCGCTCTCGTCTCGGGCCTAGGCACTCACACGCTGTCTTATCTATAATATCCGTAAAGTCCTTACATACCTCGGAGGCAGGTTTGCTCCAGTTAAGCCGTCCCACACGTTCGTGGATGCCCGAGCGGAACGGAACCGCCTCAGCGCTCCCGCAGACTCCGCCGGTGGAGGTGTGGTGTCGGCGCCTATAGTGTAGGTTATGAGTCTGTGGTCGCTGCTACTGGCCTCCTCGTGTACAGTCCAGTTGCTGGTGTTGATCCCTCTGGTCGAGGCCGTCACGTCGATATTAGACTCCCCGCCACTGTCACCTCAGAAGGTCGACGGCTGGTTCGGCGAATTGTGTACAATTAGACCACGCGCAGCGATGAAATCTTCCATTCTGGACCTTCTGTGGCTGGCTTCTGGTCCGCGTCCGATCGTTTGTTCCGACCTACAAAACCAGAGGGGGGAGTGGGCGTTCGTGTCCACTCCAATGAGGACCTTCTGTCCTCGCAGTTGGTCCAGTAGCAGCTCCAGGGGTCCCAGGTGTACGTCGATGTCGTCTCTGTATTGAAAGTACGCCGACACCAAATATAAGTCCAGGGACGGGACGTGGCACACCATCAGGTGCTCCGTGCAGTGCTGGTGCAGGACCGCGCACGGGAGTCGGGCATTGGGGATGAAAAATCCCGCTTTCCCCGTGCGTAGGTGTTTTATTATATAGTGCGTGTCGTAAGGCTCCTGCACCAGCACAATGTCCAATTTGTGTTCTGCGGCCACCGCGGGTAATTCCTTGGTGGCCGCCGCGGAGCCTGCCAGGTTTATTTGGCCTACCCGGAGCTTATCCATACTTGGTTATCTCAACGCTCCGGGCCTCCGCGTACTGACGTGCAGGGCACTCCTTCGCCATTGTCTTGTGGCCGCCTGCCTCTTTGCGCCCGAACTTCTTGCAGGTGGCGCAGCAGGTCGTCGTCCCGCTGCACTCCTGCCCGCGATGGCCAGTCTCGCCGCATCTGCTGCACGTCGGCTGAGCGGCCTTGCAGTATTTTTCAGGGTGGCCGAACTGCTGGCACTTATTGCAGCAGGTGACCGCCACGTAGTCACAGACGTCTGCCACCTGCCATCCGATGTATACCACCTCCTCGCTTAGGAGGAAGTGGCGGAGGCCAGGGGAGCACTGGAGAACGTACGTAGCGGTTCTGCCCGTCGGTCTTCCCTTCTTCAAGGCCACCTTCATTTCATTCTTCACCCGCTCAGCCGTCCACTCCTGGTGCCCTCTGCGGTTGGCCTGCTCGGCGATGGACTGACCGATATCCTCGCTCTTTGTGTCGTTCTCTAGATTCCGGAGCGCGACGTACGGCTGCCTACGGGCTGGCTCCGTAACGCGGAGCGTCTTTGGCGCGGCCTCCTTTAGTTTGCGGGCGTCCTCTGCCGTGGAGGTTCTGACCACGACGCCAGCATTCCCAACCTTCCTAACCTGCTGCACTTCGATGCCCAGCTGTTTCGGGTCCACGGCAGTCTTAAGCTCAGCTTTGGTTTCTTCCGCAGTCTTTAATTTTTCTACCTCCGCTTCCGCGGGGTAGAAAGCCACTACGGCCGTGCCACTGCTCGGGATCGGGACTGGTGCTGCGCCCTTGCTGAGCTTCAGCGCGCGCGCATAGTCGGGCTTCGCTTGCACTGCTGGCGCCGGGGTCTGCTGCTGCTTGCCGTTGCGTAGTGCCCGCTGGTGCAACAGCTCCTTTTGCGTCGCTGCAAGGTCCGCCTCTACGAGGGCCTTTTCAGTGTCCGCCAGCCTCAGCTCCAGCACGCCGACAACTCCTAGAATGTCCTGGCCGTGGCTGCTAATGGCCTGTTTATCGGCCATATTCAACTTATTTGTGGCCGATGCCACGGACATGATGCCCTTGACAGCAGCGTGCACCATCTCCAACAGCTGGACCTTTGTTTTCGAGGCCAAGCCGTCGTTCCCCGCTTGCTCCCCTGCTTGTTGATCATCTTGCGGTCCGCGCGACGTAGACGGCTCAGACCTACGGTCGACGTCCCATAACCCACTCAGCGGCGGCGCCTCTTCTCGCCCCGTGCCCCTGACAAGCCTTCTCCGTGTTGGCTCCGGGATGTCCTCAGGGGAGGTAAGCGGTCTCTTCCCAGCTCCCTGGGCTGAGTCCCCCAACTCCACCAGGCCGATGCCTTCCGGCACGCTTACCGATTGCGGCGGGGTCCGCATCAGCGACAGCCGCGGCGTGAACGCCTGCGACTCAAGTTGCTGCAGGAACTCCCTTTCTTTCTCAATCTTATCTAAACTTCGCCTCCGCCACTCATCGACCAGCTCAGCACTGAGCTGGCGACGCTCCATTGTCCCTTTACTGTCTGTATGGTCTGTATAAAGTACTTATAACTATACTACACTACACTACACTACTAATACTACACCAAAATAAGATCCAAAAAGAGAATAAAATTATAAGTTCATTAAAATTTTTATTCTACCAAATAAAATAGAATAAAGGTAAATTAACAAACAAAGTCAAAAAATACACTAAAACAAAAATGTCTAAAAACTTAAGTGTCTGTAGACAAGACAGTCTTGTCTGTCGTGTGCGGCAACACTAGCGCGCGTCGGGCGTGTGCTGTCCCCGAGCGCAGTGACAGATGACAACTGCCAAGTGGCGGCTGTCACTGACAGCGTCAGCGACCACGTGTGCCCACGTGCTAACCTAATTACTATTTAATTAACCTAAACTAAACTATAAATTGTCCACTTATTTAATAATTAAACTAATGTAACCTATTCTAAATTTAAACTAACACAATAAAAGTCATAACTAGCGAGTTCGTGTATACAACGTTCTAAAAATAACAATAAAAGAGTACCTCAGGGTCTCGGGGGTAGAAAACCTCACCCTTGGGGGATGATGCCACCACTCCGTGTACACCACACTACACACACAATGTTTCACAGCAGTTTAATAGTCACAGCACAACAACACGCGATAATAAGCGGGATAAAAATCTCGGAGCGCACGAAACACGTCCGCACAGTGCGACGACCGGCGACCGAGTAGATAGGGACACTCACCCACCACCTTCCCATGGCCCTCTCAACCTTCCGGTTATACGGGCCGAAACAACGGGAGAACACGCCGATGTATGAATACACGGCGTGTCTTATCTCCCTACAAAGCTCGTATCGAGCCGCTCATTCTGAGCTGGTCCCAGCGCCGCTCACCCGTCTTGGGATGGACGCCACTCCACAGCCTCGGACGCCGGCCGCGCGTGCCCTGTCTTCGCGTTCCCGCCCCTGCCTGTCTTTGTGCCAGCTTCGGGCGAAACTGCGCAGTCTACGGAAGTTAGCCTCGGAGGCGATGAGGTCGCCGTAGTAAACTGGTCCCGCCTCGCCGCGAGTCAGTCCATTCAGCATTCGTTCTCTATACTCGTCATACAGGGGGCACTCCCAGAGCACATGATGCAGATCTTCATCAGCCAGCCCGCAGTAACATTCGCTCACCTGACTCAGCCTCATATCGTACAGTCTCTTCCGAAAACATCCATGCCCACTCAGGATCTGCGAGGTTTCATAGTCCGGCTCGACCCAGCTTGCGCTGAGACGGGCCGCCACGTCCGGGAAGAATCGATAAGTGGTCCTTCCTTTCTCCTCACTTTCCCACCGCCGCTGCCACTGGGCAACGACATCCGCCGTGATTGCCTCTCGCTGTTCCCGAGTGTCCTCTTCGGCCGCGGACTTACGCACCTCATCCAGTCGGCCCGCGCGGCTCACCTCGAGGTCGGCCGGCAGCACGCCCGCCAGGACCGGCAGCGCCGCTGTGCTGGTAGAGCGGTACGCCTTGGTGAGCAGGACTAACGCCGAGCGCTGGGTTCTCAACAACGCACCCCTGACCACATACTGGGTCACGCGCTCATGCCATATGGCCGCCGCGTATGTCACGGTGGCCACGTATGTGCCTCTGTACATTAGCTTCAAACTAGGGTATCGAATTCCCCACGAGGACGCCGATACTCGTGACATCTTACCGAAGCAAGACGTCGCCCTTTCCCCAATCGATACCGCGTGCTTGGCGAATGATAAGGACGAGTCCAACACCACACCCAGCAGTGTGGCCGAGTCCACGCTCCTGACCGAGGCGCCGTCCATGCGGATGGTAGGCGGACGTTTAAACTTGCCCCGGATGGTGATGTGGGCGGACTTGGTGGGCGAGAACGCTAGGCGATTCCTGGCCCCCCAGTCCCTGACGAGATCCAGAGCAGCGGAGGCCTTCGCCTCGATGCTAGCCCTGGAGTCCGCCTCGATCAGGATCGAGACGTCGTCGGCGTACGCCACAAAGCTGGAGCCCGAAGGAATTGGCAGACTCAGCAAGTCGTCAACAAGCACGTTCCAGAGCGCGGGACCCAGCACCGAGCCCTGTGGGCATCCCATCGTGGAGGCCTTCCACATCACCTGGTTTCCCACAAACAGGCCTATCCGACGGTCGGTAAAGTAGTCCGCCAACATCCGATAGATGTTCGGCGGACAACCCCCTCTCTTGGATTTCAGCAGTATCATGGGCCACCATGCGTTGTCGAAGGCGCCCGATATGTCCAGCATGATCAGCTCGACGTACTTGTTGGTTGATGTCCTGGCCACCTGCAGGATACGCTGTAGGGCGGTCACTGTGGACCGACCCCGAGTGAAGCCGTGCTGGCAGTCGGAGAGTCCAGTGGTAATCTCTGGTGCCGTCTTCAGGAGAACGCGTTCTAAAATCTTGCCAAGGATCGGTAGCAGCGTTATTGGCCGGTAAGCCTTGGGGTCATGCAGCGGTTTGTCGTTTCCCTTCGGCAGCACCAGCAGCCTTCCGTCTTTCCATACCTGGGGGAAAGTCCCCTCAGTCACGCACTTACGCATCAGTTCGGTCACTTCCGAGCTCGCAGCCTTCCACGTTTCTTTTATGATTTTCGCGGTCAGGCCGTCGATTCCCGGAGCAGTGTTGGGCAAGTCCCTGACTATGTCCTGCACGGCCCGCACCGTCGGCGGGGCCGCGTCGCGGCCGGAGGGCAGACACGCCGCGAGAATCCGCACTTGCCGGTGGTAGCCGGTATCCGTCTCTGGCCGGTCGTCCGGACAGAGGGCGTACACCAGGCTGTGCATAGCTTCCTCGGTGTTTCCGGGGAAGCCCTCCGCGTATCTGACCCCGGACACGACGTTTCCCGGTGGGCGTCTGCGACCGGAAGCGACCCGGTAGGCAAGGCCCCACGGATCCTCGTTTCCGGTCTCAGCCACATCCCTCATAAACTGTTGTTCAGTTTCTGTCATCCGTCGTCTATATATACTGCGCGCCTCATGGAAGTCCTTCCGGGCCTTCTCTTCCACAGCCCCCCCCCCGTTTCCGGGTCTGCTGCCATTTCCGTCGTCGATTGTACTGTATTTTCCGCAGGCGGTCCAGTTCACTCGTCCACCATTCATAACCCGTCTTCCTGTCGCGCTCTCGTCTCGGGCCTAGGCACTCACACGCTGTCTTATCTATAATATCCGTGAAGTCCTTACATACCTCGGAGGCAGGTTTGCTCCAGTTAAGCCGTCCCACACGTTCGTGGATGCCCGAGCGGAAACGGTCCCAGTCCACACCGCGCACCCGGAACCGCCTCAGCGCTCCCGCAGACTCCGCCGGTGGAGGTGTGGTGTCGGCGCCTATAGCGTAGGTTATTAGTCTGTGGTCGCTGCTACTGGCCTCCTCGTGTACCGTCCAGTTACTGGTGTTGATCCCCCTGGTCGAGGCCGTCACATCGATGTTGGATTCCCCGCCACTGTCACCACAGAAGGTCGACGGCTGGTTCGGCGAATTGTGTACGATTAGACCACGCGCAGCGATGAAATCTTCCATTCGGGACCTTCTGTGGCTAGCTTCGGGTCCGCGTCCAATAGTTTGCTCCGGCCTGCAAAACCAGAGGGGGGAGTGGGCGTTCGTGTCCACTCCAATTAGGACCTTCTGTCCTCGCAGTTGGTCCAGTAGCAGCTCCAGGGGTCCAAGGTGTACGTCGATGTTGTCTTTGTATTGAAAGTACGCCGACACCAAATATAGGTCCAGGGACGGGACGTGGCACACCATCAGGTGTTGCGTGCAGTGCTGGTGCAGGACCGCGCACGGGAGTCGGGCATTGGGGATGAAGAATCCCGCTTTCCCCGTGCGTAGGTGTTTCAGGATGTATTCTGCGTCGTACGGCTCCTGCACCAGCACGATGTCCAGATTGTGTTCTGCGGCCACCGCGGGTAATTCCTTGGTGGCCGCCGCGGAGCCTGCCAGGTTAATTTGGCCTACCCGGAGCTTATCCATACTTGGTTATCTCAACGCTCCGGGCCTCCGCGTACTGGCGTGCAGGGCACTCCTTCGCCATCGTCTTGTGGTTGGCTGCCTCTTTACGCCCGAACTTCTTACAGGTCGCGCAGCATACCTGCGGTGGGTCGCACTCCGTGCCGCGGTGGCCTGTCTCGCCGCACTTGCTGCACGTAGGTTGGGCGGCCTTACAGTATTTTTCCGGGTGGCCGAACTGCTGGCATTTGTTGCAGCAGGTGACCGCCACATAGTCGGACGCCTCTGCCACCTGCCATCCGATATATACCACTTCCTCGCTTAGGAGGAAGCGGCGGAGGCTAGGGGAGCACTGCAGCACGTATGTGGCAGTCCTGCCTGTTGGCCTTCCTTTCTTGAAGGCCACCCGCATGTCCTTTGCGACTCGCTCCGCTGTCCACTCGGCGTGACCACCGCGACTTGCCTGCTCCACGATGCTGCTGACCAGCTCCTCAGGCTTGGTGTCGTTCTCCACATTACGGAGCGCAACGTAGGGCTGCCTTCTTGCAGGCTCTGTGACCCGCAGGGTCTTGGGAGCAGCCTCCTTCAACTTCCGGGCGTCTTCGGCTGTAGAGGTCCGCACGACGACGCCGGCGTTCCCCACCTTCCGTACCTGTTGGACCTGGATACCCAGATCCTTTGGGTTGATGGCCGTCTTCAGCGCAGCCTTTGTTTCCTCTGCCGTCTTTAGCTTCTCAGCTTCGGCCTCGGTGGGGTAGAAGGCCACCACTGCTGACTCTCCATGCGGTATGGGGATGGGTGCCGCGCGCTTATTGAGTTTTAGCGCCCTCGCGTAGTCCGGCTTCGCAACCTCAGCCGGCGTCGGTGCTTGCACCTGGCGGCTCAGTGCCGACTGCTGCATGGCCACTATATTTTTAGTGGCCGCAAGGTCAGCTTCCACAAGCGCCTTCTCCGCGTCGGCCAGCCTCAATTCCAGCACACCTATGACTGCTAGAATGTCCTGGCCATGCCCGCTGATGCTCTGTTTGTCGGCCATGTTTAATTTATTCGAAGCCGATGCCACTGTCATTATACCTTTTACCGCCAGATGCACGGAGTTCAGTAGCTCATCCTTGGACTCACTGAAAATCGGGTCCTTGGCCTGGTCCATCGCTGGCTGCACGCTGCTGCTAGGGCCATGGTCCCATAGGCCCCCTAGCGGCGGTACTTCCTCCCTAGCGGCGCTCCTTACCAAGCGTCGGCGAGCCGGTTCCGGGATGTCCTCCGGTGACGGTAAGGGCCGCTTGCTCGAGCCCGACGGTGCCGGCTGGTCCAGCATCTCAATCGATTCCTGAGCCCGGACCTGGCTGAATGAGTGCGGCGGGGTCCGAGCCAGGGATTGACGCGGCATGAACGCCTCTGCGCCACGCTCCAGCTGCCGCAGGAATTCGCGCTCCTGCTCAATCTTCTCCTCGCTGCGGCGTCGGAATTCCTCCACCAGCTCTGGAGTGAGCTGGCGGTACCCCATCCCCTAGTCTAAACTACTCTATGGCAATAAAATAAAATGTCCAAAAATAATAAAATAAAATAAAAGTCAAAGAGAAATTAAATGAAGACTGATAATGATGCACAAAATAAACAAAAGAGTCAAAGAAAAACAAAGTCAAAAATACACTTAGACAAAAATGTCTAAAACTAAATTGCTATGACAACATCCTTCGTGGCGCACACTAGCCCGTCGGGCGGTGCTGTCCCGACGCAGTGACAGATACACTCCAAGTCGGCTGTCACTGAGCGTACCACCACGTGCGCCCCGTGCTAACTAATACATTGAAATAACTATAATTGTCCACTATTAATATAAACAATTACTATTCTCTAACACAAGGAAAGTCTAATAGAGGTTCGTGTATACAGTTCTAAAAAAATAAACAGACCTCAGGTCTCGGGGTTGAAACCTCACCTTGGGGATATCCACCACTCCGTCACCACATACACACCATGTTTCACAACGTTAAAGTAACGCTGCGGAAAAGCGGGTTCGGGCGCACCAACACGTGCCAGTGCGAGACCGGCGCGAGTAGATAGGGACAGTGGGAATCTCGTTAATCCATTCATGCGCGTCACTAATTAGATGACGAGGCATTTGGCTATTTATGCAGCGCTCCCCGCTATTAGTAACAACAATTTTAATCATTACAGATAACGAGGCGACTGTCCCCATCAGGTATCGTCGCTAGCTACATTTGGCCTGTTGGTGTATCCGTGGCTCCACAGATATTGTGTGGGGACCGAATGCAGCTGTATTGCGTTCGAAGCGGAACCACAAGGGCCAGACCTGAGCCCAGCGAGTCCACAGGACTCCGGTCGCTCAGCCCCGAACTTCATCCGACCACATGGTCGTCATCCGGTTAAAGCGTGACCAGTTCATGTGCGAGCCTTTTAAAACCAGAACGCTAATCCGTTCATACACGGGCTCCTTCAACCCCAGGAGACTCTTCATTTCCCGGTAGGATCCGAGGCTCCAAACGCCTCTCCAGGAGACGGTGCAGGAAGTCACTTCGACGCGGTCCTTGGTGAGTCCTAGTCTATCGGCGACCTTCTCGACTAGCTCACCGTGCCCCCCGTATTTGGAACGTTTGGCCCGGTGCGCATCGTCCAGCGGCCGCTGACCCGAGACCACCTGCACGTCGACAATGACCCCCGCCCCGCCGCCCCGAGAGGCGATTATGTCGGGCTTCCGGACGCCGACAGCGGTTTCGATCCGAGGCTCCTGCTCAACGGACCATCCTGCCCTACCCAATTCTTCGCTGAGATACTTAGCGACACAGTCATGGCGTAATATACGGCCGCCGTGCGTTCTATGGCATTGTTGGATGGTGTGCGCCGTCGTCTCCCTAACCATGCAGCCAGCACGGCAGTTCAACTCCGACTCACGTCCCGTCCTACGACCCCTTGTGTTTCGCACCCTAGAAGGTAGTGCGTTAATGTGGGTCTGAACGCACTGGATGAAATCGCGGCCGTTTAGGTCCCCCATTGGCTTTGTTATCCATTTATTGGATGCTGGGACTTTCGTCGACTCTCTGAGCTCAAATCCGTCGACTGATTGATGTAAATTGTCTCGCCAATACTGCGCCACCGTCCTCTCACCGGTCCTCGGGGCATCGGCAGAGAATTTCCGGAGCTGCCTCCCGGCCCACTTCAGCTTCTGACGTATCTTATCAGATTTGGACGCGGCTCTGGCCACTGACCATCGCGACGAGTCCAGCTTCCCGAACCTACGTACAATTAGGTCCGGAACGCATGTCCTCAACGACGGGATCGCCAAGCCACCGTCCCTGGTCGAAGCATGAAAGTAGCCGATCGGCACATCCTTCGGAAGCCTCAGCCACTGTCGCACGGAGTGCCGGATTTGCACATCGAGCATCCTGAGCCTATCATCCGAGATGTTGCCCAGCACCAGGCCGTGCAAGAACCTCGGAATGAGGTAAGTTCGGACAACCTCTAATCGCTGTTGCGGCTTTAGGGGGGCCTTCTTGATGTTTTCGAGGGCCTTTTTTACGTCCTGCTCGATTGTGACGGATCCAGCAGATGTCATCTCTACTCCCAGATAGCGCCAGTGTTCCTCGCTTTCCACCTGCCTAAGCCAACGACGGCCGAGCTTGAAGCTCCTCGTCGTGACGTAGTGCGGCTTCTTGCGTTTCCCATCCGGCACCATCGAGAGCACGGAGGTCTTCTCCCGGTTGAGCTGGAGTCCCATCATCTCCCCCGTCCTCGCCACAGCGTCGATCGCCTCCTGCATCCCCACCTTCGAGCCTGCAAGCAGGACTAGGTCGTCAGCATAGGCCAGAGCCGAGACTCGCTCCCCTTCCAGCCTATATCCAACTTCCTTCGGCAGTGATGCCAGAACGACGTCGAGCGCCAAGTTGAAGAGCAAGGGGGACAACGGATCCCCTTGACGGACCCCTCTGCCTACCACTACAGGCTCGCTGCGGTCGTTACCCACGGCTAAGGTGGTCTGTGCCGTGTCGTACAAACGCGCGATATAATCGCAGAAGGCCCCAGGCAGGCCCTTCTCCCTCAGGACGCTGACAAGCGCCGCATGCGACACTGTGTCGAACGCCTTCGCGAAGTCGAGCACTGCGATGTGACACTCCCGCAATTTCTTCCTGCAGTCCCCCAGCACAGCGTCCAGCACAGCCGAATTCTCGAGTGTGCCGTCGGCGCGAACGAATCCGCGCTGTCGTGCATCCGGGGGGCAACAAGCCTCCAGCCTTCGCGCCAGGAGAGCATGCATATGCCGAAGTGGTACCGACGCGATGGAAATCGGACGGTAGTCACCCGGCCCAGCCGGCTCATCCCTTTTCGGCACAAAGACCGTTCGGCATTGCCGCAGTGGCAAAGGAATCTCGCCTTTACTCATCCAGGAGTTGAATATTTCCGCCTGAGTTTTTGCTGGAACTGTACGCCAGTCCTCCGGACGTATACCGTCCGGCCCTGGCGCCGATCTCAGGTCGATCTTGGCCTCCTTCACCTCCTCTTCCGAGAAGGGAGACCACAGCTTCGTCATCGCCAGACGATCCAGTGTACCCCCGTGCTGCCCGTCGCGCCTTACGGCCCTCAGGGCTTCCGGTGTGGGCCCCGAGGCGTCCGACACCTTCTCTAGAATCGGTCGCCAAAAGGCTTCCAACTCGTCGAGTCGGTGCCGGACACCCCGACACTGTCCATCCAGGACTTCAGCTGCTGCGCGACCCGGATACTTCCGGAACAGCTCCTGCACCCTGGCGTACTCCATTCTCCTCCTCCGTTTGGATGTCATCTTGACTTCCGTGTCCTTTCGTGTAAATCCAAGGGTTTTACGCCTTCTAGACGTCACGGATCCCCGCGTCATCCGCTCTGTCGCCCTCGCAAGGAGGTCTTCGACTACGGAAACACAGGTAGACCGAACATCTAGCCGCTGGTCAGCTACTAGCAGCGCATCTTCGGGGCCGCTCATTGGCCGGACTTCGGCAACCACCTCTTCCGGAGGTCCCTCAGCTACATCTTCATCGACCTGCTCCGTTCTATTTCTCTCTGGTGTGGGAGGTGAACCCATAAGGAGTTTAGCGACCATCTCTTTGTATTTCTCCTTCCTCCTCACACCTTTAATAGCCTCCAAAGTGCGTCCCAAATTGGGCAAGGCTTTTGTTAGGTCAATGTTGATGTTGCCGGATCCCTCCCGAGTGAGGCGGGCCTCAGTGCTCGCCAAGAGCTCCAGCTCCTCGTCGCGCCACCTTCGCTTCACCTGCGGAGGCGCGGATTTTGCGTTAGCCATTACAGGGTGGGCACGTCGAACGTGAACTCCCAACCCCGTCTTAGTGGCGAAGGATCGCCCACATCCGTCACATCCATAACCGGACGACATCCCAGGGCCATCAGAGACCCCGGGCTGAACGCCCGGAAGAGAATTGGCCACCCGTCCCGGCTCCTGTGGAAGACCGAGAGATAGCCTTGTTCCTTTTTGACTTTTGGGTGCAACAATTCTACCTCGGTGCGGCGGGCAGCAAACCCACCGCTGAGGTTCGCCCTCTATATCGGTATCGTAAACGATACCCTACGGGGCTACTCAAGGACCTCCCCCTGAGTTTCACCTAGGTCACGTCCCAGATCGTAAGGACGCTGCACACCACAAGGGGACCTAGGGACAAGCCTGATTGCGTTCGCCGCAGCAGACCACTCAGATCCGCCACCGCGACCGCAACGGAAACGTGCAATCTCCACAAGAGGAAGCATCCTGGAGAACTAAAATAGCGCTTTCAGATGCAACCCCCCCCCCCCCCCCCTTGTTAGCTTTGGCAGCGGCGCCGCGTGCAGGCCAAGGGTAGGAGTTGAGCCCAGCTCAACGAAGGCTCCATTGACAGTTTTTGGTCGAGTGTTTGGCAACAATTTCTCACTCTTTTATGCCAGAGAACGAATTGTTCGTGTCTTGTCCAGCTACCAGAAACTGTGAGCAACTGATCGTGCTCCGACCGTTAGGCCCGGCCACAAGGACCGTTAAGAGAGTCATAGTTACTCCCGCCGTTTACCCGCGCTTGCTTGAATTTCTTCACGTTGACATTCAGACCGACAGCTCCCGACCTTCCTAACCTGCTGCACTTCGATGCCCAGCTGCTTCGGATCCACGGCAGTCTTAAGCTCAGCTTTGGTTTCTTCGGCAGTCTTTAATTTTTCTACCTCCGCTTCCGCGGGGTAGAATGCCACTACGGCCGTGCCACTGCTCGGGATCAGGACTGGTGCTGCGCCCTTGCTGAGCTTCAGCGCGCGCGCATGGTCAGGCTTCGCTTGCACTGCTGGCGCCGTGGTCTGCTGCTGCTGGCCGTTACGTAGTGCCCGCTGATGCAACAGCTCTTTTTGGGTCGCTGCAAGGTCCGCCTCTACGAGGGCCTTTTCAGTATCCGCCAGCCTGAGCTCCAGCACGCCGATAACTCCTAGTATGTCCTGGCCGTGGCTGCTAATGGCCTGTTTATCGGCCATATTCAATTTATTTGTAGCCGATGCTACGGACATGATGCCCTTGACAGCAGCGTGCACCATCTCCACCAGCTGGACCTTGGTTTTCGAGGCCAAGCTGTCGTTCCCCGCTTGCTCCCCTGCTTGTTGTTGTTCCTGCGGTCCGCGCGACGTCGACGCCTCAGACCTACGGTCGACGTCCCATAACCCACTCAGCGGCGGCGCCTCTTCTCGCCCCGTGCCCCTGACAAGCCTTTTTCGAGTCGGCTCCGGGATGTCCTCAGAGGAGGTGAAGGGTCTCTTCCCGGTTCCCTGGGCTGAGTCCCCCAACTCCACCAGGCCGATGCCTTCCGGCACGCTCACCGACTGCGGCGGGGTCCGCATCAGCGACAGCCGCGGCGTAAACGCCTGCGACTCGAGCTGCTGCAGGAACTCCCTTTCCTTCTCTATTTTATCCAGACTTCTCCTCCGCCACTCATCGACCAGCTCAGCACTGAGCTGGCGACGCTCCATTGTCGACGCTTCACTGTCTATGTGGCCTATATAAAGTACCTATAACTAAACTACACTACACTACTAATACTACACCAAAATAAGATCCAAAAAAGAGAATAAAATAATAAGTTCATAAAATTTTATTCTACGGAATAAAATAGAAGAAAGCAAATAAACAAACAAAGTCAAAAAATACACTGAAGCAAAAATGTCTAAAAACTAAATTGTCTATAGACAGAACAGTCTTGCCTGTCGTGTGCGGCAACACTAGCGCGCGTCGGGCGTGTGCCGAGCGCGCAGCGAGCGAGCACGAGCGCAGTGACAGATGACAGCTGCCAAGTGGCGGCTGTCACTGACAGCGTCACCGACCACGTGCGCCCACGTGCTAACCTAATTACTATTTATTTACCTAAAATAAACTGTAAATTGACCACTTATTTAATAATTAAACTAATGTAACCTGTTCTAAATCTAAACTAACACAATAAAAGTCATAAATAGCGAGTTCGTGTATACAAAGTTCTAAAAATAACAATAAAAGAGTACCTCAGGGTCTCGGGGGTTGAAAACCTCACCCTTGGGGGATGATGCCACCACTCCGTGTACACCACACTACACACACAATGTTTTATAGCACAATAATAGTCACAAGATAGTAATATTCGTAAAGACACGCGGGGTAATCACTCGGAGCGCACGAAACACGTCCGCACAGTGCGACGACCGGCGACCGAGTAGATAGGTACAGTGGGAATCTATTATGGCTATTTATGCAGCGCTCCCCTCTATTAGTAACAACAGTTATAATCATTACGGATAACGAGGCGACTGTCCCCATCAGGTAACGTCGCTAGCTACATTTGGCCTGTTGGTGTAGGCGTGGCTCCACAGATGTTGTGTGGGGACCGAATGCAGCTGTATAGCGTTCGAAGCGGAACCACAAGGGCCAGACCTGAGCCCAGCGAGTCCACAGGACTCCGTTCGCTCAGCCCCGAATTTCATCCGACCACATGGTCGTCATCCGGTTAAAGCGTGACCAGTTCATGTGCGAGCCTTTTAAAGCGAGAACGCTAATCCGCTCATACACGGGCTCCTTCAGCCCCAGGAGACTTCATTTCCCGGTAGGATCCGAGGCTCCAAACGCCTCTCCAGGAGACGGTGCAGGAAGTCACCTCGACACGGTCCTTGGTGAGTCCTAGTCTATCGGCGACCTTCTCGACTAGCTCACCGTGCCCCCCGTATTTAGAACGTTTGGCCCGGTGCGCATCGTCAAGCGGCCGCTGACCCGAGACCACCTGCACGTCGACAATGACCCCCGCCTCGCCGCCCCGAGAGGCGATTATGTCGGGCTTCCGGACGCCGACAGTGGTTTCGATCCGAGGCTCCTGCTCAACGGACCATCCTGCCCTACCCAATTCTTCGCTGAGATACTTAGCGACACAGTCATGGCGTAATATACGGCCGCCGTGCGTTCTATGGCATTGTTGGATAGTATGCGCCGTCGTCTCCCTAACCATGCAGCCAGCACGGCAGTTCAACTCCGACTCACGTCCCGTCCTACGACCCCTTGTGTTTCGCACCCTAGAGGGTAGTGCGTTAATGTGGGTCTGAACGCACTGAATGTAATCGCGGCCGTTTAGGTCCCCCATTGGCTTTGTTATCCATTTTTTGGATGCTGGGACTTTCGTCGACTCTCTGAGCTCAAATCCGTCGACTGACTGGTGTAAATTGTCTCGCCAATACTGCGCCACTGTCCTTCTCACTGGTCCTCGGGGCATCGGCAGAGAATTTCCGGAGCTGCCTCACGGCCCACTTCAGCTTCTGACGTATCTTGTCAGATTTGGACGCGGCTCTAGCCACTGGCCATCGCGACGAGTCCAGCTTCCCGAACCTACGTACAATTAGGTCCTCAACGACGGGATCGCCAAGCCACCGTCTCTGGTCGAAGCATGAAAGTAGCCGATTGGCACATCCTTCGGAAGCCTCAGCCACTGTCGCACGGCGTGCCGGATTTGCACATCGAGCATTCTGAGCCTAACATCCGAGATGTTGCCCAGCACCAGGCCGTGCAAGAACCTCGGAATGAGGTACGTTCTGACAACCTCTAGTCGCTGTTGCGGTTTAAGGGGGGCCTTCTTGATGTTTTCGAGGGCCTGTTTTACGTCATGCTCAATTATGACTGATCCAGAAGATGACATTTCTACTCCCAAATAGCGCCAGTGTTCCTCGCTTTCCACCTGCCTAAGCCAACGACGGCCGAGCTTGAAGCTCCTCGTCGTGACGTAGTGCGGCTTCTTGCGTTTCCCATTTGGCACCATCGAGAGCACAGAGGTCTTTTCCCTGTTGAGTTAGAGTCCCATCATCTCCCCCGTCCTCGCCACAGCGTCGATCGCCTCCTGCATCCCCACCTTCTGCCGACTGCTGCATGGCCATTATCTTTTTAGTGGCCGCAAGCTCAGCTTCCACGAGCGCCTTCTCCGCGTCGGCCAGCCTGAGTTCCAGTACGCCAATGACAGCTAGGATGTCCTGGCCATGCCCGCTGATACTTTGCTTGTCAGCCATGTTTAGTTTGTTCGAGGCCGATGCCACGGTCATGATTCCCTTGACCGCCAGGTGCACGGAGTTCAGTAGCTTCTCCTTAGACTCGCCGAAGATGGGGTCCTTTTCCTGGTCCCTCGCTGGCTGCACGCTGATGCTAGGGCCATGGTCCCATAGTCCCCCTAGCGGCGGTACCTCCTCCCTAGCGGCGCTCCTCACCAGGCGTCGGCGAGCCGGTTCCGGGATGTCCTCCGGTGACGGTAAGGGCCGCTTGCTCGAGCCCGACGGTGCCGGCTGATCCAGCATCTCAATGGATTCCTGAGCCCGGACCTGGCTGAATGAGTGCGGCGGGGTCCGAGCCAAGGATTGACGCGGCATGAACGCTTCTGCGCCACGCTCCAGCTGCCGCAGGAATTCGCGCTCCTGCTCAATCTTCTCCTCGCTGCGGCATCGGAATTCCTCCACCACCTCTGGAGTGAGCTGGCGGTACTCCATCCCCTAGTCTAATCTACAGCGATAAAATGTCCAAAATAATAAAAATAAAAAATAAAAGTAAAAGAGAAATAAAATAAAAAAAAAAACTAGACGATATTAATGCACCAAATAAACAAAAAAGTCAAAGAAAAAACTAAGTCAAAAATACACTGAAACAAAAATGTCTAAAAACTAAATTGTCTGTAGACACAACAGTCTGGGCCTGTCGTGTGCAGCAACACTAGCGCTCGTCGGGCGTGTGCTGTCACCCGAGCTGATGACAGCTGCCAAGTGGCGGCTGTCACTGACAGCGTCACCGACCACGTGAGCCCACGTGCTAACCTAACAACTATTTATTAACCTAAAAATAAACTATCAATTGTCCACTTATTAATAATTAAACTAATTTAACCTATTCTAAACCTAAACTAACACAGCAAAAGTTATAATAAATAAGGAGTTCCTGTATACTAGTTCTTAAAAATAATAAAAGAGTACCTCAGGAGGGTCTCGGGGGTTGAAAACCTCACCCTTGGGGGATGATGCCACCACTCCGTGTACACCACACTACGCACACAATGTTTCACAGCACATTAATAGTCATAACACAATAATATACGCAATAACAAGCGGGGTGATAACTCGGAGCGCACGAAACACGTCCGCACAGTGCGACGCCCGGCGACCGAGTAGTGACAAGTCGAGGACATACAATACGATATGGGTCGTCCTATGCTGCGGCGTGACTTCGTCGCGTGGCGCGGGGTTTACGGGCCTCGAGGAATCCCTCTTTACCCGGGCAATCTCCTCAGTGGATACACTGCCCACCGGTGTTGTAATACCTCGTTTACACTCAGCCGCTTCCCCTGCTACTCGCGCTGCCGGAAATATTGCCGCGGCAGCGTCGACGCGAGTGAGTGTCGTTTACACTCAACCCTCATACTTCTTTACCGGGCTTCTCGCAACCATGGCTGACGTTGAGGTTGTTGCGGCGACAGCTGTATGTCTGCTTAGTGTAATGAATTATTTAAATGTTTTAAAAAGAAATCTAAAAAAAAGACGCTATCGCCAAAGAAGATGGTGGATGAAAAAAATTCATCAGAATCGAACGACGTAAGTACTTACTATAACTTCCTATAAGTGCATACACTTCGACGATATGAATGATGATCTTACCTACCTATATTTTTGTTACAGAAACAGCATGAATACTTTTTTTATGGAGTTGACTTCCGAAGATGGTGGCGAGTTTTCTAACTTTTGCAGAATGTCATCTTCTGATTTTGAATTCTTGTTACATAAAATTGGACCTATGATTGAAAAACAGCAAACCAGACTGCGAATGCCCATACCAGCAAAGATACGTTTGGCATTAACATTACGATATTTAGCAACGGGGGATAGTTATAAAAGTCTCCACTACTTATTCAAGGTTTCTACACCAGCCATTTCGCAAATTATTCCTGAAGTATGCCAAGCTATCAACTCTGTTCTCAAGGACCAAATTAAGGTGAGTAATACAAGTATTTTAAAATTATGTTTTATTATATCAAATTATACAAATGATAAGTATAATCAAAACTACTCTGCGCAGGACATCACTAATAAAATGAAACAATGTAAACAAAAAAAATAATAGGATTCAATTCTGGCTAGCATCCCAGTAGGCTCTTTCAATCACATTAATTTGGTTTTGTGGTGTAACACTTCTTTCCGGGAATCTGGACAGTACTCTTGGTGGCAAGACATATTGTGTTGATGAAGTTTGTAGCATCACATGGCGTGGAGAAGCTGAAATGTCATTAATTTCCTGGCTCATTTCTGGGATACTGACCTCTACTGGTGTGTCAGACTGTACCGTTGGTTGGATATAAACACGTTGAGATTGTTGAATCGGTGGGTTTGATGTGATTTGGTAATCTGAATACTGTGATTGCGATGATGTTACCGATGAACGATTTGAGAAGACACTTGATGGTCGATCAACTTGATGGTCGATGGTTGGATAAGGATTTTGCAAAAGTAACCCATCTATTTGGTACATAATTCTTCCCCGCATTGACTCGGGATATTTTCGTAATCTTTTAGCTAAGAGTTTCGCATAAAGATCACACTCGTCTTCATTCTTTTCATTTGTATGAGTACTTTTATCTTTTAACACTTGGTTCAAAGTGTCTAAAGTCTGAGATATTTTATTTTGAGCCTCATCTATGTTTAGGGTTGGTCTTTTTTTGCCTTTTTTGGCCTATTATATACTGGTGTCGATGATGGGTCTGCCTGTGATGGCGAAGGAACTGACTGTGACGGCGAACTGATTTGCTGGTATGATGGTGGTGATTGAAGTAGCGGTTCGACATCTGGAGATTGTGCCTCATGTTCAGTTTGATAATTCTGAAAATTTAAATAAATATATTTTTTCTGTTTCAGTTACCACAATCACCAGCGGAATGGTTATCTATAGAAGCGGGATTTAGGAGGAAATTTCCTCGATGTGTCGGAGCTATAGATGGGAAGCATATTGTAATTAAATGTCCGCCACACAGTGGCTCACAATATTACAACTATAAGCATACATATAGCATCATACTAATGGCTCTCGTTGACAGTGAATACCGTTTTATTTTTGCTGATATTGGTGGCCAGGGACGCATTAGTGATGGAGGAATTTTTCAAAACTGTTTACTCTTGCAAAAAATTGACACAGGCACTATTAATTTGCCACCAGACGCGCCCTTACCCGGAATAGAAATTGATGTACCCTATGTATTTCTTTGTGATGGAGCTTTTGCAATACATAAACATATAATGAAACCCTTTCCTGGTGATCATCATTTTAACACAATGGAACGCACTTTTAATTACAAACTTTCAAGTTCTCGTATCATTGTAGAAAATGTCTTCGGTATTTTAACAACTGTTTTTCGAATATTTAAAAAACCAATCGAGATCGATAGAGAGAATGTACCAACAGTAACAATGACCTGTATTTTATTACATAATTTTTTAATAAACAGTAGAACCTCTAGTAACATTTACGCTCCCCCGGGAACTTTTGATTTCGTAGCTGACGGAGTAAATATTGATGGCTCTTGGAGACAAAATCAACCCAACACAGACAATTCAGCTCTTAGGCCAATAGCGCGTGTACCAAGACGCTCATCTAGAGACATTTATGAAATTCGATCTGAATTTGCACATTATTTTCATAATTTGAATACAGAAAATAACTAAATAGTAGTATTAAGTAAGTTGTAATAATCATCTAATAAAAATAATGTAATAATCATTTTAATAAAAAATGTTTAATTAT
The DNA here is from genome assembly GCA_014595695.2 of Epargyreus clarus clarus. Classification (NCBI taxonomy): domain Eukaryota; kingdom Metazoa; phylum Arthropoda; class Insecta; order Lepidoptera; family Hesperiidae; genus Epargyreus; species Epargyreus clarus. The sequence continues at coordinate 131,229 of JACTTY020000155.1, read as the reverse complement.
AAAAAGGTGTTTTAATAATTGAATGTAGGTAGTTACCCTTTGTTCCGTGTTAATTGTTTCTTCCACGTCATACAGTGTGCCTAAAAATCTTTCCATAGTTTCAAAAGGAAACCATATTGGCTGAAACACATCATCAGCACCTGCTCCGGAACGTATAGACGCTTTCTTTTTCTTTAAGAGTGGTCGAAATGTAGCCATAAGTGATTTCTTCTTCGATTTTAGCTCTTCTATTGGAGTATTGTTCATTTGAGTACTGATGCGATTCCACGCATCGTGTACTTTATGCTTCATTTTATGATTTTTATCGCGTGGATCCCATATTATTCGTTCACTTTCATACAACTCCAAAAACTGTATTACTCTTTCATTACTCCACTCTAGCGACATAGTAAATGCTGACGTATAGAATTGGACAGAAAAAAGCAACACGTCCTTCCGCTCAGAACGCCGGGTGACAAGTGAGTGAGAGGGCTGAATGTAAACACACGCTGCCACTCGCGCTGCCAGTCCTTTGACTCGCGCACGAAAAACCGACAATCGAGGGAGCGCCGGGCAACGCGAGTGGCAGCGGCAATGGCATGGGAAGTATCGTGTTTACACTCTCGCGCTGCTCACTTCCCTGCTCACTTCCCTGCCCACTCAGGCTGAGTGTAAACGAGGCATAAGTTGCTGTGAGGCAGCGGTGCAGCATTCGGCGTCGTGGACATAGATCGCGGAGTGAGAGCCAGTCGACGCGCATGAACAGTACCATATCGATCGCCATCGAAGACTCGACTACTAGAGGAGCGCGGGCGGCGGCGCGCAAACGGCCGTTGAGATGCGCGCGCAGGTTGACGAAGCGGCAACATCGCATGAGACGTTGATGCCACAACCTCAAACGCCCAACGGCTATTTATCGGCCGGCTGCCTACACCCTTGTTTTTTCTTTGGTAGGGCATCCTATTTCAATAATTGCATCTCATTATACCATTAGGGTAGGCTACAATCATGGATACTCCTGACCTGGATGATGTGGACTACCACATATACTTTTTGTTTAATTTCCTACTAACTCTCTTTTGCACAGTGAGGTCCAAATTCCTACCTCTTTTCATTGCAGCTGTGTTAGGTATGGTATGTCAGGTATTGCCTTCGAAGCAGTAATTCGACCATCCCTCATTTCAAACCACAGACTACTCTTGTTTTGCTTCCTCGTTGTTTCTTCAATAGCATATATTGCACCTACTGTAAATGTCGCCTTCATAGCCTCCACTAACTGGTCCACATCATTTCTAATTTCTTGAGACTGGAACAATGTAGTACTTGTACTTGTACTGGTACAATGTACTTTTGAAAGACAATGTAAAGAATACTGCATAGCACTGGTATTTTGAAAACTATGCTAGTATTTGAGCCACTCGCAACTGTCAACTTTTCTCTTCTTTGCTTGCAAAAGTCATTGTACGAGGGTACGTTTATAAGTTCGCGGAATGAGGGACAAGGAGCGAAAATAAAATGTCAAAATTATTTTTCTTTTTCTACATATTCTCCTGCAAGACGAATGCATTTTTCAGATCTTTGTATTAACTTATTTAAACCCTCATAAAAAAATGTTTTGTCCTTGTCGGAAAAATACGAGAAAATTGCGTCCTTTACTTCTTCGTCTGTAGAAAATTTCTTTCCACGAAGCACTTTTTTCATTTTTGGAAAGAGATAATAATCGCTGGGAGCCAGGTCTGGACTATAGGGTGGGTGATTTAAAATATCAAAGCATACCTTATGCAGGGCAGCCAGTGCAATACGGCTCTTGTGTACGGGCGCATTGTCGTGCAACAGCAGGACACCTCTGGATAATTTTCCTCGTCTTTTTTCTTTGATGGCTTCTTTTAACCGCTCCAAGATTGTTGCGTAATATTCTCCGGTTATAGAGACACCTTTATCTTTGTAATCTATTAACAAAATTCCTTCTGCATCCCAAAAGACTGTCGCCATGAGTTTGCCGACCGATTGTGACACCTTAAACTTTTTAGGAGGTGCTGTACCCTTTTTATGCCACTGCATGGAGTCTTGTTTAGACTCAGGTTCATAATGGTGAACCCAAGTTTCATCTCCAGTAACAATTCGATTCAGTACAATATCCTTATCTTCTCCACAGAGGTTCAAAAACGCACGGGAACATTCAACGCGCTGTTGTTTCTGAGGCGGCGTGAGCATTCTCGGCACCCACCGCGCGCTGACCTTAGTCATGCCAAGATGGTCATGCAGAATTTTAAAAATGGTTGTATCCGATACTCCAACCATTTCTGCAAGCTGTTTCTTCTTTAGCCGAGCATCTTCCAGTACTAATTTTTCGACTTCCGCTATCGTTTCCGGAATGGTCACCTCAACAGACCGTCCTGGTCGTGGGTCGTCTTCAAGTGAATCCCTGCCTTGCTTAAAAAGGTTGTTCCACTTGTAAACCATCGTTTTTCCAGGGCAAGAGCATCGTTTTTCCAATTTTCTTCCGGATTGAGTTGTTTAATTGTCGATAGTTTTAAAACTAATGATGCAATTGTGATAAAACTTTATATTTATACTATTTATGAGTCACTTAACACGTACCGCCCTTAACGAGCCCGCTATTCCCCCTCCAACCCTGCCATTCCGCGGACTTAAATATATATAGGAAATTGTGGGTTCATCCAATATTGGAAACACGAAACTATAATGGAGAATTTAATCACTTGTTCAATTTAATCAGTGCTAACCTAACAGCTATTTATTAACCTAAAAAGAAACTATAAATTGTCCACTTATTGATTAATTAAACTAATTTAACCTATTCTAAACCTAAAGTAACACAATAAAAGTCATAAATAGCGAGCTCGTGTATACAAAGTTCTAAAATAACAATAAAAGAGTACCTCAGGGTCTCGGGGGTTGAAAACCTCACTCTTGGGGGATGATGCCACCACTCCGTGTACACCACACTACGCACACAGTGTTTCACAGCACATTAATAGTTATAAGATAATAATATACGCAAAGACACGCCGGGTATTAACTCTTAGCGCACGAAACACGTCCGCACAGTGCGACGACCGGCGACCGAGTAGATAGGGACACTCACCCACCACCATCCCGTGGCCTGTCAACCTTCCGGTTATACGGGCCGAAACAAAGACCCGAGACCTCGACGCCCCGAGAGGCGATTATGTCGGGCTTCCGGACGCCGACAGCGGTTTCGATCCGAGGCTCTTGCTCAACGGAACATCCTGCCCTACCCAATTCCTCCTAATGCCTTGATCACACGGACCGAGCAAACGGGCGCGACAGAAAAATGTTTCTCGGCCAAGACAGTGAAGTAACCGAGTAGCTGTTCACACACGTTTTGAAATATGCACAGTCAGTTCAGTTCTATTGTAATTCGGACGTATGGATCGTAAAAAGATAATTACAAAATGTACAAAGTTACTCATTCCACTATTAGTAGAAGTATTAAATGAACTCTTGGAAAAGGAGCAACGCCGCATTTGGACAAGGCCATGGATGTTGAGAAGATCTACTTTTGGCGCTACAAACACTGTTTTTAATGAATTAGAGGTAGAAGATCCAGCTGAATTCAGAATGCTTTTAAGAATGGATGTACAACATTTTGACACATTGTTAGAAAATATTACTCCATTGATACAAAGGGCAGATACAGTCATGAGGGAAGCTATAACTGCAAAGACTAACCTAGTCGCGCCTTACGGCCCTCAGGGCTTCCGGTGTGTGCCCCGAGGCGTCCGACACCTTCTCTAGAATCGGTCGCCAAAAGGCTTCCAACTCGTCGAGTCGGTGCCGGACACCCCGACACTGTCCATCCAGGACTTCAGCTGCTGCGCGACCCGGATACTTCCGAAACAGCTCCTGCACCCTGGCGTACTCCATTCTCCTCCTCCGTTTGGATGTCATCTTGACTTCCGTGTCCTTTCGTGTAAAACCAAGGGCTTTCCGCCTTCTAGACGTCACGGATCCCCGCGTCATCCGCTCTTTCGCCCTCGCAAGGAGGTCTTCGACTACGGAAACACAGGTAGACCGAACATCTAGCCGCTGGTCAGCTACTAGCAGCGCATCTTCGGGGCCGCTCATTGGCCGGACTTCGGCAACCACCTCTTCCGGAGGTCCCTCAGCTACATCTTCATCGACCTGCTCCGTGTTATTGCTTTCTGGTGTGGGAGGTGAACCCATAAGGAGTTTTGTGACCATTTCTTTATATTTCTCCTTCCTCCTCACACCTTTGATAGCCTCGAAAGTGCGTCCCAGATTGGGCAAGGCTTTTGCTAGGTCAATGTTGATGTTGCCGGATCCCTCCCGAGTGAGGCGGGCCTCAGTGCTCGCCAAGAGCTCCAGCTCCTCGTCGCGCCACCTTCGCTTCACCTGCGGAGGCGCGGATTTTGCGTTAGCCATTACAGGGTGGGCACGTCGGACGTGAACTCCCAACCCCGTCTTAGTGGCGAAGGATCGCCCACATCCGTCACATCCATAACCGGACGACATCCCAGGGCCATCAGAGACCCCGGGCTGAACGCCCGGAAGAGAATTGGCCACCCGTCCCGGCTCCTGTGGAAGACCGAGAGATCGCCTTATTTCCTTTAGTCGATTCGGTGCAATTTCTCATCCCTCGTTGCGGCGGGCAGCAAACCCACCGCTGAGGTTCGCCCTCTGCTTTCATTACGCCCCATCCGAAGATAGCAAATAAGCTTGGTATCGTAAACGATACCCTACGGGGCTACTCAAGGACCTCCCCCTGAGTTTCACCTAGGTCACGTCCCAGATCGTAAGGACGCTGCACACCACAAGGGGACCTAGGGACAAGCCTGATTGCGTTCGCCGCAGCAGACCACTCAGATCCGCCACCGCGACCGCAACGGAAACGTGCAATCTCCACAAGAGGAAGCATCCTGGAGAACTAAAATAGCGCTTTCAGATGCAACCCCCCCCCCCCCCCCCCCCCCCCCCTTGTTAGCTTTGGCAGCGGCGCCGCGTGCAGGCCAAGGGTAGGAGTTGAGCCCAGCTCAACGAAAGCTCCATTGACAGTTTTTGGTCGAGTGTTTGGCAACAATTTCTCACTCTTTTATGCCAGAGAACGAATTGTTCGTGTCTTGTCCAGCTACCAGAAACTGTGAGCAACTGATCGTGCTCCGACCGTTAGGCCCGGCCACAAGGCGCGAGCAGCCTATTTATGCAGCGCTACTCGCTATTAGTGACAACAAGTCTAATCATCACGGATAACGAGGTGACTGTCCCCATCAGGTATCGTCGCTAGCTACATTTGGCCTGTTGGTGTAGGCGTGGCTCCACATATGTTGTGTGGGGACCGAATGCAGCTGTATAGCGTTCGAAGCGGAACCACAAGGGCCAGACCTGAGCCCAGCGAGTCCACAGGACTCCGTACGCTCAGCCCCGAACTTCATCCGACCACATGGTCGTCATCCGGTTAAAGCGTGACCAGTTAATGTGCGAGCCTTTTAACACGAGAACGCTAATCCGCTCATACACGGGCTTCTTCAGCCCCTTCACTCTTTATTTCCCGGTAGGATCCGAGGCTCCAATCGCCTCTCCAGAAGACGGTGCAGGAAGTCACCTCGATGCGGTCCTTGGTGAGTCCTAGTCTATCGGCGACCTTCTCGACTAGCTTACCGTGCCCCCCGTATTTAGAACGTTTGGCCCGGTGCGCATCGTCAAGCGGCCGCTGACCCGAGACCACCTGCACGTCAACAATGACCCCCGCCTCGCCGCCCCGAGAGGCGATTATGTCGGGCTTCCGGACGCCGACAGCGGTTTCGATCCGAGGCACTTGCTCAACGGACCATCCTGCCCTACCCAATTCCTCCTAACACAGTTATGTTATATTCTGTGGCATTGTTGGATGGTGTGCGCCGTCGTCTCCCTAACCATGCAACCAGCACGGCAGTTCAACTCCGACTCACGTCCCGTCCTACGACCCCTTGTGTTTCGCACCCTAGAGGGTAGTGCGTTAATGTGGGTCAGAACGCACTGGATGTAATCGCCGCCGTTTAGGTGCCCCATTGGCTTGGTTATCCATTTATTGGATGCTGGGACTTTCGTCGACTCTCTGAGCTCAAATCCGTCGACTGATTGGTGTAAAGTGTCTCGCCAATACTGCGCCACCGTCCTCTCACCGGTCCTCGAGGCATCGGCAGAGAATTTCCGGAGCTGCCTCACGGCCCACTTCAACTTCTGACGTATCTTGTCAGATTTGGACGCGGCTCTAGCCACTGGCCATCGCGACGAGTCCAGCTTCCCGAACCTACGTACAATTAGGTCCGGAACGCATGTCCTCAACGACGGGATCGCCAAGCCACCGTCTCTGGTCGAAGCATGAAAGTAGCCGATTGGCACATCCTTCGGAAGCCTCAGCCACTGTCACACGGAGTGCCGGATCTGCACATCGAGCATTCTGAGCCTGAGGACAACCTCTAGTCGCTGTTGCGGTTTAAGGGGGGCCTTCTTGATGTTTTCGAGGGCCTGTTTTACGTCATGCTCAATTGTGACTGATCCAGAAGATGACATCTCTACTCCCAAATAGCGCCAGTGTTCCTCGCTTTCCACCTGCCTAAGCCAACGACGGCCGAGCTTGAAGCTCCTCGTCGTGACGTAGTGCGGCTTCTTGCGTTTTCCATCCGGCACCATCGAGAGCACGGAGGTCTTCTCCCGGTTGAGTTGGAGTCCCATCATCTCCCCCGTCCTCGCCACAGCGTCGATCGCCTCCTGCATCCCCACCTTCGAGCCTGCAAGCAGGACTAGGTCGTCAGCATAGGCCAGAGCCGAGACTCGCTCCCCTTCCAGCCTATATCCAACTTCCTTCGGCAGTGATGCCAGAACGACGTCGAGCGCCAAGTTGAAGAGCAAGGGGGACAACGGATCCCCTTGACGGACCCCTCTGCCTACCACTACAGGCTCGCTGCGGTCGTTACCCACGGCTAAGGTGGTCTGTGCCGTGTCGTACAAACGCGCGATATAATCGCAGAAGGCCCCAGGCAGGCCCTTCTCCCTCAGGACGCAGCAAAGCGCCGCATGCGACACTGTGTCGAACGCCTTCGCGAAGTCGAGCACTGTGATGTGACACTCCCGCAATTTCTTCCTGCAGTCCCCCAGCACAGCGTCCAGCACAGCCGAATACTCGAGTGTGCCGTCGGCGCGAACGAATCCGCGCTGTCGTGCATCCGGGGGGCAACAAGCCTCCAGCCTTCGCGCCAGGAGAGCATGCATATGCCGAAGTGGTACCGACGCGATGGAAATCGGACGGTAGTCACCCGGCCCAGCCGGCTCATCCCTTTTCGGCACAAAGACCGTTCGGCATTGCCGCAGTGGCAAAGGAATCTCGCCTTTACTCATCCAGGTGTTGAATATTTCCGCCTGAGTTTTTGCTGGAACTGTACGCCAGTCCTCCGGACGTATATCGTCCGGCCCTGGCGCCGATCTCAGGTCGACCTTGGCCTCCTTCACCTCCTCTTCCGAGAAGGGAGACCACAGCTTCGTCATCGCCAGACGATCCAGTGTACCCCCGTGCTGCCCGTCGCGCCTTACGGCCCTCAGGGCTTCCGGTGTGGGCCCCGAGGCGACCGACACCTTCTCTAGAATCGGTCGCCAAAAGGCTTCCAACTCGTCGAGTCGGTACCGGACACCCCGACACTGTCCATCCAGGACTTCAGCTGCTGCGCGACCCGGATACTTCCGGAACAGCTCCTGCACCCTGGCGTACTCCATTCTCCTCCTCCGTTTGGATGTCATCTTGACTTCCGTGTCCTTTCGTGTAAAACCAAGGGCTTTCCGCCTTCTAGACGTCACGGATCCCCGCGTCATCCGCTCTGTCGCCCTCACAAGGAGGTCTTCGACTACGGAAACACAGGTAGACCGAACATCTAGCCGTTGGTCAGCTACTAGCAGCGCATCTTCGGGGCCGCTCATTGGCCGGACTTCGGCAACCACCTCTTCCGGAGGTCCCTCAGCTACATCTTCATCGACCTGCTCCGTTCTATTTCTTTCTGGTGTGGGAGGTGAACCCATAAGTAGTTTAGCGACCATCTCTTTGTATTTCTCCTTCCTCCTCACACCTTTAATGGCCTCAAAAGTGCGTCCCAAATTGGGCAAGGCTCTTGCTAGGTCAATGTTGATGTTGCCGGATCCCTCCCGAGTGAGGCGGGCCTCAGTGCTCGCCAAGAGCTCCAGCTCCTCGTCGCGCCACCTTCGCTTCACCTGCGGAGGCGCGGATTTTGCGTTAGCCATTACAGGGTGGGCACGTCGAACGTGAACTCCCAACCCCGTCTTAGTGGCGAAGGATCGCCCACATCCGTCACATCCATAACCGGACGACATCCCAGGGCCATCAGAGACCCCGGGCTGAACGCCCGGAAGAGAATTGGCCACCCGTCCCGGCTCCTGTGGAAGACCGAGAGATAGCCTTGTTCCTTTAAGACTTTTAGGTGCAACAATTCTACCTCGGTGCGGCGGGCAGCAAACCCACCGCTGAGGTTCGCCCTCTGCTTTCATTACGCCCCATCCGAAGATAGCAAATAGGCTTGGTATCGTATACGTTACCCTACGGGGCTACTCAAGGACCTCCCCCTGAGTTTCACCTAGGTCACGTCCCAGATCGTAAGGACGCTGCACACCACAAGGGGACCTAGGGACAAGCCTGATTGCTTTCGCCGCAATCTCCACACGAGGAAGCATCCTGGAGAACTAATATAGCGCTTTCGGATGCAAACCTTGTTAGCTTTGGCAGCGACGCCGCGTGCAGGCCAAGGGTAGGAGTTGAGCACAGGTCAACGAATGCTCCATTGACAGTTTTTGGTCGAGTGTTTGGCAACAATTTCTCACTCTTTTATGCCAGAGAACGAATTGTTCGTGTCTTGTCCAGCTACCAGAAACTGTGAGCAACTGATCGTGCTCCGACCGTTAGGCCCGGCCACTAGGACCGTTAGAGAGTCATAGTTACTCCCGCCCTAAAAGGTAGGTGGGTATGCTAGGACCGCAAATGGCGCGAGCAACCTATTTATGCAGCATGCTACTCGCTATTAGTGACAACAGTTGTAATCATCACGGATATCGAGGCGACTGTCCCCATCAGGTATCGTCGCTAGCTACATTTGGCCTGTTGGTGTAGGCGTGGCTCCACAGATATGTTGTGTGGGGACCGAATGCAGCTGTATAGCGTTCGAAGCGGAACCACAAGCTACCAGAAACTGTGAGATTGAACCATATGAAACATAATTTCATACGCTTGTTGGTGTTTATGGTTCATAAGAACATAAACAAGTGGTATAATATTTATGTGTTTTTGTGTAGTGCCCAAATCTCCATGAATTGTGTATAATTGATGGAAGGGCTTTGTACAGATCCAGAACGTTCCATCCCCAAGGAATGATTTTAACTTTTTAGATAAAGTCGCGCAGATTCTGAGCAGTATGCTATTATACGGGTGTCGTTATCATTGTAGTTTGCTAAAATAATTTTTTATTGCGCAAATCGCGCATTGTTCTATCCAGTGCTTCCACAGACATCTTGTTTGACATGGTAGCATCGTCCAAGACTATTAATGAGCAGTCACGCATCAATTTTCCTGTATTGATCTGTTTAGAAACACTACAGACGCTGTTATTATCCTCGATATGGCGATTTTTAGCGGGAGCTTGAATGAAGGGTGTGCGGTTCGGCCTCCTTCCAAAAGCATAGCGGCAATGCCGGATGACGCAACAGTTAACGCAATTTTTCCGGTAGATCTCACTTTTTTTGACAGCAAATTGTTATTGAATACTGTTTTCTGATCGATGTTTAATCTTGGCTCATCTTGAGCTATACAGGGTGTTTTTTCAAAGGGTACCCAATTTTTTTTACCATATTCTAGACATCAATAATGTTATGTTCAAAATGTCAAAACTTTAAAATCCCCCTTAATTATTTAATTACATTAATTCTAAGTTATTCCAAATTCTGCGTACATTATGGACAACCATTGCATGGTACGCGCAGTCATTGATAATAACACTAGCACTAACGCACACAAACTCGTAATACAAGTATGCCGACGCGCGGTTCTTTTCATTGAGACTGACACGCACACAAATAAATGATCGGTTAAAGATTCCAATTTTTCCTTCATACTTTTCACGGGCTTAGGACCGTCATAATGAACAAATACACACTACCTACATTACGACTTTATTGTTTTAAAACGAATGTGCATGTTTAATTTATTATGGCGTATTTAAAAAATTGGAATCAACTATTTACAACAAATTAACTTACCTAATTGCATAATTAATCAACTTTCTTTAAGTCCCTTATAAAACACACTGGTATTTACATTGTCTACATATCACTGGTATTTCAAAAACTGTTCAAAGTGGAGTCCATTTCTCTCAATACAAAGCTGAGCACGCTTTCTTAAATTGTTTTTTAACATTATTTGTGTCTGAACACTTTTCACTTCACTAAAAGCTGTAATTATTTTATTGCGTAGGTCCTCATAACTCTGGGCTTCCTCAACGTAAACAAGTCTTTTAATTTCTCCCCATAAATAAAAGTCTAACGGAGTAAGGTCCGGTGACCTAGGTGGCCACGCTATTGGCCCCCCGCGTCCTATCCATCTATCACCATATTCATTATTTAAATAATCACGCACAGCAGTTGAATAATGGGGTGGTGCACCATCATGTTGGAAATAAAAATTATTTAATAATGCTAAGGGTACATCTTCCAATAATTCCGATATGACACTTCGTAACATTTCTAAATAATTACCGCCAGACAACCGTCCCTCGATAAAGTACGGGCCAACGATTATGTTACTAATGATACCAGCCCAAACATTAACGCTAAATCGCACTTGATGATGGCTGTCTTTAATTACGTGGGGATTGCTCAGTGCCCAATAATGTTCGTTGTGACTATTATAAAGTCCTACCCGCGTAAATAACGCCTCATCAGTCCACAAAATATTTACAGAGTCAAGGTTTGACAATAACCATTGACAAAATTGTATCCGAGGAGGACCATCGTTGTCATGGAGTGCTTGAACACGTTGATAATGAAACGGATGATATCCTAAAGAATTTAGCAACTTCCACACGTAATAACGGCTTACGCCGAATTGTCGGGCTGCGTCGATGGTACTAGCACGAGGATCTCGCTCAAAAAACTCGAGAATAGCATTCTCGACGGCCGGACTAATTACAACATGACCTCCTCGAGATGATGCATGGACCGGCACAGTGAACTGTCCAAAATCTAACAACCTTTGGTTAGCTGCTAAAATCGTCCTCGTATTAGGTGCTCTTAAGTTATTTCCATGTATTTGTAAACGCGGTAAAGAGTCACTTTCGTAAAGTCTTTGCGCACCACGTAAACTTTCACCACTTAAAATGTAGCACCGTACCATCTCATAATACTCGCGGTTCGTATAACTTATTTGACTTTGTGCCGCCATTTTCACTCATAAAAAATAGCAAACGCATTCGAAAATCGGTCACGGTTGACTGGCGCCACTGGTGGCCGGCGGGCGGCGGTTGCGCATCACAGGTGTCTGCGAGGGCGAGGGGGAAAGGGGTTGTACGAAACTAGGCGATCGCTAGCCGAATATTACCGATATCTCCCTGCATAGTTTTTATGTTTGTGTGCGAGCGCTCAGAGTAGTGTGTGATAATAAATAGCAGAACTTATGAATGAAAATTTTCGTTGTTGAAATCATGTCCATGAGTTCTGTATTTAGCGGATAAAATGGTTCAATATTTCTTAATACTTTTTTTATTTTTTTATTTCAAAAATCGGTTATATTACCGCTTCTGAACCATCTGTGTCAATTTGGGTAACCTTTGAAAAAACACCCTGTATATTGTAAAATCTCGTTTGATCGTATGATATTTCTCTTGTGTTATCGGCACTGTTAGTTAAATCTGAGTCAGTAGTATTAGCTGGCATCGGCAGCCCAAAATCCTTGATCGATTTAGCCGAAAGTAATTGCTCTACTTTGTTCAATTCAAGTAACGCTTCGTCAATATGTTTTGATCATATTGTACATCATCCGAGTTTAACGCTCGCTGTCGCCGAATCAGAATATCACGGGCCATATTTTCTTGAAATTAATTAATAGATTAATAGAATCAGTTACTTGACAAAACGCTACTATGACGGCAAATAAATATCTTAATGATGTAGCTGAACTACAAACAGCTGCTTCTGATGTGTTTTCCCAGTGAGAATCGTCTTCGAAGAGCCCTATAACTTTGCATGCTGCTTGATAAGTATTGTAAACAACACCTTGTACAGTTCTTAGGTGTGCAAAGGATGTCGGGCCTTTTACAAAGGATGAAGTCTTCCATTCTTGACCTTCTGTGGCTGGCTTCCGGTCCACTTCCGGTCGTTTGCTCCGGCCTGCAAAACCAGAGGGGAGAGTGGGCGTTGGTGTCCACTGCTATGAGGGCCTTATGTCCTCGCAGTTGGTCCAGTAGCAGCTCGTGGTCCCAGGTGAACGTCGATGTCGTCCTTATATTGGAAGTACGCCGACACCAAATATAGGTCCAGGGACGGGACGTGGCACACCATCAGGTGTTCCGTGCGGTGCTGGTGCAGGACCGCGCACGGGAGTCGGGCGTTGGGGATGAAAAATCCCGCTTTCCCCGTGCGTAGATGTTTTATAATGTGGTCTGCGTCGTACGGCTCCTGCACCAGCACAATGTCTAGGTTGTGTTCTGCGGCCACCGCGGGTAATTCCTTGGTGGCCGCCGCGGAGCCTGCCAAGTTGATTTGGCCTACCCGGAGCTTATCCATACTTGGTTATCTCTACGCTCCGGGCCTCCGCGTATTGGCGTGCAGGGCACTCCTTCGCCATCGTTTTATGGCCGCCTGCCTCTTTGCGCCCGAACTTTTTGCAGGTGGCGCAGCATACCTGCGATGGGTCGCACTCCGTGCCGTGGTGCCCTGTCTCGCCGCACTTGCTACACGTAGGTTGGGCGGCCTTACAATACTTCTCCGGGTGGCCGAACTGCTGGCATTTGTTGCAACAGGTGACCGCCACATAGTCGGACGCCTCTGCCACCTGCCATCCGATATATACCACTTCCTCGCTTAGAAGGAAGCGGCGGAGGCTAGGGGAGCACTGCAGCACGTATGTGGCAGTCCTGCCTGTTGGCCTTCCTTTCTTGAAGGCCACCCGCATGTCCTTTCCGACTCGCTCCGCTGTCCACTCGGCGTGACCACCGCGACTTGCCTGCTCCACAATGCTGCTGACCAGCTCCTCAGGCTTGGTGTCGTTCTCCACGTTACGGAGCGCGACGTAGGGCTGCCTTCTTGCAGGCTCTGTGACCCGCAGGGTCTTGGGAGCAGCCTCCTTCAAATTCCGGGCGTCCTCGGCCGTAGAGGTCTGCACGACGACGCCGGCGTTCCACATCTTCCGCACCTGTTGGACCTGGATACCCAGATCCTTGGGGTTGATGGCCGTCTTCAGCGCAGCCTTAGTCTCGTCTGCCGTCTTCAGCTTCTCAGCTTCGGCCTCGGTGGGGTAGAAAGCCACCACTGCTGACTCTCCTTGCGGGATGGGGATGGGTGCCGCGCGCTTATTTAATTTCAGCGCCCTTGCGTAGTCCGGCTTCGCAACCTCAGCCGGCGTCGGTGCTTGCACCTGGCGGCTCAGTGCCGACTGCTGCATGACCACTATCTTTTTCGTAGCCGCAAGCTCAGGTTCCACGAGCGCCTTCTCTGCGTCGGCCAGCCGCAGTTCTAGCACACCAATAACGGCTAGGATATCCTGGCCATGCCCGCTGATACTCCGGTTGTCGGCAATATTTAATTTGTTTGAGGCCGATGCTACTGTCATGATACCCTTGATAGCCAGGTGCACGGAGTTCAGTAGCTCCTCACTAGATTCACTAAAGATAGGGTCCTTCTCCTGGTCCCTCGCTGGCTGCACGCTGCTGCTGTGGCCATGCTTCCATAGTCCCCCTAGCGGCGGTACCTCGTCCCTAGCGGCGCTCCTTACCAGGCGTCGGCGAGCCGGTTCCAGGATGTCTTCCGGTGATGGTAGGGGCCGCTTGCTTGAGCCCGACGGTGCCGGCTGATCCAGCATCTCCATGGACTCCTGAACCTGGACCTGGCTGAACGAGTGCGGCGGGGTCCGAGCCAAAGATTGGCGCGGCATGAACGCCTCGGCGCCACGCTCCATCTGCCGCAGGAATTCGCGCTTCTGCTCTATTTTCGCTGCGGCGTCGGAATTCCTCCACCAACTCTGGAGTGAGCTGACGGTACTCCATCCCCTAATGTAATCTACTCTATAGAGTATTTTTTATTATTTTTGGACATTTTCAAAATTAGAAAATAAAGAAATGATGAAATGAAATTAGAAAACAAAAATAGAAAATAAAATTAAAAGAGAAATAAAATAAAAACTAGCCGATATTAATTCACCAAATAAACAAAAAGTCAAAGAAAAAACAAAGTCAAAAATACACTCAAACAAAAATGTCTAAGAATTAAAGTGTCTATAGACAGAACAGTCTTGCCTGTCGTGTGCGGCAACACTAGCGCGCGTCGGGCGTGTGCCCTCACCCGAGCGCAGTGACGGATGACAGCTGCCAAGTGGCGGCTGTCACTGACAGCGTCACCGACCACGTGCGCCCACGTGCTAACCTAAAAACTATTTATTAACATAAAAAGAAACTATAAATTGTCCACTTATTTAATAATTAAACTAATTTAACCTATTCTAAACCTAAACTAACACAATAAAAGTCATATGAGTTCGTGTATACAAAGAAATACTGCGCTAGGAGCTTTAAGATACAATATAGCTCTAGTATATATTGATGATGTGATTGTACCTTCAACTTCTATAGAAACAGGTTTAGAACAATTAAATCAGGTATTACATGCTCTAGATGTTGCTAGATTTACCTTAAACCTAAAAAAATGTAATTTTTTACAAACTGAAATCGAATACTTAGGAAGAGTCGTGTCTGAAGAAGGAATTCGACCTGGTTTGGCAAAAATACAAGCTTTATAAAATTCCCCAGTCCCAAAATCAATAAAACAAGTTAGATAGTTGATGGGGCTAGCTGGGTATTTTCGTAAATATATACCAGAATTCGCAACTAAGACATCCAGTCTAAGAGTCCTAAGAAATCTTTTAAGAAAAGACAGTCTGTTTACTTGGACAAGTGATTGTGAAGAAGCAAGAAAATACATAATTAAAATATTGTAAAATCAGCCATTATTGGTAATTTTTGACCCAGAATGTGACTCTGAACTACATACTGGCGCAAGCAGCATTGCATTTGGTGCAATTTTATTTCAAAGACACGATAAAGACTTGCGAGTAGTATCATATTACAGCAGTAAAGCTTCATTAGAATAATCCAAGTACCATAGTTACGAATTGGAGACTCTCGCTATAGTAAACGCATTAAAATGCTTTCGAGTATATTTATTAGGTATTAAATTCAAATTAATCACAGATTGCAATGCTATAAAAGCTACGTCTACTAAACGAGACTTACTGCCACGAGTAGCGAGATGGTGGTCCTATATTCAAGATTTTAACTTTGAAAGAGAAAACCGAAAAGGTATCAAGCATGTCGACTTCTTAAGTCGAAACCCGCCGCAACTACATATATACCAAAGACATCCAAGTGAATGACTAAATAACTTGGTTGGAAGCGACACAGAAGCAAGATAACGAAGCAATGGATTTAATTACTCGGACAAAGGAAAATCCACAAGTCCTTAAATAATATATCATAAAAAAAATAATTTTAATGAGAGTAATAGGTAACCAAACTCGCTATTATGTACCAGCATAAAAAATACCAGCAGCAGTTAGATTTAACCTTGTTAGATTGTGTCACGATGAACAATGTCACATTGGACTAGATAAAACATTAAAGTCTTTGAAACAAAAGTATTGGTTTCCTAAAATGGCATCATTTGTACGAAAATATATAGGTCATTGTATTATCTGTTTATCAACAAAACGCCCGAGTGGACCCAAACAAGGATTATTACATCCTATTGAGAAATTACCAATCCCATTTCACACTGTACATACATGCGGAGTGTACAGGACCCTTTGGAACAGCAAATGACCAATACAGATATATATTACTATTGGTAGATGCTTTTACAAAATTTACGTTAGTACCAATAGAAAACCTTACAAGCTTACAGCTCGTCAAAGCATTAGAGCCACAATTAAATTTATTTGGAACGACGAAAAGAATTATTACAGACAAAGGAACAAATTTTTCAAGTAAAGAAACTAAAGATCTATTGAAGAGGATGCATATTGACATCCATTACATTGCTACAGGTGCAAGTAGAGCTAATGGTCAGGCTGAACGCTACGTTGCGACAGTTTTAAACCTCTTAGCTTGTGAAGTGAGTAAGGGATCAGGATGGTCGAACGCACTTTGCAAATTACAACTAACACTTAATACAAGTGTGCAAAAAACGACTGGCTGTACACCTATAGAATTGCTTACCGGTATACGGTCCGAAGTACCTGTTATAGGTCATATAAATAGAAGACTCCCAACAATTGATACAAATCTTGATATACATCAATTACGAACTACTGCAGAGGCGCGGTTGAGAAATAATGCAATAAAATCAAAGTTAAGATTCAATAAATTGTTAAGAAATACAATGTTATTAAAAGAAGGTGACATTGTTTATGTTCAACAACAACGAACCCGACTAAGTAAACTAGATCCACGTTATACAGGACCATTTACTATTGAAAAATGCTTACCGAACGACAGATACAAAGTAAAAAATGTACAAAAGAAAACAATTCAAATCGTTCCTAAAGACAAAATAAGACTATGGAACAGAGAGGCCGGCGAAAACGCTGAAACCGTGATTGCCGGGTAAAGTAAATAATGCTATAACAGATAAAGAGAATAAATAATATAAAAAAAGAGACAAAAACAAAATGGCGCGAGCAACCTATTTATGCAGCGCTACTCGCTATTAGTGACAACAGTTGTAATCATCACGGATAACGAGGCGACTGTCCCCATCAGGAATTGTCGCTAGCTACATTTGGCCCGTTGGTGTAGGCGTGGCTCCACAGATGTTGTGTGGGGACCGAATGCAGCTGTATAGCGTTCGAAGCGGAACCACAAGGGCCAGACTTGAGCCCAGCGAGTCCACAGGACACCGCACGCTCAGCCCCGAACTTCATCCGACCACATGGTCGTCATCCGGTTAAAGCGTGACCAATTCACGTGCGAACCTTTAAAAACAAGAACGCTAATCCGCTCGTACACGGGCTCCTTCAACCCTAGGAGTCTCTTCATTTCCCGGTAGGATCCGAGACTCCAAACTCCTCTCCAGGAGACTGTGCAGGAAGTCACCTCGACGCGGTCCTTGGTGAGTCCTAGTCTATCGGCGACCTTCTCGACTAGCTCACCGTGCCCCCCGCATTTAGAACGTTTAGCCCGGTGCGCATCGTCAAGCGGCCGCTCATCCGAGACCACCTGCACGTCGACAATGACCACCGCCTCGCCACCCCGAGAGGCGATTATGTCAGGCTTCCGGAGGCCGACAGCGGTTTCGATTCGAGGCTCCTGCTCAACGGACCATCCTGCCCTTCCCAATTCTTCGCTAACTAGCGACACAGTCATGACGTAATATACGGCCGCCGTGCGTTCTATGGCATTGTTCGATGGTGTGCGCCGTCGTCTCCCTAACCATGCAGCCAGCACGGCAGTTCAACTCCGACTCACGTCCCGTCCTACGACCCCTTGTGTTTCGCACCCTTGAAGGTAGTGTTAATGTTAATGTGGGTCTGAACGCACTGGATGTAGTCGCGGCCGTTTAGGTCCCCCATTCGTTTTGTTATCCATTTATTAGATGCTGGGACTTTCGTCGACTCTCTGAGCTCAAATCCGTCGACTGATTGGTGTAATGTGTCTCGCCAATACTGCGCCACCGTCCTCTCACCGGTCCTCGGGGCATCGGCAGAGAATTTCCAGAGCTGCCTCACGGCCCACTTCAGCTTCTGACGTATCTTGTCAGATTTGGACGCGGCTCTAGCCACTGGCCAGCGTGACGAGTCCAGCTTCCCGAACCTACGTACAATTAGGTCCGGAGCACGCGATCCCGTCCTCAACGACGGGATCGCCAAGCCACCGTCTCTGGTCGAAGCATGGAAGTAGCCGATTGGCACATCCTCTGGAAGCCTCAGCCACTGTCGCACGGAGTGCCGGATCTGCACATCGAGCATTTTGAGCCTATCATCCGAGATGTTGCCCAGCACCAGGCCGTGCAAAAACCTCTGAATGAGGTAAGTTCTGACAACCTCTAGTCGCTGTTGCGGTTTAAGGGGGGCCTTCTTGATGTTTTCGAGGGCCTGTTTTACGTCTTGCTCAATTGTGACTGATCCACAAGTCCCAAATAGCGCCAGTGTTCCTCGCTTTCCACCTGCCTAAGCCAACGACGGCCGAGCTTGAAGCTCCTTGTCGTGACATAGTGCGGCTTCTTTCGTTTCCCATCCGGCACCATTGAGAGCACGGAGGTCTTCTCCCAGTTGAGTTGGAGTCCCATCATCTCCCCCGTCCTCGCCACAGCGTCGATCGCCTCCTGCATCCCCACCTTCGAGCCTGCAAGCAGGACTAGGTCGTCAGCATAGGCCAAAGCCGAGACTCCGCTCCCCTTCCAGCCTATAACGAACTTCCTTCGGCAGTGATGCCAGAAGGACGTCGAGCGCCAAGTTGAAGAGCAAGGGGGACAACGGATCCCCTTGACGGACCCCTCTGCTTACCACTACAGGCACGCTGCTGCTCCATACCCACGGCTAAAGTGGTCTGTGCCTTGTCGTACAAACGCGCGATATAATCGCAGAAGGCCCCAGGCAGGCCCTTCTCCCTCAGGACGCTGACCAGCGCCGCATGCGACACTGTGTCGTACGCCTTCGCGAAGTCGAGCACTGCGATGTGACACTCCCGCAACTGCTTCCTGCAGTCCCCCAGCACAGCGTCCAGCACAGCCGAATTCTCGAGTGTGCCGTCGGCGCGAACGAATCCGCGCTTTCGTGCATCCAGGGGGCAACAAGCCTCCAGCCTTCGCGCCAGGAGAGCATGCATATGCCGAAGTGGTACCGACGCGATGGAAATTGGACGGTAGTCACCCGGCCCAGCCGGCTCATCCCTTTTCGGCACAAATACCGTTCGGCATTGCCGCAGTGGCAGAGAAATCTCGCCTCTATTCATCCAGGAGTTGAAAATTTCCGCCTGAGTCTTTGCTGGAACTGTACGCCAGTCCTCCGGCTGTATACCGTCCGGCCCTGGCGCCGATCTCAGGTCGACTTTGGCCTCCTTCAGCTCCTCTTCCGTAAAAGGAGACCACAGCTTCTTCATCGCCAGACGATCCAGTATGCCCCCGTGCTGCCCGTTGCGCCTCACGGCCCTCAGGACTTCCGGTGTGGGCCCCGAGGCGACCGACACCTTCTCTAGAATCGGTCGCCAAAAGGCTACCAACTCGTCGAGTCGACACCCCGACACTGTCCATCCAGGACTTCAGCTGCTGCGCGACCTGGATACTTCCGGAACAGCTCCTGCACCCTGGCGTACTTAATTCTCCTCCTCCGTTTGGATGTCATCTTGACTTCCGTCTTTTGCCGTGTCATTTGCTCTGTCGCCCTCGCAAGGAGGTCTTCGACGATGGAAACACAGGCAGACCGGACATCTAGCCGCTGGTCACCTACTAGCAGCGCATCTTTGGGGCCGCTCATTGGCCGGACTTCGGCAACCACCCCTTCCGGAGGTCCCTCAGCTACACCTTCATCAACCTGTTCTGTAATAGTGCTTTCTGGTGAGGGAGGTGAACCCATAAGGAGTTTCGCGACCATTTCTTTATATATCTCCTTCCTCCTCACACCTTTAATTGGCTCGAAAGTGCGTCCCAAATTGGGCAAGGCTTTTGCTAGGTCAATGTTGATGTTGCCGGATCCCTCCCGAGTGAGGTGGGCCTCATTGCCCGCCAAGAGCTTCAGCTCCTCGTCGCGCCACCTTCGCTTAACCTGCGGAAACGTGGATTTTGCGTTAGCCATTTCGGGGTGGGCACGTCGAACGTGAACCCCGTCTTAGTGGCGAAGGATCGCCCACATCCGTCACATCCATAACCGGACGACATCCCAGGGCCATCAGAGACCCCGGGCTGAACGCCCGGAAGAGAATTGGCCACCCGTCCCGGCTCCTGTGGAAGACCGAGAGATAGCCTTGTTCCTTTATGACTTTTGGGTGCAATTTCTCATACCTCCTTGCGGCGGGCAGCAAACCCACCGCTGAGGTTCGCCCTCTGCTTTCATTACGCCCCATCCGAAGATAGCAAATAGGCTTGGTATCGTAAACGATACCCTACGGGGCTACTCAAGGACCTCCCCCTGAGTTTCACCTAGGTCACGTCCCAGATCGTAAGGACGCTGCACACTACAAGGGGACCTAGGGACAAGCCTGATTGCGTTCGCCGCAGCAGACCACTCAGGTCCGCCAACGCGACCGCAACGGAAACGTGTTGACAATTTTTGGTCGAGTGTTTGGCAAAATTTCTCACTCTTTTATGCCAGAGTACGCATTGTTCGTGTATAATCCAGGTACCAGAAACTGTGAGCAACTGATCGTGCTCCGACCGGTAAGCCCGGCCACTAGGACCGTTAAGAGAGTCATAGTTACTCCCGCCGCCTAAAGATGGGTGTGCTTAGACCGCACAGGTAAAAGTATAGAAGAAACTAAAAAAAGGGAAGTTTAATGTAGGAGTAAGTTACCAAAAACAACAAACGGAAATATAACTAAGGACTACAAAAGAAGAGTAAATTTAAAGTTGATGCATTTAAACACCCAGTTGCGGTGAACCACAGATATAAAATAAAATTAAAAAACCTTGGACGTCACGAGCATCTCATAAAATAAATAAGCGGATACTGAATTTCTAAAAATTAAAAATAAATTAAAAGATAACTTGCTAATTTCAGTTAAATTTCAGGTAAATGGAATGCTTCGAGAGCGAAGCATGGGCAGGAGGACCGTGTTAGCCCAACGGCGAGCCAGGCGACTTTTTAAACAAATTTTCGTATTGATATACTCGTAGGGAGCGTATAGATTAAGGTCTGAGTAGTAAGATTTGTTGAATAAAAGAGTTCGGTACTGACAGCCTCTGAGCAAAGACGTATTTTTATTTACCGAATCTCCCATACTTCTGACAAGCGTATAATTTTAGGCCGCATTTATTTATTTTAACCCTTTATTTGGCAAAAAATAACATTTTGAATTGAAACAAATAATAAAATAGGAATGTGTAGAGCCTATGCCTAGAAAAATAGTTTAAAACATCTAGGGTTTTCAGTTTTCCTGAAAAATCATGTATGTTACTACATGGGTCATTCTATTCTACTGCGAAAAAACTGTGCAAACGAAAAAAAAATGCCAATATAAATTAATATGTCTGTTTCTTTTTAATATTGATAGAAAATATATTTCTTTTCTCTTCTGGTACATGTTCAAAAAGGGTTGGAATAATAAATCATATAAAGAAAAAATAAACAAAGTGCAAATATCACGTTCTGTTAACTGTGCGTTTTGCAGGTTACCGCATTAAGGTAACATAAAAAAATATATAATGTGAGTTTAAGATTTATTCAATAATACATATATTGAGTAAATATGATCTAGTTTGCAAGAAATCCTACGATATTATGATCGGAGTAATGTATCAAAATCGTTTATCGATTTTACTTTTGTTACAAATTTCTAATCATTTCTGTGATCCTCAGCTATTTCGTATTAAAAAGCTACTAATCATATTTTATGGCAGAAATTTTATGCCTAATTATTAAATTAAATACCTTAGTGAGCACAGCCGGCTTCCTTCGGGCAGACATTTTAAAAAAGTGACAGCACTGTTGTTGTTGCTAACACTCGAAACTATTTTTTTTTTCACAAAGTGTGACTAGTTTATGAGAATAAATATTAATAATTATATTGAAATCATAATATTTCTTTAACACTATTTTTTTAAGTTTTTATCTATTTCTTTTATTACTTGATTTTCTAAAAATCTTCCCCTTGCAATGCTTCAGTCCCTCAATTTATTTGCTCCTAATATGGCTTTAATTAAGAAACCATTCAGAACATTGCAATTTTCAGCCTCAGCTTTAGAAGCTGTGATTCTGCCATATCTCAGCTCCTTCCACAATGGGCAGCCACGTTGTTCTGTCGTTGCTAATGCAGCTTCTTTGCATGCTTCTGTACTCATAACATATTAACAACTCTCAATAAAGTCAGCAGGGTTAGTGGCTTTGCTTGTAATTATTAGATTATGTGTTGACAATCTTTGTACTATACTTGGATTAAAAAAATCATTATGAGATTATCTGTATAACCAACCACGATACAGTTATTTTTCAACACTGAAAGAAAATTGTCTTGGAGTCATCGATATACTACTAATAAAGATGAGTCATACACGTTCGAAATTTGGCACACGATTTATGGGTTAATTGGCCTATGACAACTTAGTCACGGGCCGCGCGCCTGTCACAGTGGTCGTACTTGTGTCAAGAGTGTCTATATTGAAAAACAATTAAAAATGCCGTCGTGTGTCATGAGATTCTGCACAAACTACAGCGGAAAAATCACCAAATATGGTGGAATCACTTATCATTCATAAGTATTTCAATCTCAAAAAGTTATTATCGATTTTTCAATAATTCAAATTAAATTAAACGAAAATAAACGTCACATAATATGTCACACATAATAACGGGTGTTTTTTTAGAGGTATAGAACTTTAATTTGGCATTACTTTTCAAGATGGCGACCGATTTAACAGCTGTCAAGTGATTTATTCTCAGTTTGGTTTGGCAATTCATCAGGAATAGACTCACGCCTGAACAACGCTTGTAAATTGTGCAATTTTATTTCGAAAACAATGGTTCTGTGCGAAATACGTATCGCGCACTACGTCCATTTTATCGCCGACAAAATTGTCCATCAGAGCAGTTAATTCGGTTAACCATGGAACGTTTTCGTACCACGTTTACTCTAATTGGTAACTCGCATCCCCAGAGACGCCGTACGGTGCGTACAGAAGAAGCTATTGCTACTGTAGAGCGTAGCATTGAGGAAGACCCGAATGAGTCCATCCGCCATCGAGCAAAGGAATTGGATCTGTGTCCATCCACTTTATGGGACGATTTTGCGGAAAGATCTTGGTTTGCGTGCTTACAAAATCCAACTCGTGCAAGAATTAAATCCAAACGATCATCAAGCAAGGCGTAGATTCGTCGAATGGGCCCAAAACGAGATTGCCGTTGTTCCCGATTTTCATAGGCGAATTTTGTTTAGCGATGAAGCGCACTTCTGGTTGAATGGCTACGTCAACAACAAAAAAAACACAATTGCCGCATTTGGAGTGAAGCTAATCCTCAAGTGTATGTCGAAACACCCTTACATCCAGAAAAACTGACTGTTTGGTGCGCTTTATGGGCTGGTGGAATCATTGGTCCGTACTTCTTCAAAAACGATGATGGCCAGAACGTTACAGTCAATGGTACAGCGAATAAAAAGATGGGAAAATTAATAAGTGTAAAAAAGAAGAGTTACAAATTATGCGTATCCATGTATCATAGACTAAATTAACAGATGGTCCACAAGGTACATTGTTCGCATGTGTACTATTAGGAAAAATAAAATTTATCTCTATGCATTTTATAATAGGTAGCAACACTCTATGGCCTTGGTCTATAATTAGTCTATTGCAGGGATGGCGAACCTTTAAGTAACAACGTGCCATTTATTCTATGGAAATGTTTGATAAGGTCATAGACGTGCCATCATAATTTTGACTTAGTGATTATCGAGAAAATAATAATAATAAATATTATAAAATCTTTATTTACTTTAAAAAGGTACAGGGTAAGGTTTATAAAAGGTAACTTAAAATAAAATTAGTGAGATTTCTGTTGTTGCAGATTAGATGACAAATTACTTATATTAGGGTTGTAAGATGTAACTTTTAGCAAGATGCATGCTGAACTGGATTCATCTGTTAAACGGTTTCTAACCGTGTTCTTAATATTATTCATCTCTGAAAATAGGGACTCGCAAGCATAGGTAGACGAAAATATAGTTAAAATGGAATGAGCCAGCTTCTTCAAACATTTAAATGTGTCTGGTAATGCATTCCATATTTCCAATATTTTATTATCAGCATTTCCACTAATGTTACCTGTTAGTCTTTCTCTTTCATTTATTTCTAATTCTGCCCTCATATCAATAAATTTTTTAACCCATATTGAACTTGATTGAAAATCAATCAGCTGCATTTCAAATTCTTCGATTTCCAACCAATCGAATTGGGACAAGTTCATTTTATCAAATGAAGTCACATCAGGGTACATAATAAACTTAAGTGTTTCCGATAATTCCTTGAAATGAGAAAATCTCATTGAAAATTCCTTAATTAAATAATCAATCACATAAATTAATTCGTCGGTAACTTTTTCTTTGTCTGGTGCCTCATGTATATCTAAATCGTTCATATATTTTTTTAAGTTTGGAAAATATTTGTAGTTTTTGATGTCGATATCGTTCCTGAAAACTTGCAGTTTAGCCTCAAAAGCGCGAATCAGATCTATCATAACAATAATTGTTTTGGCTTTGCCTTGAAGCTTCACGTTTAGAGTATTTAAATGTTGGCATATATCTGTAAAGAACATCAATTTTGAAAGCCACGTAACGTCCAACAATTGTGAATATTGTTCAAGTTTTCCCTCATTTTGCAGAAACAGTCTGATTTCCTCCAAGCAATTAACAAATCTTTCAAGTACGTGCCCGCGACTCAACCAGCGAACATTATTATACATCAGTAAGCCGTTGTACACCGAGTGAACTTCATCCAACAAAGCATCGAACTTTCGCTTGTTTAAAGCCTGTGATGAGATAAGGTTGACTATTTTCGAAACAACTGCCAGTACATTATCAAGAGACGTTAAGCCACTCTTAGCACACAAGGCTTGTTGATGAATGATGCAGTGGAATTCCAGAATTGAATGTCCTACGTCTGTTTTAAATAAACTAATGAAACCATTTTTTTACCCACCATACTTGAAGCACCATCAGTTGTTACAGAAACATTTTTTTTTAAATCAATTTCTATTTCTGCAAGCGAATTTTTAACGGCCATACAAATATCTGTGCCCTTTGTAGTTGTTTCCAATGATTTCATAGCTATTAATTCTTCCTTAATGACATTTCCCGCGCAATATCGAGCAAAAACAGCTAATCTTGCAGATTTAGTGACATCAGTGCTTTCGTCAAGACATAGCGATATAAAAGGAGCAGAGCTAATGTAAATTTTTTGTTGGTCTGTTACATTTTCGGCCAGTTTTAAGATTCGTTCCTTTATTGTGTTTCTTGACAGAGGAGTATCTTTGATGCGCTAAAGTATCTTCTCTTTGTTATCGAAATCATCAAAGAGAGAAGGCGCGCATGCTAACCAAGCTTCCTTCAAAAACTCTCCCTCTTGAAAAGGTTTACCATGCCGGGCAATAACATTTGCAGCCACGTAACTTGCCGCGCTCGTATGACAATTTTTGGCAACATAGTTAAACATTGATGTTGACTATTTATTTCTGTCTTTCAATGCATTTGCAATTAATTCCTTTTGCTCTGCTTCGCTTTTTTGACTAATGAATTTGTGATTTGTTTCAAAATGTCGTTTAACAGACGATGTTCTACATACCACTGTTCCGGAACATAAAACACACACTGCTTTGTCACCTTTACTAATCATGCCATACTTCTCAGTCCACCAAGTTTGAAATTCTCTGATACTTTTACTATCTTGCACTTTTTACTTTTTTGCTGAACTTGCCATATTAAATAACAGTTAAAAGTCATACAAATAACTCAAATATACTTTAATACATAATTATACGAATGAAAAATGCTATATTATGCGTATATAAACAAAGCGTGATTAGCAATTGAAATCTACGACGACGTAAACAAAGACAAATGAGCGCAAACAACGCAATAATGCCGCGCAGCGCCCTTTCCGCCTGCCGCCGGGCCGCCCCCACCCCGCGCACCTAACCCGAATTAACCCGAACTGTCCCGAACAATCGGCAGCGTAGGAGCACGCGCTCGCGTTCGCTCGTCATAAAATACCTACCAGGTATATTATTATTGCGGATAGGTAGGTCGTACCTATTTCATATTTTTCTTGTGATCGGTGACGTGCCCAAAATATTGTGTCGCGTGCCATCAACGGCACGCGTGCCATTGGTTCGCCATCCTTGGTCTATTGTAATGTTAGTGTTCTTGCAAATGAGTGTATTGAGGAAGAATAAATTGTGTCTTTACTAGTTCTAAACAATCGTTTTTAATTTAGTTGCCCATAACCCAAGTTGTACCGACCAATACCTTCAAATTATTTATTAATTTGAAAGTATTGGTCGATATGTTTTTAATATTGTTTCTGTGTATTGTTTGTATTTTTGTGTATGTCTTAGGTTCCCATTAAATGAAATAAGGCGATTAAAGTGGATAGACATTGTTCGCAAAGAAGGAAGGGAAGACATCCAAATTATTGGAGTCGGATGTGCTCCGAACATTTTATGGACGATGATAAATGTACATCAAAAAAAGGAAGAATATTTTAAAAAAAGTCAGCACTACCAATCCGGGTTATTTCATTTGAAATGATATTATAGCTATCATTAAAATTATTATTTTTTGAATACAAGTAAATATTTGTCTTCAAGTTCAATATTTTCAGTCATGTAAATCTTTATATTTTTTATAAATATAAAGATAATGCGTGGTTTGGCTATAATACTGCGATAAGTATAAAGTAGTAGTAGTTTTTTTTTTTGTAGGTACCTTGTTCTTCACGGCCCGTATTTGAAAGTCCTAACAGCCTCGCTAAAGAAGAATTTTAAGAAATAGAATCAATTTTAGCAAGCCCGCGAAAAGTCGCTTTAAAAAATCATTACGAAAAATTCTCTACAAAAACAAAGACTGATAAAGAAGTGTAGGAATATTAGTAAATGTAACAAAAGGCTAGAAAATAAATTGGCTAACATGAGTGTTATATTGCGAAAATTAAAAAAAAAAACATACATTTCTGATGAAAAATTTACTGAATTAAAATTAAATGCTGAAAGTTTTAATATTCTTAATAGAACCATTTCTAAAAAGAAAAGTAATAAATCTTTTAAACTAAAATACCCACCTTCTTTGAGAAAATTTGCCTTGACGCTAAATTTTTATTTACCTTCTGCATATAAATATGTGAGGCGCGTTTTCGATCGGTCAAACTGGGAGAAATTTTAATATTCGTTATCGCACGTCACGCAAACAACTCAAATTTCGCTAAACATCTAATAGACGCGGGACATAATGTGCCAAGTAATCATACGTATGAAATTTTACACACGGGTGACAAGGACAGCCCTTAATATATTAGAACAACGGGAAATTATTAAGTACAATAACAACAGTAGGATTACACTGCTGAATGAACAAATCAATGTATCCAGCTTGTGGGTGCTTCACAGTACACATTTTTATTATAATATTTATTTAATAATATTTTATGTATGTTATTTCATTTTTAGTATTTATTATTTATATATTAAATATATTACAATACACCACGCATATAAAATATTTATCTTATATATAATATGTAAAAATATTAATAATACACAAGCAAACCCGCGTGATACACGAGTATGCGGCCGGCGCTCGGAATTCTATGGCCAGGTACCTACGCCGCGCCGCGCGTACGCAGCCCGCGGCCGCTCGGTCATCGCGAGTCGAGAAACCTCTCTCAGACGCGCCACTGTGTCGCTCGCCCGCGCTAATTACCGCCCTTACGCTTGCGTATTCAAATTGTTTTATTGTGCTTTGCTTTCTGGACTTTATTGTGCTACTACTTGTTACCTTCCTCTTTCTCCTTCTTTATAAACTGCTAATAGACTAATTGTGAACTGTACGTGTATTCCCTAGTGCAAATAAATTGTGCTTATTCAGCTCAGACTTTGTAGCCTATAATTTATACGCCTTCTACACGACCCCACACTATAACTGGTGACCCCGCTTTAGCACGTTACTATCTAAAATGAGTGGTGACAGTGGTAGTAGCAGTGACTCGGTAAAATCGCAAGTTAACACGCGTCCACGTCGGCGTCTCAAGATGGCGGAACCAGTAGCGCATGCCAACGCAACATTACAAGCACAGCAGAATATTTCACATGACGTGAAGATTCTACCATTTTGGCCAGAAAAACCTGCAATCTGGTTTGCACAAGTGGAAGCCCAGTTTGTAATACGAGGGATATCCGACGATGTGACCAAATTTTATCATGTCCTATCAAATTTGGACCGGCAATGTGCAGACGAAATTGAAGATATCCTTACAGAACCTCCAGATTACGACCGATTAAAATCAGAATTAATCAAGAGGATGTCTGTTTCTCGCGAGAACAAGGTTAATCAGTTGCTAATGCACGAAGAGCTCGGCACGCGCAAACCATCACAGTTTCTGCGGCATTTACAACATCTGGCAGGGCCCAAAATACCGGATGATTTTATGAAAACTATGTGGATTAGTAGATTACCTTCTGCGATGCAACCGATTGTTGCGTCGCAACCGACGCTGTCCCTGAGTGAAATATCGGAGCTCGCCGACCGAGTCCACGACATGATGCGTCCGTCTCATCATGTAGCAGCCATGGCATCGACATCTTCATCCTCAACATTCGATGAATTGAACAGGAAAGTTGATAATTTAGCTAATCAAGTAAGTGCTCTTACCGACATTGTTAGCCAACGGTCGAGGCCCCGAGAACGCTCGACAACACGACGAAGAGATCGATTGTCATCTCGCAGATCCGACTCAAATTATAGAAGGTTCCCGATTTGTTGGTACCACTACAAATTTGGTACACAAGCTAAGAGATGCATTAAACCATGCGATTATAAGGCGGGAAACGCACTGGGCAATCAATAATGGCGACAGATGATTGCCAAAATTCTACGGGTCGCCTCTTCGTCGCGGATAAAATGTCGAACATTAAATTCTTAATTGATACTGGAAGTGACATTAGTGTGTACCCAATAAGTGAACTCCGCGGATGTCGTACAAAAACGTCATATCAATTGTGTGCTGCTAATGGTTCTACCATCGACACTTACGGCTATATACAGCTTAATTTAAACATCGGTTTAAGGCGCGATTTTCCATGGCGTTTCGTTGTCGCTGACGTCACAAAAGCTATAATAGGAGTAGATTTTCTTTCACATTACCATATTATCGTTGATGTCAGTAATCAAAGACTTGTCGATGGCTTAACCAATATCAGCGCACAAGCCACTATAGCTATCGTCGACAAAATTGTCCATCAGAGCACTTAATTCGATTAACCATGGAACGTTTTCGTACCACGTTTACTCTAATTGGTAACTCGCATCCCCAGAGACGCCGTACGGTGCGTACAGAAGAAGCTATTGCTACTGAAGAGCGTAGCATTGAGGAAGACCCGAATGAGTCCATCCGCCATCGAGCAAAGGAAGTGGATCTGTGTCCATCCACTTTATGGGACGATTTTGCGGAAAGATCTTGGTTTGCGTGCTTACAAAATCCAACTCGTGCAAGAATTAAATCCAAACGATCATCAAGCAAGGCGTAGATTCGTCGAATGGGCCCAAAACGAGATTGCCGTTGTTCCCGATTTTCATAGGCGAATTTTGTTTAGCGATGAAGCGCACTTCTGGTTGAATGGCTACGTCAACAAACAAAATTGCCGCATTTGGAGTGAAGCTAATCCTCAAGTGTATGTCGAAACACCCTTACATCCAGAAAAAACTGTCTGTTTGGTGCGCTTTATGGGCTGGTGGAATCATTGGTCCGTACTTCTTCAAAAACGATGATGGCCAGAACGTTACAGTCAATGGTACAGCGAATAAAAAGATGGGAAAATTAATAAGTGTAAAAAAGAAGAGTTACAAATTATGCGTATCCATGTATCATAGACTAAATTAACAGATGGTCCACAAGGTACATTGTTC
This sequence comes from Epargyreus clarus clarus, assembly GCA_014595695.2. NCBI lineage: Eukaryota > Metazoa > Arthropoda > Insecta > Lepidoptera > Hesperiidae > Epargyreus > Epargyreus clarus. Next base: position 101,137 of record JACTTY020000155.1, on the reverse strand, counting down.
GCATGTGTACTATTAGGAAAAATAAAATTTATCTCTATGCATTTTATAATAGGTAGCAACACTCTATGGCCTTGGTCTATAATTAGTCTATTGTAATGTTAGTGTTCTTGCAAATGGCTGTATTGAGGAAGAATAAATTGTCTCTTTACTAGTTCTAAACAATCGTTTTTAATTTAGTTGCCCATAATCCAAGTGGTTATGGGCCCAGGATACTCTGAAAATAAAAATACAGAAGAAATTTGCAAAGAAAAAGTTACAATCGTATTGGAGAAAAAAATTGACAGAACAAATGCAAAATGGATTCCACGCGGGCAATGAATCTAGAAAAATTTGATGGAAATAATTTTCGTCAGTGGAAGTTTCAGATAAAATGTGCTCTAAAAGCGAAAGGAATAAGATATTTCGAAACCATAACCTCATGGAGAGTGTACAGAATGGCTCAAAAATGATGGCATGGCAATGTTCATCATAACCTCTTCGATGGATTTCAAACAGATAACTCTTATAGAAAATTGTGAAACTGCCGCTGAAATTATGTTAAAATTAGAAACAATCTCATCTCTCACTCGGTCGCCGGTCGTCGCACTGTGCGGACGTGTTTCGTGCGCTCCGAGTGATTACCCCGCGTGTCTTTGCGAATATTAATGTTATCTGTGACTATTAATGTGCTGTAAAACATTGTGTGTGTAGTGTGGTGTACACGGAGTGGTGGCATCATCCCCCAAGGGTGAGGTTTTCAACCCCGAGACCCTGAGGTACTCTTTTATTATTTTTAAGAACTAGTATACACGAACTCCTTACTTATTATGACTTTTGTTGTGTTAGTTTAGGTTTATAATAGGTTAATAAATAGTTGTTAGTTTAGCACGTGGGCGCACGTGGTCGGTGACGCTGTCAGTGACAGCCGCCACTTGGCAGCTGTCATCTGTCACTGCGCTCGGGTGACAGCACACGCCCGACGCGCGCTAGTGTTGCCGCACACGACAGGCAAGACTGTTCTGTCTATAGACAATTTAGTTTTTAGACATTTTTGTTTCAGTGTATTTTTGACTTTGTTTTTCTTTGACTCTTTTGTTTATTTTGTGCATCAATATCAGTTTTTTATTTAATTTCTCTTTGACTTTTATTTTATTTTATTATTTTTGGACATTTTATTGCCATAGAGTAGTTTAGACTAGGGGATGGAGTACCGCCAGCTCACTCCAGAGCTGGTGGAGGAATTCCGACGCCGCAGCGAGGAGAAGATTGAGCAGGAGCGCGAATTCCTGCGGCAGCTGGAGCGTGGCGCAGAGGCGTTCATGCCGCGTCAATCCTTGGCTCGGACCCCGCCGCACTCATTCAGCCAGGTCCGGGCTCAGGAATCCATTGAGATGCTGGATCAGCCGGCACCGTCGGGCTCGAGCAAGCGGCCCTTACCGTCACCGGAGGACATCCCGGAACCGGCTCGCCGACGCCTGGTGAGGAGCGCCGCTAGGGAGGAGGTACCGCCGCTAGGGGGACTATGGGACCATGGCCCTAGCAGCAGCGTGCAGCCAGCGAGGGACCAGGAAAAGGACCCCATTTTCGGCGAGTCTAAGGAGGAGCTACTGAACTCCGTGCACCTGGCGGTCAAGGGAATCATGACCGTGGCATCGGGCTCGAACAAACTAAACATGGCTGACAAGCAAAGCGGGCATGGCCAGGACATCCTAGCTGTCATTGGCGTACTGGAACTCAGGCTGGCCGACGCGGAGAAGGCGCTCGTGGAAGCTGAGCTTGCGGCCACTAAAAAGATAATGGCCATGCAGCAGTCGGCACTGGGCCGCCAGGTGCAAGCACCGACGCCGGCTGTGGTTGCGAAGCCGGACTACGCAAGGGCGCTGAAACTAGATAAGCGCGCGGCACCCATCCCCATCCCGCATGGAGAGTCAGCAGTGGTGGCCTTCTACCCCACCGAGGCCGAAGCTGACAAGCTGAAGACGGCAGAGGAGACAAAGGCTGCGCTGAAGACGGCCATCAACCCTAAGGATCTGGGTATCCAGGTCCAACAGGTGAGGAAGGTGGGGAACGCCGGCGTCGTCGTGCGGACCTCTACGGCCGAGGACGCCCGGAAGTTGAAGGAGGCTGCTCCCAAGACCCTGCGGGTCACAGAGCCTGCAAGAAGGCAGCCCTACGTCGCGCTCCGTAACGTGGAGAACGACACCAAGCCTGAGGAGCTGGTCAGCAGCATTGCGGAGCAGGCAAGTCGCGGTGGTCACGCCGAGTGGACAGCGGAGCGAGTGGGAAAGGACATGCGGGTGGCCTTCAAGAAAGGAAGGCCAACAGGCAGGACTGCCACATACGTGCTGCAGTGCTCCCCTAGCCTCCGACGCTTCCTCCTAAGCGAGGAAGTGGTATATATCAGATGGCAGGTGGCAGAGGCGTCTGACTATGTGGCGGTCACCTGCTGCAACAAATGCCAGCAGTTCGGCCACCCGGAGAAATATTGTAAGGCCGCCCAACCTACGTACAGCAAGTGCGGCGAGACAGGCCACCGCGGCACGGAGTGCGACCCACCGCAGGTATGCTGCGCGACCTGTAAGAAGTTCGGGCGTAAAGAGGCAGGCAACCATAAGACGATGGCGAAGGAGTGCCCTGCACGCCAGTACGCGGAGGCCCGGAGCGTAGAGATAACCAAGTATGGATAAGCTCCGCGTAGGCCAAATTAACCTGGCAGGCTCCGCGGCGGCCACCAAGGAATTACCCGCGGTGGCCGCAGAACATAACTTGGACATTGTGCTGGTGCAGGAGCCGTATGACGCAGACCATATTCTAAAACACCTACGCACGGGGAAAGCGGGATTTTTCATCCCCAATGCCCGACTCCCGTGCGCGGTCCTGCACCAGCACTGCACGGAACACCTGATGGTGTGCCACGTCGCGTCCCTGGACCTATATCTGGTGTCGGCGTACTTCCAGTATAAGGATGACATTGAAGTACACCTGGGACCCCTGGAGCAGCTGCTGGACCAACTGCGAGGACAGAGGGTCCTGATAGGAGTGGATACCAATGCCCACTCTCCCCTCTGGTTTTGTAGGCCGGAACAAACGATCGGACGCGTACCCGAAGCCAGCCACAGAAGGTCCAGAATGGAAGACTTCATCGCTGCGCGTGGTCTAATTATACACAACTTGCCGAACCAGCCGTCGACCTTCTGTGGTGACAGTAGCGGGGAGTCCAACATCGACGTGACGGCCTCGACCAGAAGGATTAACACCAGCAACTGGACAGTACACGAGGAGGCCAGTAGCAGCGACCATAGACTCATAACCTACTCCATAGGCGCCGACACCACACCTCCACCGGCGGAGTCTGCGGGAGCGCTGAGGCGGTTCCGGGTGCGCGGTGTGGACTGGGACCGTTTCCGCTCGGGCATCCACGAACGTGTGGGACGGCTTAACTGGAGCAAACCTGCCTCCGAGGTATGATATCGTCACGAAATTTTGCTTAACGATATTTTTATTTAGCAATGTTTTTAGCATTTAAATGCAGCATATAATAAAGAACTGTGTGGAGCTCTTCTACTTTCCAAACTACTGAAGCAAATTAGCGAAGCTACACGAAGCTATACAAAGATGTGTGTTATGGAGTTTCTTTCGCCGCTTCTTCTCCATAACGAAACACCTTGTGAAGTGGTGGTAGTTTGACATTCAAAAAGTGCTCTGTAAAGAACCTATTTTGAAAAAAAAAATATTTGAAATATTGAAGTTAATTTAAAGATAGATAGTAACTAAAGATTAATAATTCAATTTATTTTAATTTAAAAGATACAGTTTGTCGTAGTTCAAGACCACATACAATCTCGTAGCAACTTTGTATAATTATTGATGTAATTTTGGAAATGTTAAAAACCTTAATGGGTCATTCTATTCTACTGCGAAAAAACTGTGCAAACGAAAAAAAAAATGCCAATATAAATTAATATGTCTGTTTCTTTTTAATATTGATAGAAAATATATTTCTTTTCTCTTCTGGTACATGTTCAAAAAGGGTTGGAATAATAAATCATATAAAGAAAAAATAAACAAAGTGCAAATATCACGTTCTGTTATCTGTGCGTTTTGCAGGTTACCGCATTAAGGTAACATAAAAAAATATATAATGTGAGTTTAAGATTTATTCAATAATACATATATTGAGTAAATATGATCTAGTTTGCAAGAAATCCTACGATATTACGATCGGAGTAATGTATCAAAATCGTTTATCGATTCTACTTTTGTTACAAATTTCTAATCATTTCTGTGATCCTCAGCTATTTCGTATTAAAAAGCTACTAATCATATTTTATGGCAGAAATTTTATGCAGTGGCAACACTACATTATATGTCATTTGTGGAACGACTGCAAAGTAAACGGTGCCTGCATTGTTATTTTTACAAAAAACTCTTTTGTTTTTGATTATTCGTGTGTAAAAGTTGGTGTGTCATCTCTGTCCAGGTTGCAAAAACGTAAGTTTACTAATATCTAAAACGATAATACGCGGGCGTCGTGTATTTCCTTGTTTGTCATAATATTCATTCGATTCAACTGGTTACAACTTGAATTTGGACACACTAAGCGGGAAATTTAAAATTTTATCATTTCTGTGATCGTCACGTTCTGTAATCAAAAGTCATTTCTGTTATCAATAATAACAGAAATGACTTTTGATTACAGTGATGATGATATTTCTTTTTTTCACATAAGTCTTATTAAAGATGTAAGAAATAACATATAAATTAATAACAATGTATATTAACTATTTCCTTATTTGATTTTGATAGTCAAAGGGTTATTTTTATAACAATTCAACTCGATCAAAGAAGTGACTGTATGATCACGGAATTAACTAGTTTTTTTTTTTGCCTGCAGTATGGCTCGTCATACACGACAAAAGAAAGTAAATAATGAAGGAAAACGTAAAATTCGTAAAGAACAAGTAAAGCTTGCTATGAGAAGACACCGACAAAAGATGACACAAGAACAACTTGAAGAAAGACGAAGAAAGGATCGTGAAAGATATAGACAGAAAAAAGAACAGGGCTTAATAAAATCCATTTCAGAATTGACACCTCGAGCTCAAAGGACAGTAAGAAAGCTATGGCAAGAGAGATCAAAAAAATATCGTGATAACAAAAGGAAAATGGAAGAAATAAATCAGCAGACTAAAGAATTTATGAATAACGAAACTCCACCAGATAGTCCTAGAGCATCGAGTTCCCAATCTAGAGTAGAAACTGGTAAAAAGACAGCGGAGAGGAACAGAAGACATCTAAAATTAGAGAACACATTACTAAAAGAAAAACTGCGAATAATGGAAAATAGAGTTAAAAAATACAAAATGCGATTTAATAGAGCTGTAAATAAAGTAAATACTCAAAATAATAAAGAAATAAACAATATTAAAAAAAGTAAAATATATAACACTAAAAAGCTGATTCAAGAGTTTCTAGAAAAAGATGAATGTAGTAGGTTAACAGCTGGAAAGAAGGAAACTATTACTAGGAAAAAAAATAAAAAACAAATTAGATTATTGAATGATTCACTACTGTCTTTATATAGGAAACTAGGTATCGCGTGGGTGCGCGAGCTGCAAGCAGCTCGCGGGGAAATGTCTTGTTTAGTTTTGCGTGCAAGATTTTTTACAATTTTTGTTTCTCTATATTTATTGAAAATTTGTTAATTTTAGGGGTCGTTTGTAAAGGATATGAGTTAATATTTGCAAAATACCAAGAATTTGGGACCAGATTTTTTTGTCTATAAGCCATACATTTTAAAAACATAATAAGGAGACAATAGCTTGAAATATTACATACAAAAATGTGAGCCGTCACGGGACGCCTGGCAGATGTGAAACATCGACATTATTTTGTAAAAGTAATATGCAGAAAAGAACATATTGTGATAGGAACTAAATATGTCATAATGATAAAATAAAATATTACTATTCCAGATAACGATGACTATTTATTGAATAAACATTTATTTTCATTAAATACATTGCGCATGGCGACGCGTCGCCACACCGTACACACTACTGCATATAGACTGTATATATATATATCATCGTATAGCGTAGCGACGCGCCACGGCATGCGTCGCCACGCGTGAAATCGGTTTTACGTGCGGCTATAGATGTTTCACATCAAAAATACCTATTTATAAAACTTGTTATTTTGTGTAGTCTATTAGTACATACAAACGCGTCATACATTATAAGGCGTTCAAAAATATACAGAAACTTGAAAAATTACATAAAATAGTTCATATCGACCCAGGAATGCGTTATTGCTGTTACTCCAAAAAATCTGGAAATACGTTAAATACATATTTGGAATCAGATTTTTTTTCTGTGTTGAATGATCTAGCACTCGTAGCTCTAAGAGCATTTTAAATTCATTTACAGCGTAGAAAATTTCAATGAAATGTTTTTTTTTCGACCTTAAAATGCAGTAACCCTGTAAAAATCCTTCGTTTTATTGTACTGCGCCTATTACACTAATTTCATTATCAGAACATTTAAACACAGCACGGGTTACAGCGTTGTCGCGGTCCGAGAATTTTAGTCCCTGCTCAGTTACAGTAGTAGTATTTTAGGTATAAATTGAATATTATAATTACAGTATTTGTTTAGAATATAAATAAATTGTAAAAAAATACGCGATTAAAGGGAAAAAGCGCTAGGTATACTTAAAATTATTGTTTCTACCCATTTTTTTAACGCGGGGAAATCCAGAAGAGCATCCATGAGGATTGCATATCAGATCAGAAGATCGGAGGAACAGAGGGGGTACGTCAGACTCTTACCAACTAAAACTCCGCGGCGTTCCTCAGGACGTTCAGAGGCGGGTCACGAGAAAACGTTAGCCGGGCCGTCTATTCGAGGCAATTGTCACAGTGATGGCACCTGGCCATCGACACCCGCCCGATCCGGCACAGATAATTCCAGAAACAACCATATACCTAAAGTACGTGTGTCCGACGGAAAGACAGGACGCCCTCGCGCTTACCTAAGCTCTACTTCAATAACGGACGAATTGCCTCAATAGTCCTCAAGACGGCGCTAGGACGCACCAACCTTGAGTTCCACGTCTCGGTAACCCATTGGCGCAGCTCAGCTCTGTGTCTCTTCAGTTCCTGTCGCACTGGCGGGCGGCCAGTATCGGTGTGCTTCCTCGCGCTACTAACGTAGCGACGCAAAGGTCTTCGCTCCCAAATCCCAGGGCAAACTTCCTGCCATCTCGTAGGCTGCCTCACATGAAAATCTACCCAAGGTCGCCGCCGACCTTAGGCGCTAAGGGGTCCATCCAAAGCGGGGTCCGACATTTCACCGGCTATCCAGGATGAATCTCAGATAAGACCGCAACGGCCTCACGACGGTACGAACTCCGGAGACGACGATATGAGCATCCTGAGGCGGCGCCTTTCGAGGGCCATACCATGAAGCATCGCCATGATCGCCATGAAGCACAGCCTCGGATTTTTCAAGATTTTTAAACACAACAGCCGTATGCGGCCCACTATGAATACCGTACTGGCGGTGACATGCAGGAAAGCATCCCCAAGGTTTCCGCTACAGGCAATCATTAGGGAAGGGGAGCTCTTTGCAGCACTCAGTTTTAGCCGATATTCCACAAGAGAGGACCCAGCATCAAACCCTGTGGAACTCCGCACGACATTTTCCGCCGACACCACCGGTCTTGGCCAGGGTATTCGACCATACGCCTAAATAAGTAGTCCCCAACAATCTTCTCCGGGGGGAACATGTTGGCCATATCAAGTGATACCGCCAACATATCCTCACCCCGGGTAACTGTATTCTTCGCCAGGGATTCACCTACTTAGGTATCGCCACCTATATAGGTTCTCTACGTAGCGTAAATAAGTACTAAGAAAGGCCTTTTGAAAATTCTACCCCTAAGAGGGTAAAATAGGCGATGTCAGTTTTTTGAAATCCTTTCATTTTGAAGCAACTACTAAAAAATTTAGTATATACTAATAAAATTTAGTATATATTTAGTAATTTAGTATATTACTTCCTGGATAGAAACAAGGACATACCCATTTATCCCCTCCCTAAAAATAAACCCCGTAGAGGGTAAAATAGGGGTTGAAAATTCATTTGAACAACCGTCAATTTTAAAGCGAACACTATGAAATTTTGTATCTGGCTTGCTGGATAAAAATAATGAAATTCTACCCCTAAAGAGGTAAAATAATGTCTGGAACTTTGAATTACTGAAGTTATATATTTTAAATGGTGATTCTTTTTCGCGAAATAGTATCACGTGTTAAAAAAAGTTAACCAAACCTATCAAATAGTGTATCAAAATAAAGGAAATCAAAAGGAGATTACACTTACATTATGACAGTACAGTCTGACTAAATGAGTAGTGTTACTGTGCCAGAGTTCTACGCAAAGGAAACCGCTGAACTTTAGAGTGCTGGAATTTTACTCATAGGTTCTTTATACAGCGTACTAAATGAGCACTACGAGGATAAAATAGCCTTTTTAGTGATTTTTTAATTTAATTACTTGTTTTTTATTTTCTTTTATGTTCTAACCTAACCTAACCTAACAAATTCTACATACCTACTATATTTTTCTGTACTAATGTTACAAAAGTAAAAGATTATTTTTTTATCATGATTCAAATATATATAGTGATTGAAGGTGGTAGAATATTTTGTGGTAAGACTCCGGCGGCACCACCGCCACACCTATTTCTGCCTCATAACAGCAGTGTTAAGTGCTGCTGTGTTCTGGTTTGAGGGGTGTAGGCAAGGGAGTCATACGTTTCCGAGACGTTCCAGCTTAGTCCTCAGGGGTAGCGGCGCACGTGTGGCCGACTCTAGGTAGGAATATATAATCCTATCTGAGGTTGATTACAGACGTCCATAGGCGGCAGTAGCCACTTACCATCAGGTGGACTGCATGCTCGTCCGTTACTCCCATATTGTGAAGTGTAAAAAAGTGAGCATTAAATGGCCGAATAGATAGGTGGTATCCCTGTATCATCAGGATTAAGGAATTTGATATTGAATTGCAAGCTCAAATAACTTACTTTTATTAAGTTGAAAATAATTGTATTTTAACAGGGTTGAGTAGGTTAAATTTGTGGTCAGTACATGGATGGGTTATTGCCACGTAATGTTAATTGTCTCCTCAAACGTTTTCGTTCTTCTGAATTTACGTTCAGCTGTTGGTTCCAGATGCTAATATATAAGTCTGGTGAAAACCTCAAAAATTATTTTTTAAAAATTAAAAGGTTTAAGTTATTGGATATCCACAACCACTGTTTTTCTTATATGAACTAAAGGATTTACTTTACCTATTCGACTTTCGTTATTATATCGGACCATCGAATCTGTATAACCTGTAAAAATCTAGACTGTATTTTGAACTTCACGTCAAATTCAATTCTGATAATTCTGGAATATCAAATTCTGGGAAGTAATGATAAATGACAAACTAAAGGAAAAGCGTAAATTTTAAGAATGTACGTATTTTTTCATATTAATTTGGTAGTTAAGTTCCCGCCATTCATTAATTTAGACATCTCGCGTATTAACAATGTTTTTGGTCTAATATTTCAAATCATTCGGAAGCGGACGTTTTGTTCTTCTAGAATTTATATTTTTATGTTTGACTTAGTTAAGGTTATCTTTAGGACCATTATAGTAGATTTTCAACTTGCTCTGCGCGGAGTGTCGTTTAATACAAATGTAAAATAGACAATTTGCGAGTATGACTTTTTCAAGTAAAATCCTAGTCATTACTTAACAATGGCATATGTAAAATCATATGTAACGTTGAAACGAAGTTGTAAACAATAAAAAATAATAAATTACATATTAATAAATTATCTATTTTTATTTAAAATATAAATCCTAAAAACGGCGGGAACTTAGTTGCCAACCTATTAGTTATAATAAGCCATATGTCACGGTCATAACATCGAAGAATTAGTTGATTAACCAACAAATTCTTCAATGTTATGACTTATGTATACTCCTAAGAATTAAATATAAGTCATATGTTATGTATAATCTATAAGGATCAGTATGCCAATATATGAAAAAAAATATATATTTTCAGAATTTGATCCTTATAAGAGACACTATCAGGTAGTGAAATAAGCATGTATTATTTTTCAAAATTATCTCATTCGATTCTCGGCTAAGGAAGAAAATATTCTAAAAAACTAATGATGCAGTTTTAGTTTTGATCAAAATCGGCCTCGGAACTCCTTTTTCGCTACTCCTTATAGTTTCGGATTTGGCCCTGAAGGCCTATTTGAAAAATTCACCCTGTATAGGTATATCTGGAGGTTGCTAGCATGATCGGCTATTGGGACCACATATCATAAGGTTGGCCAATGCTATCGTACTGAACTTTCGGCTTGGCTCTTCGCGAAAGGTCATGCAACATACCGGTTGACCCAGATACTCACCGGAAATGGCCGTTTCGGTGAGTATCTAAACAGGATAGAGGGAGATGAGGGCCCAGTGCCATCATTGAGGATACTACGAGGATTCCGCATAGCACACGCTGCAGTACTGCCCAGCGAGGGAGTCTCAGCGGCGGATCCTCGTGTCAAAAGTGGGACCGGACCTGTTTCCAGCGCCATTGTTGGATAGCTCCAAGATATAGCAAGATTACCTGCGACATTGTCATGTAAACGAAGGAAGACGCCGAGCTCGCCCGGACCAGAATAGGGTTACGGTATCCTCTGCCTGTCTTAAGAGGCGACTAAAAGAGGCTTTCGGGGTTGCGGGTGGCAACAGTGAGAGCTCGAACCGCCCGGGTTACGACCCCGAGAAGAAGGGCAGTATGTGTGGTCGCATACCGTCGTACACCAAACGAACTGGTGAGCGTCATGCTCACCTAGGCGGAGCCCGACGGGGCAATGCACTAAGAGGACTCCGGTTATGTTCCTTTGGAAATCCCGAAGTCCTCTACGCAGCGCCAAGGACAACTACCGGGGGATTTTAGTGCGGTAAGAATCCCACATAACCCCGTGTCGTTCCCACGGCATAGGGTACCTTTTGAAGGTTTCCCCTCTTCTCAACAAAAAAGGTTTATCTTGAGGGAAGTATAATAGGTACCTTTTTATGTAATATATAGCAGACGAACATGCAGTCCAGACAGTAGCCACATACCATCAGGAGGACTGATAAAGCCTTGCACTAAAATAAAAATATTGTTTAGAAGAAACAGCCGACGAAGATGTTGATGTATAAGAAGAGTGATAACGTAAGAGACAAATTAAACAATTATGAGATGAAAGGTTTTATGAGTTGAGTTGAGGCGTTAAAAAATCAGAAAAGTTTAATTATAACGTTTAAGTGAAAATTATTTAAAATTACGATCTCAGTTTTTTAAGATCCCGTTATAATGTACGATTTTTTTCTTAAGTTATTTCAATCATATTTAAAACGTTAAAGAATTACATTTTCATTACCTGCAATAAAAAATAAAGTAAGATTTTAAAGTGTTTTAGTTTTAGACCAGATCCCTAAATACGTCTTTTTATTTTAATATTAATTTTGTTTATGCCACAATTTACAGCATTTTTTTCGCGTAAAAAAAATAAACTCATCGGATTATAGCTTTTTAAAGTAACAATGACTTAAAAATATGATGTTTACAGCATATACGCGTCCCAAAAAAAGAGATTACATATGCATAGTGCATATTTTTTTCGTATGGCAAAACTCAACATTGGATATTGTATTTTTTACGTAACGATCATTTTAAGTAAAAAGTTTATCCTCTGTCAACGGTTCTCCCTCAACTATTCAAAAAGTGAAAATCATGAAAAAAAATCTGTATGCCAGTGTTGTCAGTTGATTAATACGAAAATGGTAAAATGTCATTACGGCAACATGAAAATGTCCAAATATACATCATAGATTATGGCCCTTCTTTAGTAAATCTTATATTTTAACCCTCTTTAATAACTCACAAAAATGTAGAAGATTATTACATTTTATATCCTTTACTTGAGTACATACAACATCCACAAAATCTGTTTCTCTGTGTCTGTTAATAAATAATTATAAATTATTGCGTAAGAAGAGAATCTAACATCTTACGTCCCTTCCCACTATGTGCATGGTAGGGCTACAATCCAAAAAGAATAATCACGAGTAAAATTCATATAGGTAACGTAAGCCACAAACAATTTAACTCAAATTATTTATTTGTTTATTATTTATAATATATTTATTTAATATAATATAATATTATTTATTTATTATTTATAATACTCAAAAACTCAAGTCATAAATAATTTCAAACCGGTTATTGCTTTCTTAACATACCAATAAGTTAGCTAATTAAGATTGAATCATGTATGTACCTTTTTAAACGACTCATAAATAAATTTCGAAATATACTTATACTTATAAACCCTGTAATCGATAACCATTACTTCTCTCCAAATAATTTAAACAATTTGACTTACTTTTCTTCTTTCATATCTTATGACTCTTCTATGAACTCTGACTATGAATTCTTCTCCTCCGAAATGGTAACAAGTGATTTAAATACTTTAGTGTTGAATGCCCAGTCCATTATTATTAAATTCCAAAGACCACAGGTATTCTCTATTGTTTGATCCAATATAAACATGAAAACAAAAATAAAACTTGCAGTTAATTTTATTTAAAAATGTAACTAAGTAAGTACAAGCTGTAACCATACTTTTCCAATTAGTAACGTAATGGACACTTAGGAATAACGCAAATAGAACAAAATTTCAATAACCTAATCCCTTTATTATTATTATACGGATAATATAATGTTAAACAATATAACATCGACAACTTTAAAAATCAATAATTACTTTCGAATATTATCAGCACAATAAGCCCTAGTACTAATATAGGACTGTTATAATTATTCGTAATATACGTATAAATATTTAACACATACTCCGAAACGTTAAGTGTTAAATGTATGACAAGACAAAATATTAATAATTTGAAGCTTGCAAAAGTTGCCTTATAATATTAAAGTTCTTCTAAACAAATATAACATTTGCTAACGCTAACGCAGGCGATCCCACTGGCTAAATTGTTGGGGGTGTCTCCAATGAAAGTCTTGAATCAAGCTAGTTATTTTTATTTAATTCCAAGACCTCCACAAACATCGCTCTTGACATCTGCCGTTTCCCGCCATAATACCCTTTTGTTTTTTTTTTTAATTCCGAATACTGCGTTACAGCCAATTAAATATGTGGCCAGCATTATTTTTCGAGTGAAAGGTTTTAAACTAATTTTAATTTAATTTATTTTTATAATGTTTAACTAACGCAGTAAGGTATAATAATAAATGTGACCTTACAATAAATACTAAGAAAAAATGTAAAATGGTGCCGGTCATCGTGGTGGTGGTCATTAAAGTGAGAGAAAAGCCTGAAACATTGCATACAAAAATGCATATGTATGAAAAAATATTTTTTTGTTTGACAATTTTGATATATTTTTTTTAACAAAATGTTTTTTTTTCAGACTATAAATACCTACAAACACCTCATACTTTGTAATGATATCAAAAGAATACAAGTTTGAAATATTACATGCATATGAACTTTTGTATGACAACACTGATATAATTTTTCACCATAATATTCAAACTGTTAAAATCGACAAACACCTCATTAATTGGAATGACGTCAGAAGGAGACAGCAGCTTGAAATATTACATACAAAAGTGCACATGTATTTTTTTTTTTTTGTATGGCAACAATGAAATATTTTTCCACAAATTTGTACAGTATATATGTACCATTAAACGCCTCATACAGAAAAAATACATTAAATGGTGCCGATCCTTAAAGGGAAATATTGCATATAAAAATACATACATATGAAAATTATTATTTTTTGTATGGCAACACTTAAATATTTTGTTACCTAAAGGTAAAGTCTATTAGTACCCACAATCGCGTCATACATTATAAGGTTGGCAAAAATATAGTAAAGCTTCAAATATTACATACAAAAATGCATATGTATGAAAATTATTATTTTTTGTATGGGAACACTGAAATATTCTTTTACCCAAATGTTAAAACTGCTAGTATCGACAAACGTCTCATACATTGGAATGACATCAAAAGGAAACAACAGCTTGAAATGTGACATACAAAAATGAACATGTATGAAAATTATTATTTTTATATGGTAACACTGAAATATTTTTTCACAAATTTGTACAGTCTATAAGTACCATTAAACGCCTCATACAGAAAACTGACGTTTAGTGATGCTGGGCATGGTGGTGGTGGTCTTTAAAAGGAGACAACAGCCCGCAACACCACATACAAAAATACAAATGTATGAAAATTATTATTTTTTGTATGGCAGCACTAAAATATTTTTTTACCAAAATGTGCAGATTATTAGTATCTACCAATGCCTCATACATTTTAGTGGCATCAATACAAGACAACAGCTTCAAATATTACATACAAAAATACATATGTATAAAGATTATTATTTTTTGTATGGCAACACTTAAATATTTTGTTACCTAAATGTGAAGTCTATTAGTACCTACAATCGCGTCATACATTATAACGTTGTCAAAAATACACAAAAGCTTGAAATATTACATACAAAAATGCATATGTATGAAAATTAATATTTTTTGTATGGGAACACTGAAATATTTTTTTACCCAAATGTCTTAACTGTTAATATCAACAAACGCTTCATACATTGGAATGACCTCAGAAGGAAACAACAGCTTGAAATATGGCATACAAAAATGCACTTGTATGAAAATTATTATTTTTTATATGGCAACACTGAAATATTTTCTCACCAATTTATACAGTCTATAAGTACCATTAAACCCCTCATACAGAAAACTGACATTTAATGATGCTGGGCATGGTGGTGGTGGTCTTTGAAGGGAGACAACAGCCCGAAACACCACATACAAAAATACATATGTATAAAAATTATAATTTTTTGTATGGCATCCCTAAAATATTTTTTTATCAAAATATGTAGAATATTAGTACCTACAAACGCCTCATACATTGAAATGACATCAAAAGGAAACAACAGCTTGAAATATGACACACAAAAATGCACTTGTATGAAAATTATTATTTTTTATATGGCAACACTGATATATTTTTCCACCAATTTATACAGTCTACAAGTACCATTAAACGCCTCATACAGAAAACTGATATTTAGTGATGCTGGGTATGATGGTGATGGTCTTTAAAGGGAGACAACAGCCCGAAACACCACATACAAAAATACAAATGTATGAAAATTATTATTTTTTGTATGGCAACACTGAGATATTTTTTAATCAAAATGTGCACAATATTAGTACCTAAAAACGCCTCATACATTCTAATATTACCAATACAAGACACCAGCTTGAAATATTACATACAAAAATACATCTGTATGAAAATTAATATTTTTTGTATGGCAACATTAAAATATTTTTTTACCAAAATGTGCAGTCTATTAATACATACAAACGCGTCATACATTATAACGTTGTCAAAAATTTACAACAGCATGAAATGTAACATACAAAAATGCACATGTATGAAAATTATTATTTTTTGTATGGCAACACTGAAAGATTTTTTTACACATTGGTACAGTCTATAAGTGCTATTAAGCGCCTCATACAAAAAAATGACGTGAAATGGTGGCAACAGCCTGAAATCTTCGATAATCCTGTAGAAAATACATTTGTATGAAAACATTTTTTTTGTATATGGCAACATTGGATTTTCGATTTTTTACATAGGGTCCATTTGAAATAAAAAATATCTCCCATACATTACTTATATGCTCTGTCTACGGTTTCCGCCCAAGTACTCAAGAAGTGAAAATCGTGAAAAAAAATCTGTATCCCAGTGTTGCCAGTCGATTAAGACAAAATTGGTCAAATGTCATTACGGCACCCATAAAAAATAGTTCTGTGAAAAAATTTAATTAAAAATATTTCTCCTTCTACTTTTCACATTTTTGAATGAAAAGTTTCAAAAAATGTATGTAGCATGAAAAAAAATCTTTACCTGGCAACACTTCGAGCCGAGCTCCATGACCGCCCGATACAAAGCGACTCGCTCAAATGTTGCCAACCTCAAAATATTTCACTTCGAAAAATGCATCTTTTCGTACATTTTACAAAATGGCTGACACAAGGTGCGCCATCTGATTAAAAAAAATAATATTGCCATATGATAAAATTGAGGATACAATCCGGCCAATAAATCAAAAATATCGAAAAAATATTAATAAAACCACCGCGCTACGACCCCACAAACACACCTCGAAAAATGAAAGATTTCAAAGTCAAATATCTCGGCGGCCATCTTGTTTTTCCATTTTTTTCTAATTTTATCGTAACAGTCGTCCCACAATTAGTCGAAAATTACACCAATCTCAGGTAGGCGCGCAGAATAAAAAAAAGTTGAAAATCGCAGGAGGGCCGCCATCTTGAATTTTGTATGTTTCCCATTTTTCCTATAACCACCATAATATACCGAAAAAATATCTCATACATTATTACTACCCCCCACCAATAGTTTAGGCTGGGCTACTCGAAATGTCAAAAAAGTGAAAAAAAAAATCTAGCTCCCAGTGTTGCCAGTTAATTTGGATGAAAATGGTCAAATGTCATTACGACCCCCCTGACAAATACCCATGTAAAATATTTTCATTAAAAATGTTTCTCCTTCTACTTTTTACATTTTTGAATGGAAAGTTCCAAAAAAAGTATGAACGAAGAAAAAAAAACCTAAACCTGGCAACACTTCAAGTCACGCTCCACAACCGCCCCATACAAGGCGATTCGCTGAAATGTTGCCAACCTCAAAATATTTCAATTCAAAAAATGCGATTTTTCATACATTTTACAAATTGCCTGACCAACGATCCGCCATGTGGTTAAAAAAATAAATAAATCCGATTTGGTAAAATTGAGCATACATCCGAGAAAAAAAACGAAAAAAATCAAAAAAATATTTAAAAAAACACATCAGTGCCACCCCGCGAACACACCTCGAAAAATGAAAAATTTCAAACTCAAGTATCTCGGCGGCCATCTTGTTTTTTCAACTTTTTCTAATTTCATCGTATCAGTCGCCCTCAAATTAGCCGGAAACGATACCGATCTTGGATAGGTGCAAAATAAAAAAAACAAGTTGCCCAATCCAGCTCGGCCGCCATCTTGAATTTTGAAAGTTTCAGATTTTTCCCATAGACACGAAGGCAAATAAAAAATTCCACTCATACATCAAACCCACCCCCCACCACTCCTTCAGGTCGATGAAGTCGATTTTTCGTAAAACTGAAAAAAAATTCCTGCGGCCAGTGTTGCCAGTCGACATCGACGAAAATGGTCAAATGTCATTACGACACCCAAAAAAAATATTTTTGTGAAAAAAGTTCATCAAAAATATTTCTCCTTCTACTTTTCACATTTTTGAATGAAAAGTTTGAAAAATTGTAAGAGTGGGGAGAAAAAAACTCCAACCTGGCAACACCTCGGACCGAGCCCCATGACCGCCCCGAACAAAGCAAATCGCTCAAACGTTGCCAACCTCCGAATATTTCACTTCAAAAAATCCGTTTTTTCATACATTTTACAAATCGCCTAACAGACGACCCGCCATCTTGTTGAAAAAAAAAAATAAATCCGATTTGGCAAAATTGAGGATATATCCGAGAAAAATTAAAAAAATGGCAACAAAATATTAAAAATCCCAAGAGATACGACCTCCCAAAAACACGTCGAAAATTGAAAAAATTCAAACTCAAATATCTCGGCGGCCATCTTGGTTTTTCATTTTTTTCCAATTTCATCGTAATACCCACCCGAATATTATTCGAAAAAGAAACAAACATCAGCATAAAGTCAATAAATAAAAAAGTTAAAAATTTTAAATCGGCCGCCATCTTGAATCTATGGCATCTCATATTTTTCCCTTTGCCTCGGGGGGGAGAGGAGAAAAACCGCCATAGACAACAAAGTCGCTCCTAGACGGCATCATGGAGAACGGCATGTCAGTCAGTCAGTGGTAAGTTCAGGATTATATATATATAATTTAAGAATACAGTGAACATTAAAAGTTCATATTCACTTTTTTGTCGCTATCGTCCCTTTTGGATTCTTTCTCCTACAACAAGGCAAAGAGATACTTGTCTATGTATTCATCATGCTAATATGGAGCTTCTAATTACAGCATTGAAAACGGCGAAACTAATAAATGAAAGCACTCCTGTAGCACTTGTGAAGACAATTTGCTGTGAAGGAAAATTGAGAGAAGAATGTTTGCTCAGAAAATGTAAGGATTGTCAGAAAAAGAAAGTGCAGTTCAATGAATTTATAAATAATGACTCTGTTGGATATTTTCGATGGGTTACTAAAAAATATCCAGTTTCCACAAAAGGAAATGAAAAAATGTGCCAAAAAACAATTAAAGAAAAAATTTTTAGTTCAAAAAAAGATTTAATCCCTATTTTGCACTCAAAACTACCAAATTTCATGAAACATTTAAATAATATTTATCATCAATATCAAGCCATAAATAGTGTGAAGAGACAGATTGATGAGGAAACTGCCCTGTTACACATTGATTTTGCCGAAAATTATATTTGTAAATATGCAGAAGAGGTCCAAGCTGTACATTTTGGAGCATCGAAACCACAGATATCTTTTCACACTGCAGTTCTTTACCATTTTGGCGAATTCGACTCTACTATAACTCCCTTTTGCACAGTCTCTAAAAATCTTAGACATGATCCAATATTTATTTGCAATCATTTACTCCCAATTATCAATATTATTAAGAATTTGCACCCGAAATTAAAAACTATGCACTTTGTCAGTGATGGACCATCTTCTCAATATAGGAATAAGTCAATGTTTTTCTTAATGGCTAATTTCCTAGCAGTAAAATTGAATGTCCAAAACCTTATATGGCATTACAACGAAGCTGGGCATGGTAAAGGTTCGCCTGATGGCATTGGTGCAATAGTTAAGCGAACGGCGGACCAATCGGTAGCTAGGGGTAACGATGTAGCAAGCTATGAGCAACTTATTCAATGTTTAAATGAAAATTGCAAGTGTTCAAATCCTTTCTGTCGATGAAGAGAACGTCACAGAAATAGAAGAGTTGATGTCAAGA
Organism: Epargyreus clarus clarus; assembly: GCA_014595695.2. NCBI lineage: Eukaryota > Metazoa > Arthropoda > Insecta > Lepidoptera > Hesperiidae > Epargyreus > Epargyreus clarus. The sequence continues at coordinate 81,952 of JACTTY020000155.1, read as the reverse complement.
AGTTTGACTCCTACATTTAAAGGTACGATGGACATTCACCAAGTGACTTGGAGTAAAAATAACTCGGCTCTTCTTCATGCTCGAAAATTAAGCTGCTCTGATTGCCAACCCCATCAAATTTGTTTTCATTACGAAATAGGTGTGATTAACACACAACCTGCTAAAAGTATATTCGGAAGAGGTATTTCTTCGCCATCATTTAATATTGAAGCTGAGAATATAACTGAAGAAGCTCATTGTTCGTCAACCCCTCCTAGGGGTTCTCCAGTTTCAGATATAGACTTCTCGTCACCTGTTTGTCGTTCTCCAGCAACACCATTACCTACAACACGGCAGAGAATTAACAATGCTTTTTATTCTGATTGCGATTCTATTCTCCCATCCGATGATGACAATCCATCATGGCTTGATGATTTAGATGATGATAACCAAGCTGTAACAGTTTTATCTAAACGAAATCAAAAATTCTATTATAAATCACATTCCTCAGATGACAGCTTCGACAGAGAATTAAGAAGAAGGAATTTTATAGAGACACCTATAAATGCCAATACCTCTTCATTTAAGAAAAAAAATATCACAAAAAAACGTCGTATACGTATCGAATCGTCAAGTTCATCTGAAAATATATTTTGAATTTGCCTAATGATCTCAGATAACATTTGATTATTTTTGTTGATCTCATAGATTTATCGTTTAGTTTTATTAATTTAAAAATGTTTAGCCAAATGGAAAAGCTTTTGTTTGAAATGACAATTAAGAAAGTTTAGATCTATAATATGAAAATATGTTGTTACATAATTATTGTCGATTACCTACATAAATAATGTTGATTAGTGTGACATAGTCAAAGGATAACATATGTGACGTCATTTCCGTGATCAAATTTTAGAAATTTTTATTACGTTTGGTTACGTGAGTTTGATTATGATTTTCTTTGTTTCCATTAATGTGCATTAGAAATCAATACTTTAAAAAGAGAGTTGTTATTTTTCCACCTTGTTTAGTACTACTTACATTGAAAACCGTCATATCTGTAATGAGTGCCGTCATTCCTGTAAGCTACTTATTTTCAATTCATTTCGTTTTCACGGAAATTACTGAGGCACGATCTCTGTTTCTAATTTTTATAGGAATTATTTCCATTATTTTTGAATATAAACCCAAAATAAAAGATGAATCATGATATTTTTATTTATTTTATTTTTATTTCCAAAAAGTAGAATGACCCTAATACGCAGAACAACTTTGTATTGCCTTCCATCAAATATCACGCGTGAGTTGCTGCCTATGGATAAGTCTATTTATTGTTCTTTTGAGCACCATTGGGACCAAGAGTTGATTAAATACGTCAATCAACACCCTGAAAGAACAATAAATAAAACAAGCTTAAATCTTATTATTTCACAAGTGTGGCCGAAATGCATGACTCTCAGCCACATTTCAAATGGGTTTCTCCGTACAAGGTTATATCCATATAACCCAGATGCTATTCCTGAAGAGGCGTTTGCCCTTTCTGCGTTGTCAGAACTTCCAAATCCTACAAGCAGTGCGAATATTGGTGTTTTATCTGCTGAATCCAGGGGACAAGAGATTTCTCTCAGGCACAGATACTGAGAATTTGGAACTGTCTTTGCTCTTCAAACAATCCGAGTACGGAAGCCCCACATAAGACAGACAATCAAATAACACCCACCTGTGAGATTCATGTTTTTTTACCAACCCCTACATTTAAGATTAATAATACTGCTCCACGCAAGAAGTCTCTGAATTACGAAGCTCAAGAGGTAACTAAAGATTTGTTTGGTAACAGTGCTACGACTTCCACATCACAGATTACTGTGCCATCATTAAGATTAGAGGCTGTTCCTGGGACTTCATAATCCCATAATGGGATCATTAATAAATATAGTTCAAAAAACTAAAAAGTATAATTACGAAAAAAGCGTGGGGTTCTCCACTTATCAGTTTTCGAAAAACACCCCACACTTTTCCAAAATTATACTATTTACTGTTCCTTAATTGATTCCTAGATTGAAAATTATTTTCTACTTTTTAGTTGATTTTATCATAAAAGCGTGTTTTTTTAGTTTTTTTAACTATATTTATTTTATTAATTTTTAGTATTTTTGTTATAGCGACCATCATTATACATCGTCTGTAAAAAAATTAAGTGTCTATCTATTACGGTTTAAGAGACAAAGCCCCGTGACTCACGAACAGACAGCGGAGGGTTTCGTTTTACCCTTTGAGTACGGAATCCTAAAAAATATTCTACAACATAGATATGTTTCAGTACATTTGAGTTATAGGGAAATAACATTATTTTTCAACACTAAAAATCAATCTAGTAACTTTGCGTGAACTTTCTCTAAGGCGCTTTCTCTCGCCTCGAAAATCGTTAATCCTGAGGATGTTGATAAGGACAGTGGTACAAAAGCGCGCGCCCACAAGGTTGAGCGCTTGCAAAATCTATGCATTAGATTCATTTTTGGTTTACGTAAATTTAATCGTGTGTCTCATTTTTGCAAGGATCTCAAGTGGCTCCCAATCCGTCTACGCAGGAATACTCGTATCCTCTGGATCTTATTTAATATCCTTAAAAATCCATCCTCTCTTTCGTACCTGAAGCAACGTTTTTCGTATGCATGGCTCTCTCTGGCACCCTGCAGATCTCACCTTAAATTCCTTTTAAATTATCCTTCCCACAAAACCTCTCTATTCCCACTCCTTCTCTGTTCATGCGGTTAGACTGTGGAATTCATTACCACCTAATATTCGTCTCTCTAAGAGAATCTTTGTTTAAAAAGAGAGTCAAAGAGCATTACTTATCAATGTCATAATAGTATATATATCTTTATATATATATTTCTTATGTGCGTGTGTATGTCACTGAACTCCTAATAAACGACTGGACTGATTTTGATTAAATTTGTTGAGAATGGTTTAGATTCACAATTTAGTCCGTGGGAAAAGGTCTTTTTAATTAGCTAGTTAATTAAATAGTTGTTGATTTTGGAATGTTAAGTTAAGAACAAAACAAAATAATAAACTTATACGTTGTTTTATCTTACATTTGTTACAATAAATCTTTTTGGTTAATTAGTTGAAATTTTATATTTAAAAAAAGTTACTTATAATCATTGTATATTATTTTACAGCATTTTTCTTTTACAAAAAGTGCCACGTCTTCGTGGCAAGAGCCAAAAATAATGATCGCCGACTAAATAGATTAATTGAAGAACATTCGACGGATAATGTAAATTTAAGAGATCAAGTTGCATGTTCACGAGCCTCTCGTTGTCTTCATGCTAATACATTAAGACAACGAGAGGCACGTCAACGAGCGACTGATGCACATAGAGAACGTCACTATCGGCGAGTGCCAGATAATCGAGCATTGACACTAGCATCACTTAATCGTCTCACGTTTGAATATGATCCTGAAATAAACTATTCGTCACATGCACTAATTACGATCGGTAGTATGGATAAGGAGTGTTAATATTGTCATGCTTTCAAGTACAAAGGTGAGTCAGCTGGTTTATGTTGCGCATCTGGAAAAAAATTACTCCCATCGCTAAATCCACCACCGGAACCTTTAAAAACACTTTTCGCCGGAACCACATCTCAATCGAAATTGTTTTTGCGAAAAAATCGTAAATTCAATTCTAGCTTCCAAATGACGTTATTTGGAGCAACGAAAATTGTTCATAATGAAGATGGTCGTAATTTTGAATCTACATTCAAGGTTCAAGGTCAGATGTACCACCAAATTGGTTCATTGCTTCCAATGCCTGATGCCGCTCCAAGATTTCTACAAATTTACTTTATCGCAATGAGGAGCAACAATCATATACACGCTGTGTGTATAACCATATAGAACAGATGGAAGAACGAGAAATTGTGGATATTTTGCAAACGTTTTTGCAAAATCATAACCAATTATCATACCCCTAAGTTATAAGAGTTGTCCCCCCCCCTAACATGTTTTTATTTATATGGCAACACAACGTTTGCCGGGTCAGCTAGTACCTACATATATTCTTTATATGTATGTATCGTAGGTATTTTTATATATTTATTCGTATTCATAACTTTAATAGTTTATTGTATTGTTTTTGCGCGCTGACTTTGTTTTCGTATGAGATTTCCAATCTCAGGGCTGCTGGAAGAACTTTCATTGTGAAATTAGCAGTCCTTTGCACTTTGTTTCTATTATGTTCATTATTTATTAGTCTGTGTACAAAAACTTATAAAATAAATAAATAAAATTATTAAAATCGTGTATTGTCATCGGTTTTTGATTATTTTTCAAAATTTTGAATTAACCTGAACGTTCAAAGTGGATGGAAATCGGGTTCAAAGTGCACTAAAATCAACAGCGAAACATCGTGGCAGAAAAGGTTATGATTATAAACTTTCCTGGTACTGTCCAGCTTGTAAAAAAGACCGAGTTGATGATATGCGACAATGTCTTACTTGTGGTGTTTAGTATCATGAGCTGTGTGTTGGACTCACACGCGATGATAAAATATTTTACTGTTCAGGAGAGTGTTTAAAAAAAGATAAAAAAGACAGATTACTTTTACTTGATAAGAAAATCTTTAAGTTGATCTAAAAAAACCAAAAACAATTATTACGATCTCATTAAATTTAATATAAGTATTAAGAACATTTTGTATAATTAAGACGTTGAATGGTTATTTCTTTTTATCAAGGCTTTATTAAGACACAGGGTTCCCATTAAGGCCAAAATGAAATTTTTGTTATTTGACTTCACAAGTGTGATTTTTGTTTCTGAAGCATTTTTTTTATTGTATTACAAAGTTTAATAAATAAATGCAAATATTTCAAATGATCAATGCATTATTCTTATAAACCTGCTACTTATGTAGTAATGAAATTAAGGTAGGCCTTATTTGGTTAAATTACCTTATATCTGTTCTCTTTTTTTTCTTTTTGTCTAGATTTACAATACCCTTTAAATAATCTTCAGTAGTCAAAACTTTACCTTTCCCATCTATTTTTCTTTTTTTTAGCCTGAAGGCGGTGCTGTATTTTTTATTTTATTTGATTTTCGAATCTCTTAGTATTCGAGTTGATCCTGTTGAAGATCCAAGACCATCTTGTTCTCTTAGACGCTACATTAATTTCAGTTAATGAAAGATTTGAACAGTTAAATGAGTACTCGGATTGCTGGTCATTTTTGAACAACATAAAACAGATTCCTGAAAAAACTGACCTTGTTAAACTCTGTAGTGATCTCCAATTGAAATAACTGTGGATTCTAAATCAGATTTATATGGTTGTATGTTGTGTAATAAACTCATAAGCCTGAAATCTTTTTTGCCTGATCAGAATGTGGCTACCCCTGCTTATGTTTCGAATTTTATTAAAGATCGCAACTTACAGGAACTGAATCCAAATGTATGGATAGCATTGTGAATATTTACTGACTATACCTGTAACGGTTGCTAGTGGGGAAAGGAGTTTTTCCAAGCTGAAACTGATTAAAACATATCTCCGATCGAAAATCTCTCAATCTAGATTAACAAACTTATTAATTTTGTCAATCGAAAATGAAATAGCAGAAAACATAGACTTTGAATGTCTAATAAAAGAGTTCGCGGATAAGGTTAGAAAAATGAAATTTTATTAGTTTAATATTTTTTTTTAAAGATGGTTATTTCATTGTACCCATTGCCTTTTTTCGTATGTAATTGAATTGCAGTGAGGGGGCGCCGAAGAAATCTCGCCTAGGGCGCTATTAGTGCTAAAAGCGGTACTGGAAATGCCCCGTATGTGAAGAAACAGGTCACATCGCGACGGACTGCAAACAGTTTAAGGAAGCTAATGAAAGCACAAGATGGGATATAGCAAAGAAGAAACGAATATGCGTTCGGTGTCTACGCTTCAGAAATAAAACGCACAACTGCCAAACGAAGCCTTGTGGTATTAATAATTGTAAGTCTTTTCATAATAGGTTACTACACTTCAATAGAATAGAAAAGGCGGGAAAGAAGAAAAATCAACAGAGGTCATTAACTCCGCGTGGACTATAGCCAGACCTACAAAGAAGCAAACTTATTTGAAGATAATCCCGGTGCAAGCAACAGGTCCCAAGAACACGGTCAACACATACGCGTTATTGGATGAAGGATCTACAGTTACGCTGATAGACGACAGCCTTGCCTACGAAATAAGGGCTAAGGGACCCATCGACTAGAGGTGTGACTAATATATTAGTAGCAGGTACAGGTATCATAATATAAGTCATGTACATTCATATTAGGATAGGCGAATATAGCATAATAGGTTACCAGAAATTAGTCAAATAATAGTGTCGCGTAATAGCGAGGCGAGCAGGCAAGTCGCTTCGTTATGGCAATATAGGCGAATATAGCGTAATAGGTTAACAGAAATTAGTCAAATAATAGTGTCGCGTAATAGCGAGGCGAGCAGGTGAGTCGCTTCGTTATGACAATATTCAAACGCCGCGCGGCCACAGTAGAAATATGGACCAGTATGGAAACTCCCTACAATAAGTTTTATCACACGTTGTATCAACTTTACAATGTTTTCCGTATTTAAAAGTATAATATTAATAATAATAATCGTATTTTACTGGGATTACCGGACGCCGTGAGATTACCTACTCATATTATTTGTAAACTGCGTAGTTATTGCAATTCGATTGATTGATCATAATAATAATAATAGTTTATTGTCCAATAAAGTAAATAGCACAATAGCATAATAGCACAGTAAATGCTAAAATAGAAATAAATAACACTATTATTAAAAATAATACAGTGACAACCTTATTCTTCAATGGAGTGTAGGTGATTATTTTATCAACTAGGCTTACTTTCCATACTGTTCCATACTTGTACTGTGGCTCGGCCGTCTCGGTGCAAGATAAATGAGCGAGATGACTAGACTCGTCTAAACCGACTCGAGGCGGGTGAGTGAGCGAGATGAATATTGTATTGTATGAACAGAAAATGGCTGCCTGGTTGCTTGTCGCTGTGCGTGCGTGTATAATGTTTATATTATAAAAGAGTTATACACGTCGCGCTTCATATGAAAGCTGTATGAGTTAGTTACCAAGTAAGCAAGCAATGAAAACATTTTTTTTACTTTTGTTCCCTTGTTTCCGTCGCATAGTCTTAGTACTAACTAATAGGAATACATATTATTTTATTATTGACGTGACAACGTCTTAAATTAGGTTGCGGCTGGGAGTCACTTATGAAAAAGTGTAACGCCCGGTAACGTTACGATGAGTCACCGAACGAGAGAGAGGCCCGCCGAATGCCTTGCGTCTCTCTCCCACTCAACTATGATCGGTCTGCCGCGCGCGCAGCACTAGAGAATTAGGCGCATTGAATCGGCGCATGCTTGTGTCTCTGTCTTTGTCTTTCTCGAACGTTCTTGGCGTTGGAAAAACAAGAAAGCGTCACAATACAAGTTCACACGTGTGGTTAAAGTATCGTCAGCTGTGTCTGTAGTGAAAATATGGAGTGCTTAGATTCGTCATTTATCATTTACAACAACTACAACAATAAAGGTAAATAATTGTACACTGATATTTCATTATCGTAAACTATGATTGATTGATTAATTGTTAGATTGACACAAAAGTTGAGAAACTGAGTTTATAGGTTATGTCATACTATTGATAAATGTTGATAGTGTTAAGTAAATTATTAGTTTAAAATTAATTAATTAATTAATTATTATTTTACAAATTTCTTTTGAAAAATGCAACCATTCCATCAGTATTTTCATATGACGTTGTCACGTTCAACTATCGTCAGTAAACCGACTTTACAGACAACCGATTTTTTTGTTTTGATTTGACCAAAGCTCACAGCGTAATTGTATTCGGTTCGTACACATCTAGAGCGATGTGCTCGCACACAGTGACTGATATAATAACTGAACTAATAGCTATATTGATTTGTGTTTTGTGATTATTTTTGGTAGAGATTTTATTGGTTGTTTTAATTATGAAGCGGGCGAGAACCAGTGAAGTTTGGACACATTTTACTGTAGAGTCGGAAGAAAAGAGAATAGCAGTTTGTAAAATATGTGAACAGAAGTGCTCTTTTAAAACAACAATATCAAATTTAAATCAACATTTAAAAAACAAGCATGTCGCGGTGTTAGTATCATCATCAAGCACGCAATTGCGACAAATATCAAAATCTGACACCGGCTCCGCTGAAACACAGGGAAGAAATTTACAAAATATTCAACCTTTGGCCGTGTCTTCAGTTGCAGGAATATCCAACCCAGGTCAGGACAGCACATTAACATTAACGTCATCAAGACAACTGGTGCAAAGTACAATAAATTTAGCAGTTAAAAAAATGACTGCGTCTCAACGAGAGAAAATTGACGAACAATTGATGCTTCTTTTTATTAAAGATTTTCAACCGTTTTCTGTTGTTGAGGATAGGGGATTTAAGAGCTATTCAAATGCTTTGAATCCTGCCTATCAATTACCGACTAGGCAACATATTTCTAATACGCTTTTGCCGGCACTATACGAAAAATGTGTAAATAGAGTTCGTACATGTGAAATTAAAAACATCACTTCATTAAGTATGACAACAGATTTATGGACGTCGGCATCACAAGAGAGTTACATAGCCATATTAGCGCACTACATAGATAAAGATTTTAAGTTAAAAAAAGTATTACTGGAATGTGCGCCATTACCCGGATCTCATACAGCCCTAAATATCGCGGAGGAAATATCCCGGACAATCGATGATCTCGGCATTGAAAAAAAACAGATTCTTATAATAACAACCGACAATGCACCTAATATGCAAAATGCTGTCAAACAGCATTTGGGCTTAAAACATTTTGGCTGTTTTGCCCACACAATAAATCTTGTGGTGGAGAAAGCTTTGGAGGTTGACACTATAAAATCAACAATAGAAAAAGTTAAAGCTGTTGTTGCGTATTACAAAAGAAGCAACATAGCTATGGAAAAGCTACTTATAATAAAACACGTTACTGCTTCTCTGACCAGTGCTCTTGAACGGTAACCGGAATTGTTTACCTTCACAGCATGTCGAACAGGAAGATTTGCTAATGTCAACTTTTTCATCAAGTGACATACCTTGGACGGCGTTCTTCATCTGATTCAAATAATCTTTATTTACGTGTCCTAATCTGCGATGCCATGTTACTCCTGACACAACTGATGCTGCTAAATTAGGTTGTTTTAGCAGATTAACCTTATACACACCATTGACTAACGCTGCTGTGGCGACCAAGTCATTCTTTTTGTTGTAAACTGAGCAACCACATTCGTTAAAAGAGATATTGTTACCATTCATTATCAATTGGCTTACTGATAATAAGTTTGTGGTCAGACTTGGTACACATAATACGTTGCGTACCTCAATGTCGTAATCATGATTTTCTGTTGTAGTCGTAATTTTCACATCTCCAGAACACAATATTGACACCTTTTCACTGTTAGCAACAATTATTTCTCTGTTTTGTTCATATTGTGCATTCATAACCCAACTTTCATTGGTTGTGAGGTGTACACTTGCGCCCGAGTCGATATACCATTCATCTTTGTTGAAGTTTCCACTCAAAAACACTGCGCTAAAAGCATTTGATTGCATTCTCTCCTTATTTTTCTGATTTGACAAGTTATTTTCGTTTTTACACTGACTTTTGTAGTGGCCGATTTGTTTACAGCGATAGCATTTTATCTGTTTGACATTTGACATATCAGTGCTACCAACATTACTTTTTTTGGCCATAGACAAATTTGTGTTGTTTTTCTTTTTAGACTGAATAGCAAATGCACCGCTAACTTCACTCTCTTCATGACTTGCCAAATCCATATCCAACAGTTTTGTTTTGATGGAGTCTGCCGTTATAGGAATGCCGGAATGCTCTATTGCCATGATCATAGGGGAAAATCGATCAGGCAATCCCGCTAATAGCAATGATCCTGTCCATAAATCGTTGATTTCAAAACCTGTTCCGCTGAGTTTCTGTGCTGTATCAATAATCTGCGTCACGTAAGACCTCATCGAAGTGCAAGCTCAGAATGTTGATTCAGTGGGGGATAGAGAGAAGTCTGATGATCCCGAATCAAGATCTAGCCAAAGTTCGCCTGAGCAACATAAGAGTATGTCAACATCCTGTCAAAATGACTCTGAAAGTTTTTTTAACACTTTGCAGTCTGATGATGAGACATATGTTCCAAGCGATTATGAGGATGCAGACAGCACACACGAAGAGGTTCAAACGAAAAGCCCACAATCGCGGTCTACAAGGACAAGGAAGGCACCAGAGAGATTTGGGTTCTCTAACCTGTGTGTTGACAGTAAAACATATGATGATGCGGCTGGCTTGTCAGTACATGATGCCTTGAATGGACCGGAGAGGGAGCAGTGGCAGTCGGCAATGCAAGAGGAGTTACAGTGTTTTAAAGACAATGATGCGTGGGAGTTAAGTGATGCTCCAGAAGATGGTAGAGTTGTACAGTGCAAGTGGGTGCTTCGTAAAAAATATGATAGTGAGAATAAAGTTCGTTTTCGTGCGCGATTAGTAGCTAAAGGTTTTTCGCAAATCGAAGGTGTGGACTTTAAGGAAACTTTTTCTCCAGTAGTGAGACATACCACTTTAGAGGTTACTTTTTGCATTGTCAGTAAAACTAGGTTTAAGTACTACACATCTAGATGTAACAACTGCTTTCTTGAATGGTACTCTTGAGGAAAGTATTTATATGCAAATACCAAAAGGTTTTTCTGAAAAACCTAAGAATGGTCAGATTCTTAAACTAAAAAAGGCCATTTATGGACTAAAACAGTCGTCAAGAGCATGGAACAGGAAAGTAGATGAGTGTTTATTAAATATGAATTATACTCAATCGAAGATAGAACCATGTATGTATACAAAAATGCAAGGTGAATTGAGAACTATTGTAACGTTATATGTTGACGATTTCTTTATTTTTTCAAATGATATTTCTGAGACAAAAAAATTGAAGCAAATGTTAACTAGTCAGTTTAAAATTAAAGACTTGGGAGAAATAAAGAAGTGTCTTGGAGTAAATGTGAATGTTAATAAATCTGAGCAAACAGTGACCTTAAGTCAAAGAGATTATATTGATCAGCTGTTGCATAAGTTTAATATGAGTCAATGTAAACCTGTTAGAACACCAATGGAGCTTAAGTTAAATTTATCTAATAATAAGCATTGTATAGATAATTTTCCATATCAGCAAATCATAGGAAGTTTAATGTATCTGGCTGTATTGACGAGACCTGATATTGTATATGCAGTAGCCTTTTAAAGTCAATTTAATAACTGTTTCTCCAAAGAGCACTGTGCCTATATAAAGCGATTATTGAGATATTTAAAATATACTAGAAGTTACGGTCTGAAGTACTCAGCTGAAGGAAGCTCAATGTTGGAAGGTTTTGTAGATTCTGATTGGGGAGGGAACAAAATTGATAGGAGATCATACACTGGAATCTGTTTTACTTTATCAGGCTGTGTAATATCATGGGAAACAAAAAAAAACAGAAAACTGTTGCGCTGTCTAGTAGTGAAGCAGAATACATGGCAATTACAGAAGCTTGCAAAGAAGCAGTTTACTTAAGAAATTTGTTATATGAAATTACACAAAAATATTATACTATTGATATTTTTAATGACAATCAAAGTGCACAAAAGTTGACTGTTAATCCAGTTTTCCACAAAAGAACCAAGCACATAGACATTAGATATCATTTTTGTACAGAATGTGTAGCAAATAAAATTGTGAATGTTAAGTATTTACCAACGGCTGAAATGCCTGCAGATTTGTTCACCAAAAGTTTATGTTCTGTTAAACATTACAAATTTTTAGATATGTTAGGTGTGCAAATTGTTTAATTTTTAGTTTCGGCATATTATTAGATATAGTGGGGATGTTGTAATGTTAATATCTAAAATATAAAACTAGTGCTGCCATCTATGTACAACTGTGTGTAACTTTAAGTTAGCAATAAATCAGTCGTTCTACTGTCTTCAAAAGGAACGTGTTTTATTATATTTTAGATATTAACATTACAACACTACTAAAGTATCAAATTCAAATAGGCCTCGCGCAACCCAAGAGGCTTCTTCAAGCAGTTCCTACGCGGTGGAACTCCGTGTTCTATATGTTAGAACGTTTCTTGGACTTGCAAGATGCACTGCGAAGTACAGCGGGCTTGTTGGATAGATGCTTACCTATGTTATCTGTAGAAGAATGGCAAATTTGCAGGGATCTCTGTACTATTCTAAAGCCTTTACAAGAAGTCACTCAACAGATGAGTGGTGAGGAATATGTAACCGGGAGCCTCATAATTGTATTTACAAGAGTACTTTTAACTGTCTACGAAAATAAAATTCCTGCTACTATCCACCCCGATGTATCCACATCCGTTGAGGTCATTGTAGGACAATTAAAACGAAGATTGGGGCAAATAGAATACAGTGGTACTTTTTCAACTTGCTCATTGTTGGATCCCAGATATAAAATGCACTGCTTCAATGATAAGTCTGCTGCTGAGAAAGCCAAAAAAACCTTATAGAACTCGTCACTGCCGAAATCAACAAGAAATCTCAAAGTACCATCAGGTCAGCGTCACCTCAACCATCCACAAGTACAAGCACGTCCAGCGTATCTATTAACGACGGCTTATCAATATGGGATAATATTAGCGAAATGTTTATGGATGTCGAGCCAACTCAATATTCTCCGCAAGCATCTGCAATAACAGAAGTGCAACGATATCTTGCAGATAGGTTGTTACCGATTAAGGACGACCACGGAAAATTATCCGATCCTTCCGATTGGTGGAGGAACCACCAATTTGTATACCCAAACTTGGCACAATTATATCGCAATAAATTCTGCGGCATGAGTAGTTCAGTATCTTGCGAGCGCATATTTTCGACTTCAGGAAATATTCTTACAGATCGTCGAACTAGACTGAAATCGGAAAAGGTCAAACAATTGATGTTTTTAAATGTAAATATGTAAACTAATGTTTTAAATTGTATATATAATTTTATTTTGTTTGCAATACTTCAAACGTGCGTATATAGGTAGATATTTTGTACCTAGCTCACGTTGCAGTGTCTTTAAAAAAAGTATGTAAAAAAAACTAAAAAAAAAGTGGTGAAAAAAATGATGAAAAATGTATATAATCTAATGTAAGCGTACAGAAAAAAACATTGTACATAGTAATAATCATTGTACATAGGTGATTAACTTTTTAAATGCGCCAACATAACCAACGTTGACAGTCCTAAGCCTGTTGAAGCATGAAGGAAAATTTAATCACCTTCTCCTGTTTACTTCTATAATAGACATTCTACGTGAATTATATCGTGCATATTCTCGAGAATCTTGTATTTAATCAAGAGAATCAGGTATCAATATAACATTGTGTAGCTAATAGTGATCGGTTCACTAATATGTGACTAATATCCCATAATAGGTATGTTATCCTAATGTACGATACGCAGGTATCAATATTACATTGAGTAGCTAATAGTGATCGGTTCACTAATATGTGACTAATATCCCATAATAGGTATGTTATCCTAATGTACGATACGCAGGTATCAATATTACATTGAGTAGCTAATAGTGATCGGTTCACTAATATGTGACTAATATCCCATAATAGTTATGGTATCCTAATATACGATAGCTAATATATTCAATAATAGGATTACCTAAAAATTACCCTAATATAACATCTCTACCATCGACCGTACGTATAGAAGCAATCAACGAGTTGAAAACAGCCGAAACGAAGTCAAGAAGAGTTAGCCTCACACTCAACTTGTTAAACAATCACACAGCAAGCATTCAAGCGAGAACAATCAAGAACCTGCACGTGTCGTCGCAGGAAATAACAAGACAACAGATAGAAGAATGTGAAAATTTACGAGATTTTAGTGACATACTCTCTTATGAAGATGCGAAGCCTACAATACTCATCGGTCAAGACAAGTGGCATCTCCTTCTAGCATCAAGAGTAAGAAGGGGAAGGAAGAAACAAACGGTAGCGTCTCTCACGCCACTTGGATGGGTACTTCATGGAAGCCACAACCGGATCGGATCGGATGGGGTAACGCTGCTAGCATAGATGTCATTTTTATACTTCAAAAACGTGCAATTAGAGCCATTTATAGTCTTCGCCCCCGTGAGTCCTTACGAGAACTGTTTAAATCTATAAATATTTTGACAGTGCCTAGTCAATATATTTATGAAAATATCTTATATGCTCGCAGAAATTATTCTTCTTTGGAAAAAAATTATAATAGGCACAGTCGTAATACTAGAAATAAAGATAAATTGGCCATACCTCAATTTAGATTAAGCAAGGTGTGTAATTCTTTTATGGGGAACTGTATTCGTTTCTACAATAAAATACCAAAAGACATTATCGATCTATCCGAGAAAAGGTTTAAATCTACTATAAAATAAACTTTATGTAAAAAAGCTTATTAAAATGTAAATCAGTACTTAAATGATAAATCCGTATGGTATGACAACTCCAGCTCCAACATCAAAAATTAATTATATGTACCACTATGTAAAATTGTATATTATTTACTCTTTAAAAGATGCAAATATGCACGCGTATGGAGTTTCTTGCGCCGCTTCTTCTCCATAGCGAAATACCTTCCGAAGCGGTGGCAGTTTGTTGACTTTCAAAAAGTATTCTTTATGAATCAATTTTGAATAAATGAGATTTGAATTTGAATTTGAATTTGAATTTGATCATTGGATGTACAGCTAACTTCGTGTCACACGTAACAGAACCTCGCTATGCATCAACCCGAAGAAGCCACAGTCGGATCCTGAAGAGCAAGCCTTACGTATCTTAAGGGAGAATACGACCCGAACAGAAGAAGCCAGATACGAAACCGCTCTACTATGGAAGAGAAGAGGTCGACTTACCTAACAATTATGACAACTCGTTGACAAGTCTTATGCATATAGAAAAGAAGCTTGAAAATATACAGAACAAATGGAAGCGCTTATCCAGAAAGGTTACGCTGAGCCTACACCGAGGACGAAGACTCCCAATAGAACTTGGTACACTTGGTTTACTACCTCACTTAGCGGTAGTAAACTAAATGAAGCCAGATAAAATCCGGGTACACGACGCCGCAGCGAAGACTAAGGGTGTCGCTCTCAACGACTTGTTATTGAAGGTGTGGGCACTTCACCCACATTAACATAATTTATGTGTATTTAGTTTATTCCTTATATCACACATACACATACACAAACATACAAAATATTCATGTACGTATATTTATACACACTCACATACATACTCACGTACATACATGCACACACTACACAGTCTCAGCGACACATACATACAGTCACACACACATCAGTGACACACCCCGGACTCGAACCCCGGACACTTGGTGTGTGTTGGAGTAGATCGGGCGCGGCCGCTATATTCATGCGCGTACGCAGCGCGCCCTGCGGCCTAACGGCTAACCATCGTCCCACGCTGTACCTGTGTCGCTCGTTACGCCTGACGCCTCGCTACGAAATACGCGTAGTGCTTTCGCTTGTGCCTAGAACTGTGACCTGTGCTTATAGACTATCGCTGTGTGCATTTAGACATTATAGACAATCGTTAGTGTTTAAGTTTAGTGCCTAAGACTTTGATATCGATCCTTCACTCCTTCTTTAGTTAATTATGGAAGATTTAAGTGCGGACCTTTGTGGAAGTCCAGCACAAATATGGTCAGACAACGGCACAAATTTGAAGGGCGCTGACAAGAAACTATGACAGGCGATCGACGCAGCCACAGCGGAGGAGGCTGCCAAGAAAATTATCTCATGGCAATTCATCCCACCTGGTGCACCCTTAATGGGAGGCGCATGGGAAAGGGTCGTGCGTTCGGTGAAAACAGCACTGCAAGCAACGCTTCATGAACGACATCCAACAGAAGAGGTTCTCACGACGCTCCTAGCAGAGATGGAGTACACAGTCAATAGCCGACCTCTCACACACGTGTCAATGAGCGCCGAGGACCCAGAAACGTTTACACCGAACCACTTTTTACCACCGCGACACCATATGTAGAAATAGCTGGCGTGCCGCGCAGAGATGGCTTCGCGAGTACCTCCCTGAGCTTCAAAACCAGCGGGAGACCGATGGAAAAGAGATCGACAGTGAAGATCGGTGACTTAGTGCAAATATTGGATAGCAACCTACCTTTTTTTTTCTTTTCGAGGGGGAAACCTTCAAAAGGTACCCGACGACGTGGGAGCGACGCCGGGTTATGTGGGATTTTTACCGCACTAAAACCCCACCGTGGCCGTCCTCGGCGCTTGTTGGAGAACTCCGGGATCTCCAACGGAACACAACCGGAGTCCTCCAAGCGCGATGCCCGACAGGCAGGGGATACCGTAGCCCTATTCTAGTCCCGGAAGGATTGTAACCTACCTAGGAACATATGGGTTCGAGGTAGAGGGTCACCGCAATATATCCAGATACAGACAACGACGTACGAACAGTCGACGTGGCAACCAAGGGTGGAGTTCTGCGCAGGCCGGTGAGGAAGCTGATACTACTGCCCATAGAAGACATCATCCCAGCACCGACAGAGGATGCAACACAGCTGCACGGCGGGAGAAATGTGCGGGACGACGCGAACAGCTGACTCCAACTCGAAACTTAGTTATAAATTTAATATTGTTTAATGTTTAATTTAATGTTTAATTAATTTTAATGTTTCTATAGTTCATAAGTAAATATTGTTGCTCTTTTGAAGTCTAAAATAATATTTAGACTTCCAAAGAGCCACTCAGAGATTTTTAAACCGACTGCGAAATGGCCATTTAACACGTTAAGCGCCAATAGTCGCTGTCCTAAAATTTTTTGACCAAAATAAAAAAGACGTTATATGAGTTTAAATTGATATAGAACTTATAAAAAAAAATTACCTATCTCCTACATACTGCGACCCCTCTTTTTTATGTGTATCAAAATTGATACACGTGGCCTAGGAAAACGTTTTTATTTGAAATTATTTTCCCAGGCCATGTGTATCACTGGTGTTACACGCTAATATTAATGTCTTTCTTTTCAGATTACGACGATTTAGAAGAAATTGATAAGAAAATTTAGGAAAACTTTATACAATGTGATTTTTTATAGTTTTCCTAAATTTTATTTTCATTTGTTGCAGAAAATTTGTAAAATTATGTTTGTGAAGTGCATTTAGAATAATATAAAAATGGACTTAGAAAGCGATAATTCTGTGGATCACCCGGATTACAACCCCAGCGAAACAGATTCCAGCGAATCCGATTCAGGAAATAATTTTGGAATCCTCCGATTTTACAAAGGAGAACATCCTCAATATCTGACGCAGAACCCCACGAACACAAGTCGGTATTATTGATGCTAATGTTCCAAGTACCTCAACTATGTCTTCATAAATGACAGAGAGAGGATGGGTAATTCAAAAACTAGCAAATTTAGAATGGCAAATGCCAACCCTTGACGATTCCTGAAGGTATTGAATATACAGTTCCTCGCTCTGGAATAAAAGACATATAGTGTAAAATAATATTTAGACTTCAAAAGAGCCACTCAGAGATTTTTAAACCGACTGCGAAATGGCCACTTAAAATAAAAAATAAAAATTAACAAAAAATACAACCGACTTCTATGTCACTACAAAGTAAACAATAATTGAAATAAATGTTGGTTTAGTACATATTTGTGAAGTCGGCGCTCAATATATTTAGTTGGATAACGATGTAAACAGCGTGTCTAATATGAGCGCCGACTTCAGAAATATGTACTAAACCAACATTTATTTCAATTATTTTTTACTTTGTAGTGACATAGAACTCGGTTGTATTTTTTGTTAAAAAAATTTTTTCACCCTTTTTAGTGATGACATACTAACATTTATATTAATACAATATAAAATTGTAAAAACGTGATCATGAATGAAGGTAAGGTCTGAATTTACATTGATTGGAACCGCCCGCTCGCAGGGCGCTGACGCGCCCTGCTCGCTTAGTTTTATAATATCTAATATGTTCCAACCTAACCTAACTAAATAGTCAATGATGAATTGTCTTTGCAATTCCATTAGAACCTACACCAAATATCTTCAAACACAACTCAATTATTCCCATCGGTTGAGGAGTTACATATTTTGTCTCCGAGATACATTATCAGACCCTTAAATAGTCAATGATAAACTGGTTTTGCAATTTCATTCGAACCTACACCAACTATCTTCAAACAAAACTCTATTATACCCATCGGTTGAGGAGTTACATATTTTGTCTCCAGAACCCACTCTGATCCTCATTATATTTAAATGGGACCAACTTGTAGCAATTGTCCACACACGAAATTAAAGGCATTAAAATAGGTTCATAAACGGCGAAGTTATGGCTGTTATATTTACATGGGTGGAGGAGTTCCCCTCATTTTCTCCAGAACCCATCGATGGATCCTAACCATATTTAAATGGGACCAATTTCCAGCTCGTCCCTACATAATAAAAAAAGAATTATTAAAATCGGTCCACTAACGGCGGAGTAATTCGCGTACATACATAAAAAAAAAAAAGATACCGGCCGAATTGATAACCACCTCCTTTTTGAAGTCGGTTAACAAATGCAGAAGATTTATTATAAAAAGATCAAAGATCTCAGGGAACATACTTATCCGGGATGAACCATTTTACAAATTGGATTCAAAAAAAACCTTTAATGTCTGCAAAACTGGCAAAAATACAAGCATGCTTCAACCTATCACTGTTTCAACGGGAGTGCCTGTAACACTGGCTAAATTATCCGATGTTGAGAAATTGTTGGCAAAACATTTTGGATTATTCTAATCCAATCTGCCATTCTGGCAAGAAAGAGAAGACTTACAATTTTACTTAGACATTATTAAAGAGCCATGTATTGAAGGAAATCAAGACTTAGGAGAAAGTTTTTGTAAAGGGATAGCAGAAGTATCACCAGACTTGAGAATATAATGAACACAGAATAATAAAAACAATAATTTCACTTATCTGATGAAAAATTTATTAAAATTATAACAATAATATAATTGTTTTTACTTTAACGAATGTATCTCTATCTATTATAAACATCACTAATCCGAGGCCGCCATTTTGAACTCAACATGGCCTACATAATGACAACCGCCATATTGTGTTCAAAATGGCGGCTGAATATCAAACTCAGCTACATCCATTTACTCAGAATTAAATATAGCTATAGTCCTATAGTTGAAATCAAAGACAGCTAAATGCAATTTTATTTGCACTCTGTATTCAAATATAAATGGAGTTTTATTACGTAAAATTCAGATTATATGTAATATTCTCATTCTTTATAAATCTGTTTCAAAATATATAATATTGTAGCTACTGGACCAGAATTATCGATTTATGTAACTTACTGAATATTTGTCCGGCTTGGATTCAGCTGCCTCTGATTTGATATGCCTCAATTGTGCCCTGCACAGATATAAAGGAATATAAAACATACAACGTAATATGAAGAAATCAGCGTGAACTCGCGTGTGACATCATTGCCGTCGGGAACAAATCACAGAGCGTTTCTACCATACAGAAACATTTAAAAAATGATTGTATTTTTGTTGCGATAAATAAACATATTTATTATGCATATTTTAGTACAAATCAAATGTAAATACGTTTTTGTACATTATTATGTAATACGATGACCACAATTTGTTAGCATGTTTTCGATAGTGTCAAATAGCCTATTGTACTTTCTTCGACCTGGCTTGAATTTAAAAATGAATTTTAAATTCCTTATCTGAAGTTTGGTAAAAATCCTCAATGGTTCAGGCAATTTCACAAAGTATTTGAAAATAATTTTTCATTTTGATACTTTCTCTGTCATGTGAATTCTTAATGCTTGACTTCTGCAGTTATTTATTAACATCAAAATTCTTTTGCCCAACACGTCAATATGTTTATGATTTTTCTTTCACCTAATTCTGAAATAAAAATAAGAACATTATTATTAATAAGCAGAGCTGGAGGAAGTTAGTTGGAGGCCCGGAGTGGGAAGTTAAAAAGAGGACCCCCACGCTAAAAAGTTGATTTAATTTTCCTTTTTTTTAATGTATAAAGTACCATAGATGAATGTGTACTAATTTAATAATTGTGTTTGTTATAGTAATATCAAGTGAATTATTTAATTGAGATTGTAATGATTGACATTGTAATGACTGAATTTGTTTTTGAATATGAATTTATTGAAATATTTATTAAAAGACATGTATAAATTATGTAATTGACCTGACTTAGAGAATCTTGTAAATGTAATTTGGAACATATGTTACCATAAAATTATGTTTGACATTTATGTGTGAATAGAAAGGAAATAGTTAATTCTGTGTATACTAATTTGTTACTTGATACTATAAAATAATTTTGTCATACCTGACTATATATATTTGCACGCCTTAAAGGCAAAATAAGAGGATTGTATACTTTGTCTAAACACCTATTGTACCTTATTTAGCAAATAAAGATTCTGATTATGATTATGATTACCAAGTGAGAAATTTGGCACCTTATATAAATTATGTTATGTATGTTGGTGGGGATTAATTAATGTAGTGCACATGTAGGGTACAATCATTTACTTTTGTACTAATATGTCACTCGTAATAAATGTTGTTCATTCCTGCAATTATACTATTTCCATTTCTTTATTTTCCCGATGACAGATCAACACCCATGTAATTTTGTGTTGTTTACGTTAAAATGTCACACAGATAATACTGTACTTCAAACAAAGGAACAAAGCATACGCCTTAAGATAGATAAGCCAATTTACCGACTAAAACCTACTTATTTTACAACAGCTTCGAAAATTTTAAAGAAGTAGGCATTATCAATCAAAAATTTATTTTTGTAACATCTTGTAATGAAATATCATATTATACGTATATGTAATATAATATTATTTATAGTTAATAAATTTGTACAAAAGTATCCGGCAGTAGTTTAGTTTCTTACATTTTGTAAAACAAAATAGGTCTGTTATCATGTTATATTTATCGTTATAGCTCCTATAGTAATCATTATGTGTAGCACATCACTACCTGTCCATCAAGTACACTCTGTGTGACATTTTAACGTAAACAACTCAATATTACATGGGCGTCGATCCGTCATGGTGAAAATAAAGAAATGGAAATAGTATAACTACTTTGTATTTTACAAATGCTAAAACATTTAGAGGCACAAAAAGGGAAGTGATAGACATTTTGAGGCTGTTTTTCTCTCTCTGTCTCTCTCCACTAGTGGATATAAGAAACAAAGAAGGAAGGTGGTAAATCCCTTTGTGGTTCGACTCCGGCGGCACCACCGCCACACCTATTTCTACCTAATAACAGCAGTGTTAGGCGCTGCTGTGTTCCGGTTTGAAGGGTGTGGTAAGGGAGACATACTTTTCCGAGGCGTTCCAGCTTAGTCCTAACGGGTTGCGGTGCATCTGTGGCCGCCGACCTCAGGTAGGAATATCTAATCCTGTCTGGGGTTGATTACAGATGTCCATGGGCGGCAGTAGCTACTTACCATCAGGTGGACTGCATGCTCCTCTGCTACTTCTATATTATAAAAAAAAACGAAGTAATGTATATCTCATTTACTTACCATTCTTAGCATAGTGACAAGGAGCAGATACCGATTTTGTAGTAGTCAGTAGTAGTGTTTGCTTGGATGTAGTTGGAGAAAAAACTTCTTCATAATGTAATATAGGAGTAGCACACGAGCATGCAGTCCACCTGATGGTAAGAGGTTACGACTGCCCATGGACATCTGCAATCAAGCTTCTACCAAAGAAACCTTTCTTCGAGGGATACGCCGATTTAGGTAATCGATGTAATGGCCCTGAAAAACAAAAATATAAATAATTAAAACACTGCAAAAAACAATTAAACACTTTTTAAAATAAACTAAATGAGGTTAAAACATTACGAGTTGCGCGGGTATGATAAACTTTTAAATTTTAGTAGAGATGCGCCGAGTCAGGTCGACTCGAGTCAGTACTCGAGTACTTACATAAACTCGCATACTCGAGTACCAGTGATAGTAGAATACTGACGGTACTCATACACTGACTACAGTCTTATGTACCTTATGTAGGCAAACGAGTAAATGCAGCAGGAATTGTGTAAGTAAAAACTTTTTTAATTTTGTTTAGTTTTTTTTGCTCGTCCGTGCTATTGGACTGTTTGTTACAAAGTACTCGAGTACATTGTAAATATTCTGGACTCGACTGGACTCATCAGAACTCGAGTACCGACTCGATTCTTTTTTATATGAGTACTAAAGTACTCGAATACCAAAAATGGCCGACTCGGCACATCATTACATTTTAGAACATTTGAACTTGAAAAATTTTCATGAGATGACATGACACATACTATAAAGTCGCAAATTTTACGATGATCGAATAGACAAATAAATGTTAAATAAACAAAATAAGTACTTTTGTCATAATATTATTTAAATAAAAAAAAATAACTTATAATAAATAAAAGGTCTTATTTTTATGATTATATATTTTTATTGAAAGTTTCATTACTTTGCCATTACTGCCATCCAGTGAAGCTAGTTAGCAATTTAAGTCGAAGTTTTGTCTCCACCAATAATACGTTTATGATTTTTTTTATTATGTAATTATACTATTGTTTCATCCACATGGCGATTGCTCTACACTGAGAATTTGTCTATGGCTAGTGATGACTTTATATGCTAAAAAGATGGAATCTAAGGAACGACTGGGAAACGAAAAAAAAAAAATATTTGACAATGGCATCATTGTAGGGATGTGCCATTAATGTAAAAGAATCGATTAAATAAAAATCGATTATCTTTATTCAAAATTAATCGATTTGTCAAAAAAATATTTTATTAAAAATGATTTAAAAAAAAACGATTTTTGCCAAAAATCAATTTATTGTATTAAATAATAAAGTACACGCTTCTCTTATTCCAATAATAAACCTAAGACATTCAACAAATAAAATTTTATGAATAAAAAAATAACCTATTCAAAACTAAATCAAATGTTCCTTTAATATTTTAAAATAAGTAATTAGGAAACATATTATATTTATTATATTACTTATAAGTTTTGTAGTTGGACATTTTACATAGGATTGATTAGGTTTAATCAATTAGTTACAATAAATGTAGAAATAAAACATTAAAATAATCATTAATTAACCCAAAATAAATTTAACTACGACTAATGAAAAGAAATTATATACAAAAATTGATAACAAAAATACTACCACGTAATAACTATACTACTATAACTATACTAAATGGGAAAATTATGAAACCAAATTGCATTATTGATACAAATTTTAGTATCATTAAACATATTATTTATTATAATAAAAATGAAACGATGAGTATCCCAACAAAATGACAACTTATTGTCTCAAAAATTAAAATAAAAATTAAAAAAATGTGAGCCGTCACGGGACGCCTGGCAGATGTGAAACATCGACATTATTTTGTAAAAGTAATATGCAGAAAAGAACATATTGTGATAGGAACTAAATATGTCATAATGATAAAATAAAATATTACGATTTTTTTTCAGATAACGATGACTATTTATTGAATTCGATTGCGCATGGCGACGCGTCGCCACACCGTACACACTACTGCATATAGACTGTATATATATACCATCGTATATCGTGGCGACGGCATGCGTCGCCACGCCAGAAATCGGTTTTACGTGCGGCTATAGATGTTTTAATAAAAAAAATTGCCATAAATGTCCAGTCCTATTTTACATTTGCTATGATATTATCCTTCTGCGTTATAAAATACTTTCGCCAAAGGGTTTAAGGTGTTTACAGATGGCACGGTTTTTATTTAATCAACTTATATACGTATGAACTTAATTTGAGATATTTCATCCGTTGCTTAGATACGAACTGTTAGTAAGAATCGATTATAAAAAAAGAATAATCGATTTAAATAAAAATCGATTATTTTTTAACATCTCTACATAATTTCAAATTGACGTTCTATTCCCGGCTTCCCGCTAAGTAATTTTAATGTCACGTAAACGTCACTTCACTCGTTTGTTCGCTTTGCGTGCGTCTGAGGGCTTTCGTTTGTGTTTCCGTTGTTTTCTTCTTTGTTTAGATCCCCAAGACTACTATTTTTCTCTAAGGACTACTGATCTTGCCTACTTGACCAAGCTATCGTACTGGACCTAAAAAGATTGTTGGCTTTTACGACTGACTTGGACTTCCGCCGGTATTACGATTGGGTATTGTTAGTATGGATCGCTGCGTGAATTGTAATATAGCGACAAATCGCTGTAATACAACAGGGAGAATAGGCTTAGATGATGAATCTACACTCGCAGTTGTCCGGCAATGGTGTGACCCAAACCTTGTGAGTACTTTATTTGATTTTCTAAATTACGTTACTAGTTAATTCAGAACTGTTTTCTGTCGTCCTCAAATCTTTGTTTATACATGCTTTAAAATTTTGATGGAAGTAAATCACAGTAATGGATAATGGGAGTCAATAGGATAATAAAAGGATGTAATAATAATGATATTTCAAAGCTATATTTTATTTATCTTTTAGGTGAGCAGTGATGACCATGTCTGCAGAGCGTGCTGGGATTTAGCTCAGCTTGTTATAGTAGAAAGGCATAGTGTTGAAGAGGCTAGACAACTTAGCCAACGCCATGTATGTCTGCGGTGTGGACGTTCACTTAAAAGTCATCGAGCCACCCACACACTTCACAATAATTCTGCTCGTGAAGCAAGAATCTATAATGTCATTAAAGAATGGATATTACCTCAAACTGTAAGTATTTATTAAATATGAAGAGAAAAGTAGCTAACGGGCATAACAAATGATTCTTATAATTTTAATATATAGCATATAAATATGAAATATTTTTGTTTTAGATACAAGAAGGGAATTGCATATGCCATCCATGTTGGATGGCTGCTGACAGAGCGTCAGGTCATATGGAGTCTGGGCCATCTACTTCTTCAGAAGACAGCCAGCCAATATTTATGCAGCCTCCGCATCCAGAATTACCAGTGAATATAGATAGGGATTTAAGAAGCTCATATTCTGAGCCAACTATTGTGTTACCACATTACGTTAGGGCAAGTGAAACTCAATGCAAATGTTTTATAGAGGGATGCCAAAGCACTGAAAGACACAGAGTTCCAATTTCTGTGAGGAAAATGTTACTAGTGAAATACAAATATTATGTGCCTGAAAATAACAGACTTTGTGATCAGCACTTAGTTACTGCAGCAGTAACTAAGTGCTGATCACAAAGTCAAAAGCAGTGATAGCCTAGTGGTTAAGAAACTCGGCCTCTCGATCGAGGGTTCCGAGGTTCAAATCCCAGGCATGCACCTCTGATTTTTCAAAGTTATGTGTGTATTAGAAATTAATTATCACTTGCTAAACGGTGAAGGAAAACATCGTGAGGAAACCTGCATACCTGAGATATTTATAAAAAAAAAAAATCTCTAAAGGTATGTGAAGTCTACCAATACGCACTTGGCCAGCGCTGTGGACTATGGCCTAAACCTTCTCATTATGAGAGGAGACCCGTGCCCAGCAGTGGGACAGTAATGGGTTGTTGATGACTTAGTTACTGATACATGGGATTTAATTAGTGTGTTAGGAAATAATTATAGTAATAATTTTACAGCAACACATATTGAAGATATGTTATTTTTAAACGGGGTGCAAACTACAGGACAGGAGCCTACTCAGAGAGCTGTCAGCTACAAATAATCAATGGCTTTTGAGAGGATTCATATTGTAAAGACATATTTATTGAAAAACATATTTTGTATATCTTTTAGTTGACAGCTCTCTCCGAAGCAAGGAAGCTATTCTGCAATATTATTGCAATTGTATTGTAGGTAAACGGACTGTAGGCTGCTGTGCCCATGTAATGACAATTATTGCACGACTCATGATGCGAAGCATCAGAGAGTGCTTTACGATCGAAAAATTTTTTTCGCTTCATTTTGGCGGCTATTTTTATTATTATAGCCTTGATAGTTCACGGAATCAAGATATTTTGCATACTATTGTCGAGATAATTTAATGGAGATTAATTCCATACTTTTTAAAAATTGATTTACTGCAATAGAATTGGAAAAAAACACCAAAATAGGTCAAAAATTTTTCCTGTCCGTCATGTGTGAAACCTGAAAACACTGTAACTTGTGAAAAAATCCATCATTTGAGTTAATTTTTTTTTTTAATTCTAATCGACGATTGTAGGTCACTGAATGCGAATGATTAATTAATTCAGTGTCGTTTAATTGCAATTAATAAAAATCGAAAACTACAAGACTGTATATCTATAGATATTATGTACATTTATTCCACCAGGGGCGCTTGTGCAGTACCTTCTTCCTACTACAGCTGTTTTTTCGGCAATTAATTTTGAACGAATTAAGTTTTTTTTTTTTTTTTATATTTCATAATTAAATGAGCATTATGAGTCGTGCACTTTTGGATTTTCCAAACTTTTTGGTATTTAACTTGGGGTAGATATCAAACTAATATAGTACCTCCTGCACAATTTTTAGATGATATTTTAATATTAATTGAAGAAGAATAAAGATAATTATAAAGACTTGTAGTTATATTTCATTTCTATGCATTCTTTACAATAAACGCTTTTTTTACAATAAAAAATATTTTTTATCTTATTTACACTATTCTTAATTCAAATTTAAAAAAAAATATTTTCTATTTTTTAGTTGGATTTCTATAAAAAGTGTATTTTTTTAGTTTTTTTAAACTATTATTTATTTTTCATTTTTTGGTCGATTTTTTTATAAAAGCGTATTTTTACCCGACTGCCAAGGAAGGGTTATGTTTTTCGCGCGTATCTTGTATGTTTGTCTTTCTTTATTTGATCCGATCTAACAAACGACTGGATGAATTTCAACAGTTAAAGTGTCATTATATTTGTCTCAATGACCCGAGTGTCCTTAGATAGGTGTTAGTAAAAAAAAATCAAAATGGCTGATTTTTGGCGCGAAATAGTAACACATTTAAAAAAAAAAGTTAACCGAACCTATCGAGTAGGGTATCAAATGGAAGGAAATTAAACGGAGATTATAAAAACATATTTGTATATATATAAAACAGTAAGGTGACTGACTGACTGACTAACTAAATGACTTTTTCATTTTTCAGAAATCAACGTACAGCCTAAACCAAGGACCTTACAGTTCTGAAATTTTGCACACAGGTTCTCTATATAGCTTGAATAAGCACTAAGAAAGGCCTTTTGGAAATTCTACCCTTAAGAGGGTAAAATAGGGGAAAACAGTTTTTTTGAAATCCTTTAATTTTGAAGCAACTACTATAAAATTTTGTATTTGGCTTTCTGGATAGGAACAAAAACGCACTTATTTATCCCCCTCTGAAAAATCAACCCCGTAGAGGGTAAAATAAGGGTTAAAAGTTCATTTGAACAATCGTCAATTTTTAAGCAAACACTATGACATTTTGTATCAGGCTTGTTGGATAAAAATAATGAAATGCTACCTCTAACGAGGTAAAATAATGACCCAAGCTTTTACTGAAGTTATATATTTTATAGACCGTAAATGGTGAATTTTTTCGCGAAATAGTAACACGTTTTAAAAAAGTTAACCAAATCTATCGAGTAGGGTGTCAAAATAAAGGAAATTAAGAGGAGATTACACATACATTATATAATATATCTTATATATAAAATTCTCGTGTTAGTTACCGTACTCCTCCGAAACGGCTTCACCGATTTTCACCAAATTTTATATACATATTCAGTAGGTCTGAGAATCGGCCACTATCTATTTTTTTTTTACCCCTAAGTGATAAGGGTTGTTCATCCTTGACATTTTTTTATTTATATGGCAACACAATGTTTGCCGGGTCAGCTAGTACATATATACTCGTATATACACATCGAGATGACTGTCTGACTAAATGAGTGAGTTCCTGTGCCAGAGATCAACGCAAAGAGAAACCGCTGAACTTAAGCGTGCTGGAATTTTACACATAGGTTCTTTATATAGCGTAATTGAACACTACGAGGATAAAATAGGATAATATTGTTTGAACATCTTTTGTTTTTGAAGCAGACACCTACTATGAAACTTTGTATTTGGCTTTCTGGATAAAAATAATGAAATGCCTATTTCACTGCTTTTGGAAATTCTACTTCAGCCTTTTTGGTGCAGTCGGGTTTTTGATTTTTTTAATTAATTACTTGTTTAGTTTTTTTTTAACTATTATTTTTTTTAACACGCTTTTATTAGCTTGGGTTGTACGTTTGTATGTATGTATGTACGTAACAGTAACGGAATCTTTGAGCCCGATTTCTATCCACTTTGAACGTTCAGTTTAATTCAAAATTTTGAAGAATTATCAAAAACCGATGACAATACACGATGTTAATAATTTTGTACCATTGTCCTTATCAATATCCTCAGGATTAACGATTTTCGTGGCGAGAGAAAGCGCCTTATGGAGCGTTTTGGCAAAGTTACTAGATTGATTTTTAGCTTTGGAAAATAATAATGTTATTTCCCTATAACTCAAATGTACTGAAACATATCTATAATGCCATCTTGTAGAATGATTTTTAGGATTCCGTACTCAAAGGATAAAACAAAACCCTCCGCTGTCTGTTCGTGAGTCACAGGGCTTTATCTCTTAAACCGTAATAGATAGACACTTCATTTTTTTACAGACGATGCATAATGATGGTTGCCATAACAACAAATACTAAAAATTAATAAAATAAATATAGTTCAAAAAACTAAAAAACACGCGTTTACGATAAAATCAACTAAAAACTATAAAATAATTTTCAATTTAGGAATCAATTAAGGAACAGTAAATAGTATAATTGTGAAAAAAGCGTGGGGTGGTCCATTTAACAGTTTTCGAAAAGCGCCCCACACTTTTTGCCATTGCCATTTGGTAGTTTTGGGTCTAATACGGATAGGGCAAAATAAATTATGTAAATAGGGTAATCCGTTTAGAATTTATTAGGAATTTTCGCAATGGAAAGTTCTTAACGGGTCCACTGATCATGGTCAGTCAAAAAGGTCACGGGCCACGCTTTTCAAGTGTGGATTTGAATAGCCATCACATACTATAAGCACATTTTTAAGAACTCTCAGGTGTGTAACTTTGCCTAACGATGTTTTATAACAAGCTATAATTAAGTTCTGATGTGGGTACATACACAACTTAGAATAAGTTGCGTGCCTGGGATTCGAACTGGGAGCGAAAGGCCGAGTTCCCAACCACTAGACTATTATCGCTATCATTTGGTAAATATGTATGACAAGCCTTTTTCTTTGTTCGTTTCGTTTTGTATTTATTGACCCTAGTCCGGTCAATTTAGGGAATTAAAATAGCAAAAATTCCGAGAAAGCTAAATTTCCGTAGAGACCTTGGGTTTACCATTACAAATAAAGTGTCAAGTCGATATAGATAAAAATACTAAGAAGAGAAGTTCGTTATAATTATCTATACTAATATTATAAAGAGGAAATCTTTGTTTGTTTAATTGTAATGAATAGGCTCAAAAACTACTGGACCGATTTTAAAAATTCTTTCACCATTCGAAAGCTATATTATCCACGAGTGACATAGGCTATATCTTAAATGATATGAAATATATTTGATAAATAGATTATGAGGCGGTACAAAGTTTGCCGGGTCAGCTAGTAGTTATATATACTTGTTGGGAGAAACGCAGACATGCACCGCGCCTGAAATAATTAAATAGTAATGTCGCACCTACGTATACTGGCGTGTCAAAAACTGACAAGCGCTCTCTGATACTTCTGATATTACATGGTGCGTTACAGTTGTAGTTATTTAAAGTCAAATAAATCATATTCTATAGTTGAACGTCTTGATTTTCATTTATTTCATCAATACTTTTCTGTATATGTGGCAAGGGCCCTACTGGCTATTATAATGTTGCTAAGCATGCATACATGATATGTTGCTATGTATAATGTTGTTAAAAGTACTTAAGAAATGGATATAATTACCTACTTGTAATAATAATTACGAATCTCTTATGATAATTTTAACAATAAAATAGTGGTAAAATTATTATTTTTATTGACAAAAAACATAGGTTCTACTTTTTAAGAGGGTAATTATATAAAATTAACGTAATAACTACAATAAAATTACTTGGGGAAATTGTAAGGTCTTTCATGAAGCTTACATGATTATTTTATTACGTGTCATGTAATAGGTATACCACCATATTGTGGTATCATATTGTAGTATTGTAGTAGTAGGTCTCTACCTAGTTCTCTAGTACATTATGTTATCGTCGAACGTAATCGCATTTTTATACCATTACATTAAAGTAATAAGTTACTCATTTGATAGTACAGTTTAAACACATATGCGAACGACACCATGGCGGCGCTCAAGTTAACAGAGAGCGACATTCTGGTCGGAGACTTGAGCAAGAACAGTCGAGTAACGGAGATACTAAGACTTGTGTAGTTATAATACTTCTAATCACTAGTGTGAACTTACTTACGTATAATTGTTATATCGTTACTCTGTACCGTTTATGTGACTATATTATTATATGACTTCAAGACCTTCAAGATAACTTTGATTTCAATTATGTGTAAACATTACTGTAGGTTTTTAGAAAATGTACCCTACGTTAAGTATTTCAAAGACCTCAAACTATATCCAACTTTTTTTTGGATCAGCTGATTGCCTAAAAATTTAAAGTTGTTCATGCCTATAATTGGAACTCCTGAATACTACTATAGTATATTACTAAACTACATAATGTTTTTTATTTTATTTTTTATAATATAGGAGTAGCAGACGAGCATGCAGTCCACCTGATGGTAAGTGGCTACTGCCGCCCATGGACATCTGTAATTAACCCCAGATAGGATTAGATATTCCCACCTAAGGTCGACCACAGATGCGCCGCTACCCCTGAGGACTAAGCTGGAACGCCTCGGAAAAGTCTGTTCCCTTACCACACCCTTCAAACCGGAACACAGCACCGCCTTACACTGCTGTTATTAGGTAGAAATAGGTGTGGCGGTGGTGCCGCCGGAGTCGAACCGCAAAGGGTTCTACCACCTTCAAAATTCTTATTATATGTTAGATATAAATACAATTTTATCTATCAAGCTCACGGAGCTCACTGTAAAGTTTATTTTATTCGTTGTTATAGCGGCGACCTTTATGCATTCTTTATTTATGCACCTTTATGCATTCAGGCGACCCGCGTGACAGAGCGGTCGCCATGCCGGTCTGACGCGCTGAGGGTCCCGGGTTCGATCCACGGCCAGATAGATTTCTAATCTCTGTTTGTGTATTTGTCTCTGTATGTGTCCATAGCACCCACGATACAGAGAATCCTAGTGTGGGGCAGTGAGTGTAGAAAGCGTTTACGTGACAAACAGGCAGACAAAAGTGATTTTTGATGTGAAACATCTAGAGCCGCACGTAACACCGATTTCTGGCGTGGCGACGCATGCCGTGGCGGTATATATATACAGTCTATATGCAGTAGTGTATACGGTGTGGCGACGCGACGCCATGCGCAATCGTCACGATGTGAAATAAATTCGTAAATTTTTGTATTTAATGAAAATAAATGTTTATTCAATAAATAGTCATCGTAATCTGGAAAAATATCGTAATATTTTATTTTATCATTATGACATATTTAGTTCCTATCACAATATGTTCTTTTCTGCATATTACTCTTACAAAATAATGTCGATGTTTCACATCTGCCAGGCGTCCCGTGACGGCTCACATTTTTTTTTTATCAAAGCAATTGCTATGTTAGTCTCAGTTCTCCTAATTGTATCCTCCTCCTATTGTGTAATTTTATTAAATTAATCTATGTACAGACACACGAAGCTTATATTCTTATTATATGTATAAGTATTATCAAATACGTAGTTTTGAAGTCATCTCCCATATCACAGTTGTGACCTGACCCGACGACCTCATGTATACACATACACGCTTTTATGATAAACTCAAGTAACAAGTAATTAATTAAAAAATCAAAAAACCCGACTGTGACGGTGAAATAGGCGTTTTATTATTTTTATCCAGAAAGCCAAATACAAAATTTCATAGTGTTTGCTTCAAAATTGACGATTGTTTAATTGAACTTTTAACCCTTATTTTACTCTCTACGGGGTTAATTTTTCGGATGGGGATAAATAGGTATGTCCTTGTTCCTATCCAGAAAGCCAAATACTAAATTTTGTAGCAGATGCTTCAAAATTAAAGGATTTCAAAAAAACTGTTTTCCCCTATTTTACCCTCTTAGGCCGAAAGGCTTTCCGAAAATTGGTAAATGGAGCACCCCACGCTTTTTCACAATTATACTATTTACTGTTCCTTAATTGATTCCTAGATTGAAAATTATTTTCTACTTTTTATTTGATTTTATCATAAAAGCGTGTTTTTTAGTTTTTTTGAACTATATTTATAGGAGTAGCAGACAAGCGTGCAGTCCACCTGATGGTTCGTGGCTACTGCCACCAATGGACATCTATAATCCACCCCAGATAGGATTAGATTCCTACATGAGGTTGGTAACAGATGTGCCGCTACCTCTGAAGACAAAGCTCGCGAAAGCCTCGGAAAATTATGCCTCCCTTACCATACCCTTCAAACCAGAACACAGCAGCGCTTAACACTGCTGTTATGAGGCAGAAATAGGTGTGGCGGTGGTGCCGCCGGAGTCGAACCACAGAGGGTTCTAGCACCTTCAAAGCATGAATCACTATCACAATATTATGAAAAAAGTCTAGCATATACCTACAAGTAATAAAATTCTACAGATAAGAATGTTTCATATAGTAAACAATTTATAAGGAAAACTTCTTATCGTGTATCGTGTATGTTGTAGCAAATATTTTAAAAGCTATTAATAAGCCTTGTTGTATAGTCCGCGCCAAACTGCTAGTCCGCTCTGGAAATAGAAACAAGTCGCGTCGCAACAGCAAATTGTAGATATTAGCGGGACAAAAACAGCGCGGGACCCCGGGTATATGTTTGTAATTGTGCGCAACAACTTCAGAGCGGACTGACCGTTTATCGCGGACTCTACGTAAGGGGCAAATCTTGCAACTGATAACCGGTAAGGGATACTTTTCCGAGACACTCCAGGTTAGTTCACAGGGGTAGCGGCGCGTTTTTGAGCAACCTCAGGTAGAAATGTCTGGGGTTGATTGCAAATGTCTATGGGCGGCAGTAGCTTTTTATCATCAGTACTAGATGCTCGTCTGAACTCTAGAAACGGTCCCACATGTTAGGCTTTCCCAGAAATGTTTGCGTTAAAAATAAATTATCACTTGTTTAAAAGTTTCGACATTTTCCTTAAAAATAAATTATCACTTTATAATACGAGGAAACCTATGAATTTGAGAGTTATGTAAAATAATGTCTTAAAGGTGTGTGAAGTCTAGTTCTAGTTTAGACCTATTCACAAAAAAGCTATGCCCAGCAGTGGGCCAATAACTGCGTGCTAATTAGTAAATATACTATAGGCTCATATATCTATGCATCAGTACGGATTTTTCAAAATACTGATTACATTAGAAATTCAAATTAATGAGTTCTATGAAATAAAACAATTAATTATTGGAAATTATTTTTTTCAATAATTAATTAAACTTTTTACTTAAAATATGAAATTCCTTGATATTTGCGTAACAGTAGTGTCAAGCTCTGGCTCGTTCTGGTTTGAAGGGTGTGGTAAGGGTGACATAATTTTCCGAGGGGTTCCAGCTTAGTATTAGTGACCGACCTCAGGAAGATATCTTATCGTATCTGGGGTTGATTACAGATGTCCATGGGCGGCAGTAAGCACTTAACATCAGGTGGACTGCATGCTCGTCTGCTGCTCCTATATTTTATTAAAAAAATATATTAAGGTAAAGTCACCTATTTCCGCGGTATTTTCGCCAAAACTAGAAAGAGCGTCAGATACTAAGCATTTGCTACGGCTTAATAAGGAATTAAATAATTTTATCCGAAGCTTTATTATCTGTACTCTTGGAATAGACTCGACATTTTACGATTAAATATTGATTTAAATGTGTATTTTAAATAAATATGAACCAAGTCAGAAAATCTTAATTCCGATGTAAAAATCCTTATTCCGATGTATTTGGTACCTAATTCCGAGTATACAAAATAAGGGAGTGAAAGAGATAGAACGACTGCAACATGGTTATGAATTTAGTTTCAATTTCAATTTAATTTTTGTTTATTACTTAAGAGTAGCTTTATCAAAAGTGTTCTTAGCTATGATTAAAGGGAAGCTGCCGAAATAAAACTTTTTTTATAGTATAGTTTCTTGACTGGTTAAGTTTACTAATGTATATCATGTATTTTTTTAAAAACTGCAGTCAATTCGTGTATCTACAATACAATTTTGGACATTCTTCTTCGTGTACTTTACTAAGGTTTATTATTGTACACCATAAATAATAATAATATGGAATACCGTCATTACGTTTAAGCGAATTACTGATACAAACAATAGAAATGTTCTTAAAAACCGATGTAAACTTTAAACACCCTGTATAGTATTTTGCGGTTATGCCGCGGATTAACGTGCCCATATAACCTAATTCCGACTTATATACATCGGAATAGCATTTCATAACTAAAAATCACGTTTCCAAATTCCGATTATTAAATAATAAAATACTTTTACACAATTTGGAGGCAGAAAGATGCTGTATTGAAATATGTACATAATAATATACAATACTTGTTCAATATTACATCGATATCTGGATATACTTCATTTTCTCTCCTTAGTTGTCCCATAGAAGAAATTAGGAAAGTACATAGATAGGTCATCTTTGATATTATATAATTAGGTAACGCAGTACAATGCAGTACCTCGGAAAATGATATCGATATTAACTGAGTATTAAACTTGTCAAATTCGAAGCAAGACGTGCTTACTCATAAAAACAACTACAACAATTGAAATTAAAAACAAGTCTATGAAATTGCTATTCCGTGGTATACCTCGGTTTAAGGGACAGCCCAAAATATTTGGCCCCTAATGCCGCTGTATTTTTAAACTTATTTTTACTCTTATCTGTTAAGAAATAAGCACAATATTTAAATGTTATCGATTCCATATATAATCAATATAATGTTTTTATCGAAACACTATCACACACATGCAAATTTATTGAAAAAATCACTATTTGAGAAATCGTGACATTCTCGTACAAAAGGCCCAAAATGTATGAAGCATACGTTTGATGGAGGCACTAATGCGAAACTATGCGATTATTTTAAAAACTATACACATAATACTATTACGATAGCCATATGACAATAGAGTGATAAATTATCTATTACATAATAACCTTTTATTAAAATTGAGTTGGTAAATAGTTTATAAAAGCCGTTTTTGTAAATACCACGGAATCTGGTGCCAATTTCAGAACCCCTCGGCATTAGGTGACTTTACCTTATGTGTAGAAGATAATTTTATTATTAAATAAATTAGTTGCCATTTTATGGTACTGATTTTGGCTGAAAATATGAAATTTCTGGGAAAATATTGTGTTGAGGATAATTATTTATTCACATATTCGCAATTGAACATGACAATCATAAACAGATAATTGGGGAAAACCGAGCATAATGTCATATCTTTTGATAGTAGTTTTTTCGCCAGTGGTCGTGTGTCGGTCGTACGGAGAGGTTCCGCCATTTTGTTCTCCGTTTTCCCGCCATAATGAGGTACGTGAACTTCAACAGATAAATAATCCGTATGCCTAAAAGTAAAATTTAAACAATTATAATAGTGTTGATTTTTTTTTAATCGTCGTTTTCGTTTCGTGCATGTTATCGATAAATGTAAACAATGTAAAATGCTACTCCTGAGCACTAAGTCTTGTCATGTGCATATATATTTATTAATTAAGATGATAGAACCCTGTGTGGTTCGATTCCGATGAGTGCCATCGGGACGCCGATGAACGTAATATTTATTTCTGCCTAACAACAGTAGTTTTACGCGCTGCTGTGTTCTGGTTCGAAGGGTGTGGTAAGAGAGACATACTTATCCGACGCATTCCAACTCAGTACCTCAGTAACTTCAGGGGTGGCGACGCATTTGTAACCTGAAATATGACTTATCTTATCTGGGAATATTACTATATGTCGTTGGGCGGCAGTAGTCACTTATTTAAATTATTATTAAAAAAAATCATCTTTCTCAAGATTCTCTTCATCATTTCAGCAAGTGATTAATAATAATTCTTAATTTATACATGATTCCTAAATCCAGGGATTCTAAATCGTAGCCAGATTTCAAAGAAAACAATTATTACTTCCTAACATAAAAGTAATTATAAAAATAAAATACTTTCCAGGTTATTTCTGCTGCTTATGTCCATACCAGGTCTTGTCCTGGGTGCTAGGATACTAAAAGATGACAATTGGAAGCTAAATCGTGGTTTGTATGCATTCTACTTTTATCATACATTTGGAGGATATCTCTTGATTCTGAGGTAGATTTTACATGGGAAACCCCTACATATCAGACTCCTACCGACTAAAAACTGGTGATTGAAGTTGGTAAAACCCTTTACGGTTCGACTCCGGCGACACCACCGCCTCACCTATTTCTGCCTCATAACAGTAAATAGCGTTAAGCGCTAGTGTGTTCTGGTTTGAAGGATGTCATAAGTGATGTGCTTTTCGAAAACTGATAAATGGAGCACCCCACGCTTTTTTCACAATTATACTATTTACGGTTCCTTAATTGAGATGCTAGATTGAAATTTATTTTCTACTTTTTAGTTGATTTTATAATAAATGCGTGATTTCTAGTTTTTTGAACTATATTTTTTAAATTATAGCTTACATCAGGGGTTCCCAATCTTTTTAACCCGCGGCGCAGTTACAAGTTTAATATTCTTTCACGGCGCCCTGTGCCCTGTCCTAGCTAACTATTTGAAGAAGACAGTCGAAAGAAATAGGTAACTACAATAATAGTAGTTACCTTAGGTTGATCGAAACGAAATTTAAAACACCACAATATGAAATTGTACAATACGTTATTATAAAATAATTAAAACGGAAAACAACAAGAAAGACTTGAGGATAACAAAAATAAAATACGATAGTTAATTGTATCAGGCGTTACTTTGCGGAAATCCATGCTATTAAGTTAAGATTAAAACTACTTCGCAACAATCCGCTACAAATATGTATGATGGTATATATTTTAAACCATGCAGTATGTACCACCCTCCCTCCCTCAAAGGATGCATGCAGATGCAAAAATTAAAAATATACACCACCATACATACCACCACCAACACGTGTTTCGCTCCAAAACGGAGCATCATCAGGGTAAGTTGACTCTACGACGGTTAATCGCTAAGACTTAGCGATTAACCGTTTAACTTAATAAAATACGATATTTATTCAGTCAAATCAATGTGAAGGGTGAGCTAAGTGATCTCCGCGCAGTTTTTCAAAGCGGGGAATATCACTCGACACTGCTATTCTCATTTCTTGCTCCACATTGATCCGATATTTGTTCTTTATCACAGCTACATCTGAAAACCCAGCTTCACATAGATATGATGTTGCAAACGGAATAAAATTTTTTAGTGCTTTGGATGTTAAATTTGGATATTCATTTTGAATCGATGACCAAAACGCCAATATTTGTGGTGTCCAATGATTAGAGGATCGACTCACGGCGCCCCTCTTTACTTTCTACGGCGCACCAGGGCGCCGCGGCGCACACTTTGGGAACCCCTGGCTTACATGTTAACATTTTGGTTACATGTAAATTTCTATGATAATGAACATGAATAATAATACTTTAAAAATCAATTATGCTAATAATGTAAATAAATTAATTGAAAATAATTGGTCATCTTAAATATATTTAACTCAAAGGCCCAAACCATTGGACGGATCAGGCTGAAATTTGGCATGCAGTTGCAGGTAGATGTTATTACGTACGCATCCGCTAAGAAAGGATTTTGTTCAATTCTACCCCCGAGGGGATAAAATAGGGGTTGAAAATATTACTTCGCGAGCGAAGCCGCGGGCAAAAGCTCGTTAATGAATATTATTATCCAATTCAAATCATATTCCGATTAGCAATATTTTGAATACTTTTACGAATCATTTATATAAACACTGTTATAATGTCTATATATTTTATATTTCAGTAGAGCCTGAAGAATGCACGACAAGAGACAGCTACCCCGGCAGATGCGTATACTACTATCAATGCAATCAAGAAACCAACACTATCATCAAAGCTGGCGCCTCTTTACTGGATATAAAGTACATACATATTTTTGACTCTAAATTAAAAAATAAAACTTGTTAAGACTCTAACTCTAGTTAAAACACATTGAGTTAATAAGAAGTTTTATAATACGGGAGTAGCAGAAGAGCATACAGTTCACCTGATGGCAAAAGGCTACTGCTGCCCATGGATATCTGTTTTCAACCCCCAAGATTAGTTTTCTACCTGGAAAGCCTTATGCTGGAATTCCTCGGAAATGTAGGTATGTTCCCCTTACCACACCCTACAAACTAGAACACAGCAACGCGTAACGTTTAATTTGTTATGGGGTTTCTTTCACCATTTATTCTTCTTTCTGAAGGTGGTAGAAACTTTTGACGTGACAACGTCTTAAATTAGGTTGCGGCTGGGAGTCACTTATGAAAAAGTGTAACGCCCGGTAACGTTACGATGAGTCACCGAACGAGAGAGAGGCCCGCCGAATGCCTTGCGTCTCTCTCCCACTCAACTATGATCGGTCTGCCGCGCGCGCAGCACTAGAGAATTAGGCGCATTGAATCGGCGCATGCTTGTGTCTCTGTCTTTGTCTTTCTCGAACGTTCTTGGCGTTGGAAAAACAAGAAAGCGTCACAATACAAGTTCACACGTGTGGTTAAAGTATCGTCAGCTGTGTCTGTAGTGAAAATATGGAGTGCTTAGATTCGTCATTTATCATTTACAACAACTACAACAATAAAGGTAAATAATTGTACACTGATATTTCATTATCGTAAACTATGATTGATTGATTAATTGTTAGATTGACACAAAAGTTGAGAAACTGAGTTTATAGGTTATGTCATACTATTGATAAATGTTGATAGTGTTAAGTAAATTATTAGTTTAAAATTAATTAATTATTATTTTACAAATTTCTTTTGAAAAATGCAACCATTCCATCAGTATTTTCATATGACGTTGTCACGTTCAACTATCGTCAGTAAACCGACTTTACAGACAACCGATTTTTTTTGGTTTTACTCCGGCGGCATCATCACTACACCTATTTCTGCCTATAACAGCAGTGTTATGCGATGCTTTATGCTGGTTTGGTGGCATACTTTTCCGAAACGTTCCAGCTTAGTCCTCGAGGGTAGCAATGTACGTATGATCAATTTCAGGTAGAAATCTATTATGACAATTTTTTCAAGATCTATATAATAATATAATTCTATATAAAACCATAATTACAGACGTCTATGAGGCGCTCATAGCCACTTACCATCATGTGGCAAGCGAGCTCGTTTGCTCGTTTGCATGAACCCTTTGTGGTTCTACCACCTTCCACCGCCACACCTATTTCTGCCTAATAAGCGCCTAGCACTGCTGTGTTCCGGTTTGAAGGGCGTGGTAAGGGAGACAAACTTTTCCGAGGGGTTCCAGCTTAGTCCTCAGGGGTAGCGGCGCATCTGTGGCGGACCTCAGGTAGGAATGTCTAATCCTATCTGGGGTTGATTACAGATGTCCATGGGCGGCAGTAGTCACTTACCATCAGGTGGACTGCATGCTCGTCTGCTACTCCTATGTTGTAAAAAAAAAATCTACATAAAAAATAATCCAGAAACACCTGGAGATACGATAATAGTGACAAGATTTTGTGTAAATTATAATAATTGTTGGCAATAAATGCCCCACTTCTTCCAGATCATCCCAGTGCTCTAACGCCTACCACGTGTGCTGCAGACTGACTGATCTGACTGCTACGGCAAGCAGTAAGGACACTTCCACTACACCTGTGTCTGGTGGTGCAGGTAACACTAAACCACCTGCTCCCAGGGACACCAGGAAGTCAACAAACGGACAGGGTATGGAATGCCAGATCCCTTTGTGGTTTGATTCTGAAGGTACTACCGCTGCCTATATGTCTACCTTTCTACAACAGTTTAACACTGCTACTGTAAGAGTAGCAAAGCATGTAGCTGTCCTCAAGTAGGACTCTAATCCTATGTGAAGCTGATTTAAGATGTGGTTGATAGTTAGCGAGGAGAGTAGCAAACGTTAATCACATGTTAATCATTTAATCAAAATTCCAGGTTTTCCAGGTGCGTCTCCTCTAAAACTAGACTTGACTCCAACGAAAACTGGTAGGTGTAAAATCTGTAACATAATAAATACCAAATGAATCAATGAATTTATTCGTCATTTCAATTACAACTACAATTGTAATGTACAAAATTAACAATTAATTAATGAATATTCATTTGCTTAACTTGTTGTTGCAAAAATTCCCCGCTTTGATTAGAACTTAGAACTTGAGAAAAAAACGAATGAGAATTGAGAAAAAACGAATATAAGAAATTATAAATGAATTACTCGCTCAAAAAAAGTAAGTTTCAATGTTCACTATTTAATTCAAAATAAGTGATCGTTAACGAATATTATTAATTTATTATTAAATTCAAATTATAATATTATGAACAGCAAATTTATGAAATTGTTGTTGTTGTTGTTGATATTACATTGTTATTATACTCGTATTTCAGTGGAGCCTACTGAATGCACGACAAGAGACAATTACCCCGGCAGATGCGTATACTACTATCAATGCAGTCAAACAACCAAAGCTATCATTGAAGACGGCTCTTCTTTACTGGATATCAGGTAGATGCATATTTTGGACTCTTATAAAAAAACGTAATAAACTCTAGTTATAATAACATTCAGTTTGTAAGTAGTCGATAAGTGTTTTTGTTATGGGGTTTCATTCACCATTTATGCTTCATTCTGAAGGTGGTAGAACCTGCATCACCGCTACACCTATTTCTGCCCATAACAGCAGTTCTATGCGCTGCTATATTCTGCTTTGGGTACATACTTTTCCGAGGCGTTCCAGTTCAGCCCTCATGGATAGCATTACATCTAGGATTGACTTGAGGTAGGATTTTCATCATCTTTTCAGGTGCTAATTACAGACGTCCATAAGCGCCTGTATCCACTTACCATCAGGTGACTAGCAAGCCCTTTTTTGCTAATTTTACATTAAACGTATATGATTGTGATAAGATTTTGGGTAAATTATACTAAGTGCTAGCCAATAAATGCCACGCTTCTTCCAGATCATCCCGGTGCTCAAGCGCCCTCCACGTGTGCTGCAGACTGACTGATCTTACTGCCACAGCGAACACATCCACTTCCACTGCACCTGTGTCTGGTGACACAAGTAACACTACACCACCTGCCCCCAGGGACACGAGGAAGCCAACAAACGGACAGGGTATGGAAAGCCAGATCCCTTTGTGGTTAGATTCTGAAAGTACCACCGCTGCCTATATATCTACCTTACTACAGCAGTTTAACACTGCTACTGTAAGTGTAGCAAAGCATGTGGCTGTCCTCAAGTCCTCAATACCGTCGTAAACACTACATGGTGTGGGAGGAGCGAAAACTGCTCCCCCAGGGTAGAGCCCGATCGGGGCATCACGCTTGGAGGGCTCCGGTTGTGTTCCGTCGGAGATCCCGGAGTTCTCCAACAAGCGTTGAGGACGGCCACCGGGGGGGTTTTAGTGCGGTAAAAATCCCACATAACCCGGCGTCGCTCCCACGTCGTCGGGTACCTTTTGAAGGTTTCCCCCTCGAGAAAAAAAAAAAAAAAAAAAGGTGTACAATCATTAAAGTACTAAACAAATAATTGATTGATTTATTACGTTAATCACACAACTTCAAAGCTTGAAGTTATGAATAAATTGTTGAATATTTATTTTGCTCAACTACGAGTATACAATAGTTCCTCGCTGATTTGAATTTGAATGAATCATAAAAGATTTTTATTTTAAATAAATATATGTATTATATTTCAGTGGAGCCTACTGAATGCACGACAAGAGACAACTACCCCGGCAGATGCGTAAACTACTATCAATGCAATCAAAAAACCAACACTATCATCGAAGATGGCTCTTCTTTAATAGATATCAGGTAGATGCATATTATGAACACTTAATTTATAAAAATCTGGGTAAACTCTGGTAAAAACAAAATTTCGTATATAGGTAGTTCGAAAGTATTGTAAGTATGTGTTGTTGTAAGATTTTTTTATAATATAGTAGTAGGAGACAAGCATGCAGTCCACCTGATGGTAAGTAGCTACTGCCGCCCATTGGCCCATGGACATTTGTAATCAACCTCAGATAGAATTAGATATTCCTACCTGAAGTCAGCCACAGATGCGCCGCTACCCCTGAGGGCTAAGTTGCAACGCCTCGGAAAAGTATGTCTCCCTTACCACACCCTTCAAAATAGAACACGGCAGTGCCTAACACTGTTGTTATTAGGCAGAAATAGGTGTGACGCCGGAGTCGAACCACAAAGGGTTCTACCACCTTCAAAGATGGTAGAACTAGTACGGTTTGATTTGGAAGGTACCACCGTCACAGCTGTCTCTAGGGTGAAGCAATTCTGCGTTTCGTTGGAAAGGTTTATGCCGGCTGACTTACATAAAATAATCAGCTTCAGGAGAAGCAACGCATCTGTGAACAGGAACAGCTTTTTCTTTTTATTTCTGACGGGGATACCTTCAAAAGGTACCCGACGACTTGGTTGCGATGCCGGGTTATGTGAAAGTTTTACCGCACTAAACCGTCAAGGTGGCCATCCTCAGCGCTTGGTGGAGAACTCGGGGATCTTAGATGGAACAAAACCGGAGTCCTCTGAGCCCAATGCTACTATCGGGCTTTTGCCCTGCGGTAAACAGTTTACGCTCCTCCCGCACACCTGGTGTTTACGACGGTATGCGGTGACACACACCGCTGTACTTCCCAGGGTTACTTGCTGGACGGTTCGAGCTCCCACTCTTACCGCCCGCAACCCCGGAAGCTCCCTTTTCGTCGCCTCTTCCGACAGACAGAGGATACCGTAGCCCTATTCTAGTCTCGGGACTACAGGGACAGAACAGGAACTACTAGTCCATATGAAGTTAGTCACTTACGAGATAATATCGAAGTAAGAAACGGACATACAGTCTACTTAATAGTAAATAGCAACTGCCGTCCATGGTAATCTTTAATCAAACCCAGAATAGACTAAATTCCTGCTTGTGCCACAGATTCGAAGGTGGTAGAACCATTTGTGGTTCGACTCCGGCGGCACCAACACCACACCTATTTCTGCCTCATAACAGCAG
Source organism: Epargyreus clarus clarus (assembly GCA_014595695.2). Classification (NCBI taxonomy): domain Eukaryota; kingdom Metazoa; phylum Arthropoda; class Insecta; order Lepidoptera; family Hesperiidae; genus Epargyreus; species Epargyreus clarus. The sequence goes on along the minus strand of JACTTY020000155.1, from coordinate 38,327 downwards.
TGTTAAACACTGCTGCGTTCCGTTTTGAAGGGTGTGTTATGGGAGACATACTTTTCCGAGGTGTACCACCTTAGGCCTCAGGGGTAGCAGCGCATCTGTGGCTGACTTCGGGTAGGAATATGCAATCCTATCTGGGCTTGATTACAGATGTCCATGGGTGGCAGTAGCCACTTACCATCAGGTGGACTGCATGTTCGTCTGCTACTCCCATATTATAAAAAAAATATATTCATAGCTATCTTTAAGGACTAAATTGGAATGTTTCGAATAAGTATGTTTTCTTTGCCACACTTTTCAAAGCGGAACGGAGCAATGCTTTACACATTAGTTAAAAATAGGTGCTCGAAAATGTTCACAAATTCCGGATTGTTCATCTTTTAGCTTATTAAATATTTCCGTAATGCTAGCCAATAAACTCCCCACTTCTTCCAGATCATCCCAGTGCTCTAACGCCCTGCACGTGTGCTGCAGACTGACTGATCTGACTGCTACGGCGAGCAGTAACGACACTTCCACTACACCTGTGTCTGGTGCAGGTAACACTGTACCACCTGCCCCCAGGGACACGAGGAAGCCAGCAAACGGTAATACGAGGACAGGGTATATATTATGGTAGATGCCTTTGTGGTGAGACTCCGGTTGCTCCAACGCCATACCTACTTCTGTCTAATAACAACAGTGTTAAGCGCTGCCGTGTTCTGGTTAGAAGGGTGTTGCAAAGGAGATATACTAATCTCAGGAATTCCAGCTTAGTCCTCAGGGGTAGCGGCGCATTTGTGGGCGACCTCAAGAATCATATGTTGTCTGAGGTTGATTACAAATGTCCATGGGCAGCAATAGCCATTTGCCATCACATGGACTGCAAACTCGTCGACTACTTATGTTATAAAAAAAAAACGATCCTGCATGTTGGCGCTACTAAGCTCTTGTTTAAAGAGTGTGGAATATGAGATACACTTATATGAGGCGTTGGTTAGCCGTCAGGAGTATGAAAGCATAAGACTGACTGTATATATGACTCTTATCTAATGTGTGTATTGATGACAGATGCCATGTTAACAAATGTTTTCATACCGTGAGGTAGACGGCTTGCACGTCCGCTACTTCTATATGGTACAAAACCAGTATATAGGGCTAGAACGACAGAATGTTAAAAACTCTACGTTAATAGTGATAAAACAGCCGCAAAAACCATCTACATTAATTATAAATTAAGAAATGTAGCGTTGAATGAATGTAAAGCTCTCTTTTAAATGAGGTTATAACTTGTCTATACTAATATTATAAAGAGGAAAACTTTGTTTGTTTGTAATGCATAGGCTCGAAAACTACTGGACCGATTTTAAAAATTCTTTCACCATTCGAAAGTTACATTATCCACGAGTAACATAGGATATATTTTATTTTGAAAAAAAATAGGGTTCCGTATGATATTTCAGAAAAGTTACTTATTTTACGTACGCTGCCTAAACTATAAAAGAGAGAACCATGGACTTTAGACTATAGTTTCATTTTATAACGTAGATGCGCACCAAGAACGAATTTTTTTATATTCCACCTTTAAGGGGGTAAAATAGGGGTTGAAAGTTTGTTGGAAAGTTCACAAATTTTGATGCAAAGTTTTTGAAAATATGTATTTGGCCGTCGGATTAAAAATAATAGCACACCTATTTCACCGTTTTTGGAAAATCAACCCTAAAGGTCTTTTTATAGGGGATGGAACTTTATTTTAAAATCCGTTAATTTGAAAACAAGGTCTGTAAAAGTAGCATTTAGCTCTCTGGTTCGAAATAATAGAGCTTCTTCATCACCGTTCATAAAACATCTACCCTTAAGAGGGTAAAATAGGGGAAGAAACTTCGTTTAGAAGTTCGCAGTTTTTGAAGCAAAGTCTGTAAAAATGGTATTTGGTTTTCTGATTGAAAATAATATGATACCTATTTCACCGCTTCTGGAAAATCAACCCTTAAGGTGTTTAATAAGGGGTGGAACTTTATTTTAGAATCCGGTAATTTGGAAGCAAGGACTGTGAAAATTTGCAATTGGCTTTCTGTTTAGGAATTATAGATTTTTTTGCACCATTTATGGAAAATCTACCCCTAAGTGGGTAAAACAGGGGTTAAAAGCTTGTTATTAATATTTTAATCCAAATTTCAGGTCGTCCAGACATTTCTCCTAAGAAATTAGACTTAACTCCAACCAGAGTCAGTAAGTATAAAAATAATACAATAAAAAGACATTGGATGTAGTCAAATTCGCCCTATCTAGAAATGCAAAAATGGTCTTACACGTTGAATAGAACTACATTAAGAGACAGTTACGCCCTAGACAGTTACGCACTAGAAATTCAAAAACCATTGACCCATTCCGCAGCTGACCTTGGATGGTTTAGATTAGATTAGATTTAGAATAACATCACTACGTTAATTATGGTTTAAGAAATGAATAAATGTAAGATTGCGTTTATTCAATAAATGACGTGAAGAATGATTGTTTCCATCATTGAATGATTTATTTTGTATATTGAATTAAATTAATGATATTTCATAGCAATATGACTGATCTTATTCTGGTAACATAATAATAATTAAAAATCAATTGCAATAATCCATTAATTTAAAATAACAAAATAATTGATCATTAATGAATATTATTATTGAAATTCAATTATAATAATATAACGATTGTCAATATAACTAATACATTTCTAAATAATTACACTAGTATTTTATATCTATTTTCAGTAGAGCCTACTGAATGCACGACAAGAGACAACTACCCCGGCAGATGCGTAAACCATTATCAATGCAGTCAAAAAAACAACACTATCATCGAAGATGGCTCTTCTCTACTTGATATCAGGTAGAAGAGTGTTTAGAATCTTAATTAACTATTAAAATTTAGAAAATCATAACAAAAAACAGGAACAAATTCAAAATAATATAGTATGGAAATTCCATCGCCCTTCCTTCTTGACGGAAACATCTTATGCAGTGTTCGTAGCAATAAGTTGCAAACCGTATTCGTGAACCTGCTCTACACACCAGAAAATAGTATCATTTATTTTTCAAAAAGTCCTATTTAATAATTATTAGATAATAAAAGTTAATTTTCTTCCAGATCATCCCGGTGCTCTAACGCCCGCTACGTGTGCTGCAGACTGACTGATCTTACGGCCACAGCGAACACATCCACTTCCACTGCACCTGTGTCTGGTGACACAGGTAATACTACACCTGCCCCCAGGGACACGAGGAAGCCAACAAACGGTAATACTAAGGACTGTGGTAGATCCCTTTATGATTTGACTCCGGAGACACTGACTCGAAGAAGACAATAAGCATCACAAGTTAATAATTTTATCCAAATTTCAGGTATTCCGGATCAGCCTCCAAAACGAAACTTGACTCCAACGAAAAGTAGTACGTATAAACTTTGTCGTGCTAACAAACGAATTGATTTACTTATTCTCAATTGTAGTCCAATAGAGTCCATAGGATCCAGAGCCTATTTTTTTATAACTGATTACTTACAAGCAAATTTTCCGTGAGTAGCTCAATTTTTCTCTTAACAAAATTTTGGATTGTGGTAGCTCACACGAGTAACAGGGACAAAATATGCCGATTTTACGATTCAAAAAAATATATTACTAACTGTGGATTTGCATGTTAATTCTTAAGATATTTATAAACATTATTCAAAATAAGTAAATATATTAGTAATACAAAATGTATGGTTTGATCGGATTTCCCTTCTTTCAATATTGTCCAATTGGTTCCATTTTATTCTTCCAATTGTCACCAATATTTCGTTAACGAGGTCATCAAAAATAACTACTAACCAGCGAATACTTCCAATGTTGCTTACATCTATACTAATATTATAAAAAAAGAGGAAAACTTTGTTTGTTTGTTTGATTGTAATGAATAGGCTCAAAAACTACTGGACCGATTTAAAAATTCCGTCACCATTCGAAAGCTACATTATCCACGACTAACATAGGCTATATTTTATATGAAATATATTTGTAAATAGATTTTAAGGCGGTACAAAGTTAGCCGGGTCAGCTAGTATATAAATAATTTAACAGCCACATTGTCCTACCAATTACGTGGTTCGACATTCCACTCCTACGCTAATCAAAGCCGGGAAGAGAAAATTTACACCATATTGACTAACTACAAGCTTTTAAAATCATGCATACGCAGAGCATTATTTTAAACACGCTTTTATTACCTTGCGTTGTATGTATGTAACAAGTAACGGAATCTTTGAACCCGATTTCTATCCACCTTGAACGTTCAGTTTAATTCAATTTTTTTAAAGAATTATCAAAAACCGATGACAGTACACGATTTTAATAATTTTATTCCATTGTCCTTATCAACATCTTGAGGATTAACGATTTTCGAGGCGAGATTGTTCGTGCGCCTTAGAGAAAGTTCATCGCAAGTTACTAGATTGCAAATAATTATTGCTTTTCAGTTTCAATAACTGTTATAGCGTGATTTTTAGTTTAGAAATAAATAATGTTATTCCTCTATAACTCAAATGTTCTGAAACATATTTATAATGCCCTCTTGAAGAATGATTTTTAGGATTCCGTACTCAAAGGTTAAAACGAAACCCTCAGCTGTCTGTTCGTGTGTCACTAGGCTTTATCTCTTAAACCGTATTAGTTAGACACTTGTGTAATTTTTTAAATAACTGTCACGAAAGAGAACAAATAGCTGTAATGAAAAATGTGAAGTATCGAATTGTCAACTTATTCAATCCTGGTACTGAACTTTATTGGTTAAATATTTGGCAGTTTATTTATTTTTTTACGTTATTACAGAATTACAAAATACAAATGAGAAAAATGAGGGATATGAAGATGAGCGTCATTCTTGTGGCGAAGAAGATTCATCAAATTCGTCAGATTCATCTGATGAAGATCATTTTTTTTATAAATATAAACACAGATATTCACCACACTTTTATTAGCTACTACACTTGGCTGCAAGCGAATCGACTCACTCTCCAAGCGCGCATTCAGAGCCGCTGCATTTGAAAACGCCAAATGTAATTTTGTTACAAAATTATTTTTTCTTAAAGTTTAAAAACCTAGCTTTCCAACGACATCTTTTTCATGGAAATCTGTACAGTAGTTATTTTATTAAAAACAATCTTAGCCAAAATGCAGGATAAAAGGAAATTTTACCAAAGGGATTGATGCGATTGAAGTGAAATAAAGGACATTACGAACATTTTAAAATTGTTTAGTTGGTGTAATTAATGTCGGGTGTTATCTTCCCTTGCCCTAATAACTGATTGCATTTGATTTGCCATTGAATAGACCATTTTTTTTTATAGTGGCTTGGGGCATAGCCTCCCACTCCTCTAATAATGCGCTTTGGAGCTCGCCAACGTTTGAAGGAGCCGGATTTCTGGTCTGAACGTTTCCCACAAATCCCACAAATGCTCAATCGGATTCATGTCTGGGCTAAGCGGAGGCCAGTCCACCGTCGGTATACCGACTTCATTGAGGAATTCCCTAGTGACACGTACAGTGTGACACCGGGCATTATCATGCATTAACATAAATTTATCCCCAATGAACCTGGCATACGGAACGACATGATCCGAGAGAACATCTATGATGTATAGGTCAGCAGTCAGTCCTCCTCCTCGGTCTCCTGCAGGCACGAAAACGAGCTACGTTTTTTCGTCAAAAGAAATCCCGGACCACATCTTACAAGAACCGCCCCCTTAGGCAACTGTTTCATTAAACCAACACTGCGCAAACCATTTTCCTAGACGCCTGTAGACCTGATCTATCCTGTCATTATCATGCAAACACATTCTGCATACGTCAGTGGACAGGACAGAACGCCATTGGTCGATGCTCCAATCGAGACGCTACCGAGCAAATTGAAATCGAGCTTGCTGGTGTCTGGTGGCCAATTTGGGGTCTTTGGCAGCCCATTTTGAAATGAGGTTGGCTTCTCTCAGGTGTCTTCTTACTGTTCACTCACCAGCTACTCCGCGTACTTGTCAGAGCTCTTGTTCCACATCAACGCCGTTCAAATGGCGATTTCAAAGTGACGTCGATACAATTAATCCATCGTAAACGGCGGAAATGCAACGATTATTGCTTAGTCTCCGAAAAAAGCCGCCAGTCTCTTGAAAGCGTCTGTAAACTCTTGAAACAGCAGATTGCGACTAACGAAACTGTCGAGCTACTGCACGCTGGCTAAGGCCCTGTTGCAACAACGCAACAAATAATAATAACGCAAGAAATAATGAGCACGTAGTGGATATGTATACAGGTCAACATGTGATAACTTTATGACAACACAATGGCCTTTTATACGGAATTACAGTCCGCAAATAGTGGGTATGACAACGAGCACAATTCTCGCTACTTCAATTCGGCACCAATTTAAAAAAGAAGTATTATACTGAGTTTTATGGTAATGATATCATTCCAAAGCTAGGTTTTTAAGCTTTAAGAAAAAATGTGAGCCGTCACGGGACGCCTGGCAGATGTGAAACATCGACATTATTTTGTAAAAGTAATATGCAGAAAAGAACATATTGTGATAGGAACTAAATATGTCATAATGATAAAATAAAATATTACGATTGCGCATGGCGACGCGTCGCCACACCGTACACACTACTGCATATAGACTGTATATATACACTACACTATCGCCACGGCATGCGTCGCCACGCCAGAAATCGGTTTTACGTGCGGCTATAGATGTTTCACATCAAAAAGTAATTTTGTAACAAAAATACATCTGCGTTTTCAAATGCAGCGGCTTTGAGTGCGCGTTTGGAGTGTGAGTCGATTCGTTTGCCCGCGAGTGTAGTATTTGGATATGTAACGGCATCTTTGAACTCCATTTTTACCTACAATTAAAAAAATGTGAGCCGTCACGGGACGCCTGGCAGATGTGAAACATCGACATTATTTTGTAAAAGTAATATGCAGAAAAGAACATATTGTGATAGGAACTAAATATGTCATAATGATAAAATAAAATATTACGATTTTTTTCCAGATAACGATGACTATTTATTGAATAAACATTTATTTTAATTAAATACAAAAAATTACGAATTTATTTCAAATCGTGACTACTTAATTCGTTTAATGAATCGTACAGTCGATTGCGCACGGCATGCGTCGCCACGCCAGAAATCGGTTTTACGTGCGGCTATAGATGTTTCACATCAAAATTTAGAACAAATAATTACGAACCAATGACAATACACGATTTTAATTATATTATCCTATTCTCCTCATCGGGATTTTCCTTTTGTGACTTTAGTGTGGTTTTAGGTTCTTAAGCTATAATATGATTGTACTTATGTCACTTGAAAATAAAGTTATTTATATTTCGAACAAAAAAATGTTTTCATTTTATGATATTGTTTTTTTTGTATAATAAAAAACAAAAATGAAATTTCTTGTCAGAGTAGTAAAACATACGTGCTTCCTGTAGGATATTGTTTTATTAAGACATACAAAACACTAACCTATTATGCAATGTTCTTGTCCTACACTTAGCAATAAGACGAATGATCTTGTTGTATTAACAATTATATTTTTTTTTGTCGTTCAGATGCAGGTTTCCTCACGATATTTTCTTTCAACATTAACGCAAGTGATAATTAATTTGTAATACACACATAATTTAAAAAACAGAGGTGCGTGCGAGGTATTTTAACCTTAGAACCGTCAGTCGAGAGACCGAGTTACAGCCACTAGACTATCACTGCTCTTTAAATTATATAAATATTCACTAAACAATACTAAACAAGTAATTAATTTAAAAAATCAAAAACCCGACTGCACCAAAAAGGCTGAAGTAGAATTTCCAAAAGCAGTGAAATACGTATTTCATTATTTTTATCCAGAAAGCCAATACAAAGTTTCATAGTAGGTGTCTGCTTCAAAAACAAAAGATGTTCAAACGATATTATCCTATTTTATTTATCCTAGTGCTCATTTACGCTATATAAAGAACCTATGTGTAAAATTCCAGCACGCTTAAGTTCAGCGGTTTCCATTTGCGTTGATCTCTGGCACAGCAACTCACTCATTTAGTCAGACAGTCATCTCGATGTGTATATATGTACTAGCTGACCCGGCAAACGTTGTGTTGCCATATAAATAAAAAAATGTTAAGGGCGAACAACCCTTATCACTTAGGGGTAAAAAAATAGATAGTGGCCGATTTTCAGACCTACTGATTATGTATATAAAATTTGGTGAAAATCGGTGAAGCCGTTTCGGAGGAGTACGGTAACTAACACGAGAATTTTATATATAAGATATATTATATAATGTATGAGTAATCTACTCTTAATTTTCTTTATTTCGACACCCTACTGTTAAGAGAACCTACGTGCAAAATTTCAGAACTGTAAGGTCCTTAGTTTAGGCTGTACGTTAATTTCTGAAAAATGAAAAAGTCATTTAGTTAGTCTGTCAGTCAGTCACCTTGCTGTTTTATATTAAACGCTTTCTACACTCACAGCCCCACACTAGGATTCCCTGTATCGTGGGTGCTATGGACACACACAGAGACAAATACACAAACACCCAGACCCAGAAACAGAAATCTAAATTCATCATTTAGAAATCTGTCTTGGCCGGGGATCGAACCCGGGACCCTCTGCGCGTCAGACCGGCATGGTGACCGCTCCGCCACGCGGGTCGTCAAATATATACAAATATGTATTTATAATCTCCGTTTAATTTCCTTTCATTTGATACCCTACTCGATAGGTTCGGTTAACTTTTTTTTAAAATGTGTTACTATTTCGCGCCAAAACTAACACCTATTTTTTTTTACTAACACCTATCTAAGGACACTCGGGTCAGTGAGACAAATATAATGACACCTTAACTGTTGAAATTCATCCAGCCGTTTGTTAGATCGGATCAATAAAAGAAAGACAAACATACAAGATACGCGCGAAAAACATAACCCTTCCTTGGCAGTCGGGTAACAAGTAATTAATTTAAAAAAATCAAAAACCCGACTGCACCAAAAAGGCTGAAGTAAAATTTCCAAAAGCAGTGAAATAGGCATTTCATTATATAAATATAATCCTCTGGATAAATCCAGAAAGCCAAATACAAAGTTTCATATTAGCTGTCTGCTTCAAAAACAAAAGATGTTCAAACAATATTATCCTATTTTATCCTCGTAGTGCTCATTTACGCTTACGCTACAAAATTACGCTACGCTACGCTACGTTCTTTATTAATTATATGTAAAAATAATGGCATTTAAAAAAAAAAATTAAAAAGAGAATAATTATTTTTAAAATTAAAAAAGACAAACCCACTGAGTTTCTTACCGGATCTTCTCAGTAGAGGTCGCGTTCCGATCCGGTAGTAGTTTAAGAAAATATTGTAACTGACAATTTGTAAGTGCCGCCGTTGGCCTATACAAAATAAATATATTTCATTTCATTTCATTTCATAAAGAACCTATGTCTAAAATTCCAGCACGCTTAAGTTCAGCGGTTTCCCTTTGCGTTGATCTGTGTGTGCAAGTCACTCATTTAGTCAGACAGTCATCTCGATGTGTATATAGGAGTATATATATACTAGCTGACCCGGCAAACGTTGTGTTGCCATATAATAAAAAAAATGTTTAAGGCGAACAACCCACTTAGGGGTAAAACAAAATAGACAGTGGCCGATTCTCAGACCCACTGAATATGTATATAAAATTTGGTGAAAATCGGTGAAGCCGTTTCGGAAGAGTACGGTAACTAACATGAGAATTTTATATATAAGATATAGTATATATTGTATGTATAATCTCCTCTTAATTTCCTTTCTTATGACACCCTACTCGATAGGTTTGGTTAACTTTTTTAAAACGTGTTACTATTTCGCGAAAAAATCCAACTCCATTTACGGTCTATAAAACATATAAATTCAGTAAATCAAAGTTTCAGTTATTATTTTACCTCGTTAGAGGTAGTATTTCATTATTTTTATTCAACAAGCCTGATACAAAATTTCATAGTGTTTGCTTCAAAATTGTAAAATTGCAAAGTTGACGATTGTTCAAATGAATTTTCAACCCTTATTTTACCCTCTACGAGGTTGATTTTTCGGAGGGGGATAAAAAAGTGCGTCCTTGTTCCTATCCAGAAAGTCAAATACAAAATGCTATAGTAGTTGCTTCAAAATTAAAGGATTTCGAAAAAACTGTTTTCCCCTATTTTACCCTCTTAAGGGTAGAATTTCCAACAGGCATTTTTTAGTACTTATTCACGCTATATAGAGAACCTATATGCAAAATTTCAGAACTGTAAGGTCCTTGGTTTAGGCTGTACGTTGATTTCTGAAAAATGAAAAAGTCATTTAGTTAGTCAGTCAGTCAGTCACCTTACTGTTTTATATATATACAAATATGTTTTGATAATCTCCGTTTAATTTCCTTTCATTTGATACCCTACTCGATAGGTTCGGTTAACTTTTTTTTTTAAATGTGTTACTATTTCACGCCAAAAATCCGCCATTTTGTTTTTTTTTACTAACACCTATCTAAGGACACTCGGGTCAGTGAGACAAATATAATGACACCTTAACTGTTGAAATTCATCCAGCCGTTTGTTAGATCGGATCAATAAAAGAAAGACAAACATACAAGATACGCGCGAAAAACATAACCCTTCCTTGGCAGTCGGGTAAAAAACACCTGCTTAGAAATTTATGTCAGTTATGACCAAAGATCTGGTGGCCACTTCGCCCAACGATTAATTCTAGCAGTCTAGTAAGTAAACGCCGCCAGTTTTTGGGAACCATGCCTCACACGACTATTTTAAGTGGTTTATTTTATTCATTGTGATTATTGTTTTTATAATTATTCATTTTTTGTATATAAGTATGTACATAATTTAAGTTATACTACATATAGTATAACTTAAATTATGTACATACTTAATAAAGTTGTAAATATGTTTTTTATAATAATATGTTTTTAAGCTATTGCATAGCTTTTATCGCGGGCTTTGAGCGCGGCGACCGAATCGAGAAATTCCGTAACGAAAATAAGTAACACCTTTCAACAACTCGGTTGCCTGGAGACTTGATATCCAACTATCAAGTCTCCAGGCAACCGAGTTGTTGACTGTCAATAGAAAAATATGGATATAATTGAATAAAGTATTATTTTACATTCCTTATTATTTTATTTGATATTGGCGACGAGATGTCGAATGAACTAAAAAACAATAAGGAAATACGAGCCACATTACGTGGGTTAATGAAACGAACCGAAAATTACATTTCGGAAATAGAAAAAATTGACATTGAAGAAATAAATATACGACTGAATTCTTTACAAGAAAATTTAAACAAATTCTACGCGATTCAAGAAAAAATTGAATGGCTTACAGAAGAAGAAAATTTAGAAGAGGAAATAAAATACAGGTACGAATTTGAAGAAATATATACAAAAATAAAATTTAAATTTTTGAATGTACAAAAAGAAAATAATCGGCTAATACCTGAATGTTCTTTTATATCAGCAAGAGCGGAAGTTTATTTGATAAACTGTTAACTGTCAAGGCACGCTTGAGACGTACACCTAATACAAAAGAGTTATCACCTTATCAGTTAATGTTCGGCAGAGAGGTAAGAACCTATATGCATGCCTTATTTAAGAAATCCGCCCCACTATCCAGATTACATTACAATGCACCGCCAACGCAGGAGTTCGGACAAGGTGATAAGGTACAAGACCGCAGTTACACCAACCCAAGAGTTAAATGGGAGTTCGGAGTCGTCATCCGAAGATTAGGTAGACTCCATTATGAAGTCAGAACTGAAAATGGCATACTGGTGCGCCGTCACCTTGACCAAATGCTGCCGGCGCCCCTGGTGGTGTAAGTGAAAATAGCGGTGGAGGACTGTTGGATATCAAGTCTCCAGGCAACCGAGTTGTTGACTGTCAATAGAAAAATATGGATATAATTGAATAAAGTATTATTTTACATTCCTTATTATTTTATTTGATAACCTTAATTCGTCAACTTGAACACAGATGGCAGTAATACACATTTTTTTATAATCCGTGCGGAAATCTTAAAATTGCGTGAAGTATATTTTATATTCCCATTATAAAATTCAAAATTATATTACCATATTATCCAAATAATATGTTTTATCAACATAAGCTATGTTGAATTCTGGATTGATAAAATAACGTAAAAGAGTGTTTGTAATTTTTAAACGTACAATTACAACTGACAGACTTGACAGCACAAAATCAAAACGCCATTATGATTTATGGTACAAATAATTTGTGTACAAAGTGTTTTAAATATGAATAAACAAAGTGCATTTATTAATGAAAAATGCGATGTACCTGTAACATTCGGCCAAATGTCACAGGCACATCGCATTGATCCATTTATATTGCTGGTTGTTAATACTTTACGTCACTTATTAAATCCTTTTCTATTTTATATTTTAGAATGTTCAGTCTTGCTTGGAGTTATGAAATGTCAGCTGATATTTGCAATGTCTTATATAATGGAGATATGATAAAATAGTGGATAAAGATGTATTAATGTAAATGTTGATGATTATGGAAGAATATATTGTATTTCTGGAATTCCTTCTGAGCGTTTTCATAGCATAAAAAATGCTATGCAATAGCTTTACCGCGGCAGTCTCCGAGTGCCACACGTATTTTTTTTTATAATAAAATATTTGGTTAGTAATGATTTTTGATGACCTCGTTATGCATACATGTTGGAAGAGACCCCTCTTTCATCAAACTATACATTTTATATCACTTTTTTAGGGTTCCGTACCCAAAGAGTAAAAACGGAACCCTATTACTAAGACTCCGCTGTCTGTCCGTCTGTCTGTCTGTCACAGGGCTCTACCACCTAAACCGTAATAGATAGACACTTGAAATTTTTACAATGTATATATATCGTGGGCACCTATAACAACAAATACTAAAAATAAAAAAAGATGAATATAAAAGGGGGTCCAAATACAAGAAATCAACACCCCTACGTTACCTGTAACGCCATCTTGTTCACTTTGGGTTAACTATATCAGGTTATCAACGCACACACTGCACACGTATTGTCTGATTCATTATAAAAATTAACAACAAACTAAAACTTTATGAACTACATACATTTTAACAAACGCCCTATGAAAATAAGAAAACATTCGAGTTCAAACACGACGATCAGACGTTCAGACACGACGAACATACATGTCGGATATCGCGGTACTGAGGCGCTTCCGGAGCGCTAGCGCCATCTAGTAGCACTCGATTAAGTTAGTGTTGGAATGCGCCGGTGTGGGAACCGACCGGGCTTGCGAGCGAGACGAGGCTAGACTTTAGTAGACAGTGTGTAAAATATTATTCTGATCAGATAACGGCAAGAGCATCCGCAAGGTCAATGAAATTTTAAAAATATACATTTTTTGTGTATACTTTGCAGATTAAAGCTGAAGGTGTCTATAACTTTTTTAAACATTTATTCTATTTTATTCATTTTATTTTATAGAGTTTGATCTGCAGATCAAACCCAAATAGATCAGGTCAATTAAGGTTGCGGCTCACGGCGTTTCGTGAATCGTGAATGTTAGTTAGTCTTTAATTCATTATGCAATTGCACGACTCATGATGCGAAGCATCAGAGAGTGCTTTACGATCGAAAAATTTTTTTCGCTTCATTTTCGCGGCTATTTTTATTATTATAGCCTTGTTAGTTCACGGAATCAAGATATTTTGCATACTATTGTCGAGATAATTTAATTGCAATTAATAAAAAACGTAAACTACAAGACTGTATATCTATAGATATTATGTACATTTATTCCACCAGGGGCGCTTGTGTAGTACCTTCTTCCTACTACAGCTGTTTTTTCGGCAATTAATTTTGAACGACTTAAGTTTTTTTTTTTTTTATATTTCATAATTAAATGAGCATTATGAGTCGTGCAGTTTTGGATTTTCCAAACTTTATTTTAACTTTTAACTCCTAGGATGTAGAGTTTAATATCAAAAAATTAAGTGGTGCGACATCTATTGAGGTTTTGTGAATATAGCTTATCGATGACAGTTCAGTTAGATCATAGATGGGCGCTTATTTTAAATGTAACTCAATGAGAATTCGTTTTAGTTCTGCAAATGTCGGCGACTGACAAACGATATTTTATGAATAATTGTAATTAACTTGTGTTTTAAGTCTGACTGAATATGTTTATATACGAGTAACTTTAATAAGAAAATACATTACGTAAGTTTTAAGTTTTAGGATAAGACACGGTAGATGGCGCTATCGGTCGCATTTGTAGTATTTTATTAGAGTTTTTAGGCATTTTTATGAAAATAGTATTTAAGGTTAGGTTTTTGAGTTTTATACATGTTTTATGTTTTTAAAGTTAATGTTATCTCCTAGAATATGTTTCTAGCTTCATATTGATGTAAGAATAGTAAGAATCAATTGTGATAATTTCGAGATAATTAGGAATATTGACATGTAAAATTACGTAAGATGTACATTTTTGGAATATTTTCACGAATAACTTTGTAACTAATTTAGGTATGATAATGTAACTTATGTAGCTAGATAGGGCTAATTATGAGGATTCCAACGATGTATAATACATATGTGTAAATTTTAGAAATTAATAAAGAATGAGTGAAAACTAGGTCAGCCAAAGTGAAAATGACATGAAAATGGGCCTAAAAAAGCGCGGCTCTCTTTACGGTATTGCTCTGGGGTAGCTCAGAAAACCAGTTTTCCGGCTTAAGCATGGTCTCAGCAGAGAAGAATACGAAGAAGACTCCTGAAGAAGAAGAAGACTCCTGAAGAAGAAGAAGACTCCTGAAGAAGAAGAAGACTCCTGAAGAAGAAGAAGACTCCTGGGGAAGAAGGAAAATCTGAAGATGGAAGCGTTCCTGTTCAAGAAGAGGAAGTAGGGGTTTGGTCGGGATAGGGAAGAGGCTTTGGCTGGCCTACACTCTTGTTTCTAAGCAATTATTGTTTCTATTGCACGTCACCCCTTCCCCGCACCTCCCCTCTCTACGGCACGGGACAGGCGCAACTCCCCGACACGACGACTATCACCACGAGCGGGCTTCCGGCGCCGGACGGAAGAAGGCCGTCACATCTCTATACACACCTCTATACGGTCGCAGGTTAGGTGGCGGCGTGGCATACCACCACACCGCCGAACACACAGCGCCCCGCGACATCAGCAAACTATTATATTAGGTTAGAAGAGGTTCGATTTAGAAATTGAAAAGTGATCTCGGAAAAGCAACGCGATGGTTGAACGTAAGAAATATGAATATTGTGTACAAGTGTGGAGCGCATTATTAGCGTACCGACGCACATGTGATCGTAATAAAAAAACAGACGGTAGTTAGGTAGGCACCAGTTGGTAGGAACGTGACGTACGGGTAAGGTGGGTAACACGCGGTAGTAGCGTGTATGGGATAGTATATGGACGCTACGTAATTGTGACGTTCGGTGTCGTCCGTAGGTCTGCGCGCGGTGGGTGTTGAACAACAACAACGTGGCGGAGTGTTCGTGTATCGAATGAGACTCCACCAACGGGCAACGGCAAAAGCGGGGGGGTGTTCGTGTATTGATTTTTAGGGCCAGCCACGCGAACATTTTTATTTCGAGGGACGACATGGAGGGATTAATATGGAGGGGTCGACACGAACGGGCGAGTTCGTGTATTGAAAAGATTATAAATAATATTCATAATATAATATTATGTATGAACGACGCACTATCGCCGTATCAAATGATACAACGATAGTATATCGATACTATATGCGTGTACACTACGTACGTACGCACGCATTGTGCGTATCTATCGACATACGATAAACATATATTATCTCAATCATTATAACAAATAATGATACGACACGTCCTCGGACGAATCACCTGGCGTAGGGCTGAGTCTCAACAGATCGCAGCACGACGCTGCTCTACCGAGCACAACACCCCGCCAGGAACGTAAGTCGTCTACAGACTATTCCGAGCCCCGACATCGAACTGAGGTAAATTCGGACACACTGACAGCGTCACCGACCACGTGCGCCCACGTGCTAACCTAATAACTATTTGTTAACCTAAAATAAACTATCAATTGTCCACTTATTTAATAATTAAACTAAATTTAACCTATTCTAAATCTAAACTAACACAATAAAAGTCATAACTAGCGAGTTCGTGTATACAACGTTCTAAAAATAACAATAAAAGAGTACCTCAGGGTCTCGGGGGTTGAAAACCTCACCCTTGGGGGATGATGCCACCACTCCGTGTACACCACACTACACACACAATGTTTCACAACAGTTTAATAGTCACAGCACAACAACACGCGATAACAAGCGGGATAAAAAACTCGGAGCGCACAAAACACGTCCGCACAGTGCGACGACCGGCGACCGAGTAGATAGGGACAGTGGGAATCTCGTTAATCCATTCATGCGCGTCACTAATTAGATGACGAGGCATTTGGCTATTTATGCAGCGCTCCCCGCTATTAGTAACAACAATTCTAATCATTACAGATAACGAGGCGACTGTCCCCATCAGGTATCGTCGCTAGCTACATTTGGCCTGTTGGTGTATCCGTGGCTCCACAGATATTGTGTGGGGACCGAATGCAGCTGTATTGCGTTCGAAGCGGAACCACAAGGGCCAGACCTGAGCCCAGCGAGTCCACAGGACTCCGTTCGCTCAGCCCCGAACTTCATCCGACCACATGGTCGTCATCCGGTTAAAGCGTGACCAGTTCATGTGCGAGCCTTTTAAAACCAGAACGCTAATCCGTTCATACACGGGCTCCTTCAACCCCAGGAGACTCTTCATTTCCCGGTAGGATCCGAGGCTCCAAACGCCTCTCCAGGAGACGGTGCAGGAAGTCACTTCGACGCGGTCCTTGGTGAGTCCTAGTCTATCGGCGACCTTCTCGACTAGCTCACCGTGCCCCCCGTATTTAGAACGTTTGGCCCGGTGCGCATCGTCCAGCGGCCGCTGACCCGAGACCACCTGCACGTCGACAATGACCCCCGCCCCGCCGCCCCGAGAGGCGATTATGTCGGGCTTCCGGACGCCGACAGCGGTTTCGATCCGAGGCTCCTGCATAACGGACCATCCTGCCCTACCCAATTCTTCGCTGAGATACTTAGCGTCGTGACACACGTTAATGATCCTTCCGCAGGTTCCCCTACGGAAACCTTGTTACGACTTTTACTTCCTCTAAATGATCAAGTTTGGTCAACTTCCCAGCAACGCCGACGGCCGCGAAGCCACCGCGTGTCGGTCCGAAGACCTCACTAAATCATTCAATCGGTAGTAGCGACGGGCGGTGTGTACAAAGGGCAGGGACGTAATCAACGTGAGCTTATGACTCGCGCTTACTAGGAATTCCTCGTTTATGGGGGATAATTGCAAACCCCAATCCCCAGCACGAAGGAGTTTCAACGGGTTGCCCGGGCCTCTAGGCCTGGGAGAACATGCTGATTCCTTCAGTGTAGCGCGCGTGCGGCCCAGGACATCTAAGGGCATCACAGACCTGTTATTGCTCAATCTCGTGTGGCTCGAAGCCGCCGGTCCCTCTAAGAAGAATTTTAATACGTCGCCAGTGAGTTGCACGACCGAAGTCGAGCACACCTAAATGGCGACGCCTATTTAGCAGGCTAGAGTCTCGTTCGTTACCGGAATTAACCAGACAAATCGCTCCACCAACTAAGAACGGCCATGCACCACCACCCACCGAATCAAGAAAGAGCTGTTAATCTGTCAATCCTTCCGGTGTCCGGGCCTGGTGAGATTTCCCGTGTTGAGTCAAATTAAGCCGCAGGCTCCACTCCTGGTGGTGCCCTTCCGTCAATTCCTTTAAGTTTCAGCTTTGCAACCATACTCCCCCCGGAGTCCAAAATCTTTGGTTTCCCGGAAGCTGCCCGCCGAGCCATTGTAGTAACGTCGGCGGATCGCTAGATGACATATTTACGGTTAGAACTAGGGCGGTATCTAATCGCCTTCGAACCTCTAACTTTCGTTCTTGATTGATGAAAACACCTTTGGCAAATGCTTTCGCTGATGTTCGTCTTGCGACGATCCAAGAATTTCACCTCTAACGTCGCAATACGAATGCCCCCAGTTATCCCTATTAATCATTACCTCGGAGTTCTGAAAACCAACAAAATAGAACCGAGATCATATTCTATTATTCCATGCACGAAATATTCAAGCAGCATTTTGAGCCCGCTTTGAGCACTCTAATTTGTTCAAAGTAAAATTGTCGGCCCATCTCGACACTCACTGAAGAGCACCGCGATAGGATTTTGATATTGAACCGGCGTTTTACCGCCGGCTCACCGACGATATGCTCCGCAAACGTGTCAGTATCACCGCGGATGCGGTGCACCGACAGCGCGGCGCACAAATGCAACTACGAGCTTTTTAACCGCAACAATTTTAGTATACGCTATTGGAGCTGGAATTACCGCGGCTGCTGGCACCAGACTTGCCCTCCAATTGTTCCTCGTTAAAATATTTAAAGTGTACTCATTCCGATTACGAGGCCTCGTAAGAGTCCCGTATCGTTATTTTTCGTCACTACCTCCCCGTGCCGGGAGTGGGTAATTTGCGCGCCTGCTGCCTTCCTTGGATGTGGTAGCCGTTTCTCAGGCTCCCTCTCCGGAATCGAACCCTGATTCCCCGTTACCCGTGACAACCATGGTAGTCGCAGAAACTACCATCGAAAGTTGATAAGGCAGACATTTGAAAGATGCGTCGCCGGTACTGGACCATGCGATCGGCAAAAGTTATCCAGATTCATCAAAATTAACGACTTCGGACGCGAGGCCCTCCGTCGATTGGTTTTGATCTAATAAAAGCACTCATCCCATCACTGGTCAGAGTTCTGATTGCATGTATTAGCTCTAGAATTACCACAGTTATCCAAGTAACTGAGTAAGATCTAAGGAACCAAAACTGATATATTGAGCCATTCGCGGTATCGCCTTAATACGGCTTGCACTGAGACATGCATGGCTTAATCTTTGAGACAAGCATATAACTACTGGCAGGATCAACCAGGGAGCTGACAGTCACTCGCGGACGAATGTAGCCGTCGTCGCTCGGACGAGAACACGACACATATCGACGCGGTCGCGGGCGCGTCCGCGTCGAATGATGTTTCGTTTTTGAACTCGTCGTACCTTTTAATATTGTACGCTCTTTGTTTTCGATGGTTCGTGCAGCGTCAACGGAGTATCTCATCCGATTGTCGCAACGATCCAACGAGAGAGTGTGCGCGCGATTTACTAATAGCGCAACTCCGAATTGGATGGTTCACGGCGAGACAATTTAAGATTCACGTTTCATTATTATCTTTTAACACAAACGCGAACACTGAAAACAGATTCAGCCCGGTGTTTGAGAGACGTCGTCCTTGGCGTTAATTTTTATAGCGCCTTATAGAGGACCGTCGCCATAGGCGACGTGCAATTCATTTGTAGGATCGATACGTGAACCGAGACGAGTTTAAACAATCGCATCGGTCGATCCGCACTGTTCAATAAAATGTTCAACGTTCGAAAAGTCCCACGGCGCAACGTGGAAGCGCGCGTTGTTGTGTTAATCGTGACATCGCGACGAATTGTAAAGTTCGACACAAAATCCACTCGAAACACCACCAACACGAGAGTGCGCACACTACGCGTGAAACCATCGAACGAACTCTTGTATGCGGCATGCAGTCCGTTGTCGAAGTCGGTCAGTCTGTGTCAGCAGGCGGCAGTTATCCGCCGCCCGTTCAGTCTCACCGCGCCGACAACGCACTACACGTCGCCCGCCCCATGTGTATGCGGCGCTCCTGTTATGACGCGTGGCAGACGGAGCGACAACATATGAACATATGAAAGTCCGTCGGTGGTTCGGTCCGGTGGGGTGACGATGGTTGCCGGTGGGGGTGGGCTAGCCCTGGGGGGTGCGGAGGAGAGTGGGGGGAGGGGGTTTGGGGGGGTGGGGGGTATAAGGGGGTTGGGGGGGGGGTCACCGGTTGGGGTTCGTCGGCCGACTTTGCTGCTGCCGCTGCTGCGTCTACCGCGTTATTATTATTATTTGAATCAAAGATTTTATATTCTCGACCTGAGGTCGGTTTTTTTTTTTATGAATGAGGTACGGACTTACGCCAAGTAACCTGATTCATGTGTGTTTGTGTGATTGGAGTGAGTGGTGATGAGTGTGTTTAGAGTATTGTGTATGTTTGTTTGTGTGTTGTGTGTTGTGGTACGTGTAGATGTATTCTGTGTGGCTGTGTTGGGGAAAGTGTCCTGATGTGTTTGAAGTGTAAGGGTAGATGGATTCAGAAAGCGACGAACTATAGAACAGGTATCGATAACTATTGATTTTTGCATGGGTATGTATGTATTTTCGTGGAGGTCTAGTAATTTAAGTGCAGTTTTGAGTGTTTTAGGTATTACACCGGTGGAAGAAATAACAATGGGGATGATTCTAACGGTTTCTTGGTGCCACATTTGCTTAATTTCATCAGCTAAGGGTATGTATTTTTGGATTTTTTCTGTATGTTTTTGTTTTAGGTTGTGAGTATTGGGCACTGCAATATCTATGAGAAAAGTAGTTTTGGTAGATTTCAAGGTAAGAGTAATGTCAGGTCTATTGCTCAGGATGGTGCGATCGGTTATAATGTCTCTGTCCCAGTATAGTTTTGTAGTGTTGTTTTCTAAAACATTTTTCGGTTTGTATTGATAATAAGGTGTGTATGATTCCAATAGCTTATGTTTGAGAGCGAGTTGTTGGTGTATATGTTTTGCAACATTATCATGGCGATGTGTATATTCTTTATTGGCTAGTACACTGCAGCCTCCTGTAATGTGATCTATGGTTTCTGTTGTTTGATGGCATAACCTACACCTATCTGTGTCTATTGCTTCTTTGAGGATGTATTTAGAATAGTTGCGAGTTTTAATAATTTGGTCCTGTATCGCTACGAGGAAACCTTCTGTTTCCCCGAATATATTGCCTTTAGTGAGCCATGTACATGATGCATTATAGTCTATGTGATCCTGCTCTAACTGGTGGGGATATTTACCATGGAGCGCCTTCTTTTTCCAGTTTTCTATTTTTTGTTCGTCTTTGAGAATTTTATGCTTTGGGTCAAATTCGCTATTGTTTAGTTGAAGAGGCGTTCCCGATATGTTTAGGTGGACTATTGCTTTATGTAAATCGCTTTCCTTGGCTTTCGTAAGGAAATATGTACGTAGGTTATCTATTTGTGTATAATGCAAATTTTTGATATCTGTGAACCCACGGCCTCCCAATTTTCTCTTGAGTGTGAATCTCTGTATTGCAGAATGAATGTGATGTATATTATGTGTATTACTTGCCTTTCTGGTTATGGTGTTAAGGGCTTCTAATTCAGTGTCTGACCATTTAATGATGCCAAATGAGTATGTTAATATAGGTATTGCGTATGTGTTAATTGCCTTTACTTTATTTTTTGCTGATAATTGGGTATTGAGTATCTTGTGTAGTCTCTGTTTATAGTTAGTTTTAAGTGTATTTTTTATGTGTGTATGGTTAATGGAAGTGCTTTGTTGATAGCCAAGGTATTTATATGTCTCTTTTGGTTCCATGCTGTCTATTCTTCCCCCCTGTGTTTGAAGTTCGAATGGATCTGTTTCTTTTTGTTGGCCTTTAATAATACTATTAATTTTACACTTGTTAGTTCCGAATGTCATTTTTATATCTGTGCTAAAATTTTCCGTGAGTTTGAGTAAATGATCTATTTGTTGTCTGCTACTTGCGTATAGTTTGATGTCATCCATGTATAGTAAATGTGTGAGTCTTATGTTAGATTCCCTATCAATAACGTAACCGTACCCCGTTTTGTTAAGTATTCTGGATAGGGGGTTAATAGCTAGGCAGAACCACAGAGGACTGAGTGAGTCACCTTGGAAAATGCCGCGTAATATTTTTAGTGGTTGTGTGCTTATTGATGTGTTATTTGTGCGTAAAGTTAATTTAGTAGTCCAGTTATTCATCGTATTTCGTAGAAATTCTATTAATCTAATATCAACCTTATATATTCTGAGAACTTGGATTAACCAAGAGTGAGGAATGCTATCGAATGCTTTTTGGTAATCTATGTAGGCGTAATATAGGTTTCTGTGTTTGTGTTTCACTTGATTATGTATTTCTGTGTCTATTATCAATTGTTCCTTACACCCTCTTGATCCTTTACTGCAACCCTTTTGTTCTTCAGGTATAATGTGATTTTGTGTGATGTGCGTGTTAAGTTTGAACGAGATGATGGATGTTAGCAATTTGTAGATAGTCGGGAGACATGTGATTGGTCGGTATTTAGATGGATTAGTCGTGTCATTATCTTTGGGTTTTAGATAGGTTATGCCTTGAGTTAAAAAAGTAGGCGTCTCTTGTGGGTTATTCATAAGGTAATTAAATGTGTTTGCTATATATTTATGTGTCGCCGGCAGATATTTAATCCAGTAGTTTTGAATTTTATCTGGTCCGGGCGCTTTCCAATTTAAAGTTTTCTTTATTGCTTGGCATACATCATCTTTGTCAATTATTATTTGGGCCATAGGTTCTATATTATCTATTTCCTCGTCTTCTATTTCGGTCCAAGAAAGGTGTGTGTTGTGTAAAACCGGCTTTGACCATATATTTTTCCAATATTTGTGTATGCCATCCTTATTGGGGTTTTGTGTAACTTGTATATTTTCTGTATCTAATTTTTGATAAAAGAGTTTTTGATTAGTGTTAAATAATTTATTGTGTGATTTTCTTTGGTTGCTTATTTTATATCTACGTAGTCGTTTGGAATATGCCTGTAATTTCTGTTTATTATTATCTAGTTGCTCTATAATTTCGTTTCTGCTTCTATTATTTGGATTTAATTTTTTTTCTTTCTTTTGTGTTAGATTTCCATTCAGATATTGAGTTAGTTGACCTATTTCTTTCCTTAACGATATAATCTTCTTCTCTATCCTTGCTTCCCACTGTGGTTTCTTTTGCTTGATTATTGTATGGGAGTTGTAGTTATTATTATTGTTTACAGATTTATTGAAATGTTTAGTGTGCAATGTCGCGGCAGTTAGTGCTGCGCAATATATAACTGTATGAATTTCTTCAAGAGTTACCGAGTTCTTAGTGTTTAGGTGTGTATCTACTATTTCATTAACGGTAGTCATAGTTCTAATAGTATAGCGTGTTGTTTGAAGTTTAGGTATTGGGGGCCTGAGCGTTGGGTCAGTTCCTGTATATTTTATGAGCATTTCAGCAAATGTATTTTCAATTGTATCAAAGTCTATTGAATCTAACGGTTCAACTGTTCTTTGTGGTTCTTGTGTTTGACCGTGTTCGCTATTTTCTGGAGCCTGAGATGTGTGTGTTGGTGTGTTTGTGGGTGGCGAGTGTGTGTAAGGGTGTTGTGAGTGCGAGTGATTGAGCGTGTGCGTGTGCTGAGGATTGAGAGCTCGACTGGGAGAATGTGTGGTTAATTCGAGATTGTTAATTGTAGGTGAGGTGTTTGAGGGCGTTTGTATGTTGTTTATGGTAGTGCAGTCGTTTAATCTGTTAGCAGCAGACAGTAGCAACGACACTGATTGTTTTATGTGCTCTCGTTCTAGAAATGTTAATCTATTGTTTCTATGGATTACCCTTATTTGATCTGCAAGCCGTTGTTCTGATAGGTGGCTTAGTTCAGGGAAACTTTCTGCAAATTTTTGATGTAGTTGTGGTCTCCAAGCAGTGAGATTTGTCTCATTGTGTGTGACTACGTAGTAGCAACGGAGGAGTTCTCTGTTTATTTGACCAGTCCATTTCATCCGTTGTCTACTTTTTCCAGCGAGGGTGGTTGCAGGAAGCATGTCCTGCAAAACACTTCTTGCTGGTGTGTTGGTGATGGGTGATAGTGAGTGTGTGTTGTGATTTACGCGGTTTTGTACGTCATTTCGCGGAACACGCGTGGGATTGATGATGTCAGTGGTGGGTACAGGAGAAATTGCATGAGCTTCCTGTGCAACATCACATGACAAAGGTGATGTGGTTGTAGATGTGGATGAAGAATGTTGGAATTCGTACGAGCGTGGCGATGAGCTGGGGGACTGAAATAGACTATGTGTGGATGATATCGGTGATGACGAATGTGAGGTGAAGTGTGATTGTGAATCAACTGCAACAGTACGAGACTGGGCAGTTTTATGCGAGACGTTGCCCCCCCCAGAATACGTGGGGCAGCCCGAACCAGAAGGCCCGGGGCGGGATTCTCCCTCGCGGGTACCCGCCTGGGGTATTTGCCTGTTTCTTAGACGCATCGCATATTTTTGGATACTATTGCTCCGTTGGTCACTAGGATTGTGTAGCAGAGTGCTATCTAGTGTCCGCCCCTCACGTGGCATCAGGTGGTCGTGCCGGACGTGGAGTTAGATTTATGAGGGGCTTATTATTATTATTATTATTATTATGTATATACTTCTTAAAAGTCTCGACTCAGATGTAGGTGAATCGGTATTAACAATGATGTTCACGGGCTTACACCAAGTGAGCGTCATATTTATTTATATTGTGTTTTTATATAATATATATTTTATGT
This sequence comes from Epargyreus clarus clarus, assembly GCA_014595695.2. Taxonomy (NCBI): domain Eukaryota; kingdom Metazoa; phylum Arthropoda; class Insecta; order Lepidoptera; family Hesperiidae; genus Epargyreus; species Epargyreus clarus. Next base: position 13,651 of record JACTTY020000155.1, on the reverse strand, counting down.
ATATATGTATGTATGTAACTTATATGTATGTGACTATAAATATTATATTATACTATATATTTATGTATATATTATGCTACTTAATTATTTTATATGAATTATGTTAAATGAGTGTCTTTGTCTGTCTGTAAAAATTTCCTAACTATTCTACATGTGTTTAATATAACTGCTTTCTGCATATTGATATAAGTATTAGCCGATAAATGTAAAGACTCTAGGGATATGTGTAGTTGTTTAGGTATTACTCCAGTTGTTGAGAGGACTATTGGTACAATATTCACCGTTTTCAGTTGCCACATTCGGATAATCTCATCCCTGAGTTCCGTATATTTTGATAATTTTTCAGCTATTGTATTCTGTAGATTGTGTGTATTTGGTATTGCTATATCTATAATTTGAGCTGTTTTGTTAATTTTATCAATTAAAGTAATATCAGGTCTATTGTAATGAACTGTTTTATCGGTAAGAATAGCCCTATCGAAGTAAAGTTTGTGTGTTGAATTCTCTAATACTGTTTTTGGTAAATATTTATAGTAGGGTAAAGGTTCAATGTCAATCAATTTGTGCTGTAATGCTAGTTTCTGGTGTATGATGTGGGCAACTTGATCGTGTCTGTGCTTATAATCAGTTTGTACGATGGATACACATGCGCCTGTTATGTGTTGAATGGTTTCGGATGCCCTATTACATTTTCTACATAAGTCTGTTGATATATTTGGTACTTTTATAATGTGTTTTCGGTAGTTTCTGGTTTCAATTATTTGGTCCTGTATAGCCACCATAAACCCTTCTGTTTCGGGAAAGATGTCGCCAATCCTAAGCCAGGTGTTAGATGCTTTACTGTCTACATGTGGTTGCTCAAGATCGTGAAAATGCCTTCCGTGGAGGGATTTATACTTCCATTGATTTCTTTTGGTCTGTACATCAACGGGTTTCTGGTGTTTTTGCAAGGTTTTACTATAAAGGTTCAGAGGTGTTAATCTTCGATCATTATGTACTATTGCGCTGTGCAGACTGGATATATCAATTTTATTGTGAAAATATGTTCTTAAGTTGATTATTTGCTTGACGTGTAAATTAAAAATATCTACCAACCCCCTTCCTCCCTCCGCTCTTGGAAGCGTCATTCTTTGCGTGCAAGATCTAGGGTGGTGCTTTCTATGTTTCGTCATATTAATATTAATCGTTCGCTGAAGTTTCTGTAAGTCTGTCTTGGTCCAATTAATAACACCAAACGAATAAGTTAGTAAAGGTATGGCATAGGTATTTATCGCTTTTATTAAATTTCTAGAATTAAGCTGCGTTTTTAATATTACATTTAATCTACGTTTAAATTCTTTCGTAAGATTAAGTTTTATTTCACTGTAATGTATACTTTTGGATTGATTATAGCCTAGGTATTTATAAACATCGTTTTGCATTAATGAACTAATTTGTTCGCCGTTTTGTAAACTGAAATGATGTAAATGTTGTTGACCAGCTTGAAATGAACTTATTTTACATTTATCTATCCCAAATCTCATACAAATATCAAGTGAGAATTTTTCAGTGATATCAGCTAATTGATTTAGATCATTTTCAGATGAAGCGTACAATTTTAAGTCATCCATGTATAATAGATGATTATGTTTTATTTCTTTATTTATAATTAAATTATCGCTTTTTATGCTACTTATTAGTTTATACCCAACATTTAATGAATTTAACTTATTTGACAATGGATTTAATGCAAGACAAAACCATAGTGGACTAAGTGCGTCACCCTGAAATATTCCTCTTTTAATCTTTATAGGTTGTGTCTCTATTGTTTGGTTGTTTAAGGTTAATTTTAATCTTGTTTCCCAATTTGACATTGTATTTTTTAAGAATGAAATTACTAAAGGATGAATTTTGTAAATACCTAAAACTTCAAGCAGCCATGAGTGTGGAACCGAATCGTATGCTTTTTTATAATCAATAAACATTGTATATAAATCTGATTTATTTTTTTGGACTTGTTTTAGAATAACGGAATCAATAATCAACTGCTCTTTACACCCGTAACTAAATCTGCGACAGCCTTTTTGTTGTTCGGTTAAAATATTATTGTCTTCAATGTGTTTATATATTATATGTGTTAAACAAGAAGTTATTATTTTATAAATTGTTTGTAAGCACGTAATCGGTCTATACTTATCAGGATCCTTTAAATTATTGTAATCTTTGGGTAATAGATAAGTTGTTCCTACTGTTATGTAATTTGGCATACTACTTGGGTCCTTAACGAATTGATTTATATATTTGTACAGGAATGGGTGCATATAAGTAAATTTTTTATACCAGAAGTTGTGAATATAATCAGACCCAGGTGTTTTCCAACTATGAAGGTTTTTAATAACATTCTGAAACGTTTCGGATGGTATATTTTGGAATTGCATTTCTTTTGTCTGTAAATTCTGCTCTATTTCTGCTTGAATCCAAGACGCATTTTTATCGTGTGTAACATTGTCTTCCCAAATATCTGTCCAAAAAGTTTTTAAATCATCTGAAGTAGGGTATTGAACATTTTTACTATTTTCATTTATATTATTGTCTTTCAACGTCCTATAAAATTGTTTTTCGTTGAAATTAAATTGCTTATTTTGGGTTTTTCTAAGTGTACACTCCTTGTATCTTTTTAATCTACTTGAAGCTACTGATAATTTTTGTTTCAAGGTATCTAAAAATTCTGTCAATTCTTTATTTGTGTCTTCGTGTATCGTGTGTATTTTATAATTATCTAATATTGCTTCAACTTGTGTGCTTAATTTCTTATTTCTATTTCCATTTATATATTGTGTAAGACGTCCTATTTTAACTCTTAAATCTTTGACTTTATTTTCTAGTCTAATTTGCCACCTCATTTTCATCTTATTACGACATTGATTCATAACTTGAGTTGTTAACTTTAGGTTTGATCCATTTAGTTTAGCAGCGGTCCAAGCTGAGCAATATATTATGGTTTGCAGAGTCCAAAAATCTGTATCATCATTAATTATATGAGGTAAAATTTCACTATTGATAAAATTTACTATTTTAAATAAATATTTTGATGTTTTTTGTTTAGGTATATATATTCGTTCTGTTGCGCTAGTGTTCTTGAAAAAATCAAATGCTTCTTGAAATGTTTCTTTTATACATATATCTATTCCTCCTGTATTCATGTTGCTATTAGAAGATAATTCTGTTGGTGGTTCTGTTGTACAAGTGTGATTAATGTCAATATTTGTATCCGAAAGTAAGCTATTATTATGTATAAAACTATTATCTTGTTGTGTCTCCATGTTATGAGTAGTGTTTAAGTCATTAGCCACCTCCTGCTTTATAATTTGCAGTCTTTCATCTTTAATAAGTTTATTATTTATAATAACACGCCTCTGATCAGCTATTCGTTGTTCTGATAAGTGATTTAAATGTGGAAATTTGTTAATAAAATCTTCATACAATTGTGTTCTGTAATTTGTTAAATTTGCCTCTAATTCAGTTATTCTAAAATATGCCCTAATTATGGTCTCGTTATATTCCTGAGTCCATTTCATTCGTTTAAGTTGTTGGTTGGGGACCGTATTTAAGTTGTTTTGTGTGGAATGTTGTGTGTAGTTTTCTGTTAGGTGTTGTAATTCGTCTTGGGCCTCTTTATGTATCCTATCTATTGTATCTTGTGGTAACAATTTACTTCTAATTATTGCCCTTCGTTGGTCACCTACACGTTGTCGGCTAACAGTCATATCGGGAAATCTATCTAGGAATTTAGAATGTAATTGCGGAAGATATGTACTATTATCAGTTTCCATCTTAGTTAGAATGAAATATGTGCGTAGAATGAATTGGTTCATTTCGTTGCTCCATTTTCTACGCTTATTTAGAACGTTAGTGGTGGGCACAGACTTTGTAGCTTGTAAGTTAGCTTCCTGTGCAACATCCTCCAACGCTATATTAATGTTTGATGAAGAGGTAGGTGAAGGTGAGAATGAAGATGAAGATGAATTATGCGATGAACTTGGTGATGGTAGAGATGAAAATAGTGACACGTTTGAATCTGTATCTGAAATTTCGACTTCGTTCGTGGGTTTTATACTCTTAAATAACCCGTTAGAACCTCTACCATCACTACTACTACTACTACCCTCTTTCGCTTGGGGTAAACCCCGGTCTCTTCCGCTTCGCGGCCTCAAATTATATTTTATTGGAGATTTCTTCATTTCATGATCGGCCCCCTACGGGAGCCATGTGTATAGCAAGGGATCTAAATGTCCACCCTAACAGAGCCCGGCATGCTAGAGTAAGGCAAAATACTCTCCGAGGGCGCCAGATGTCGGAGAGGGACCGTTCGCGACTGAGCTCCCCCTCAGCCACGCATCCCTGGCACGGTGCCTTCACACATTGGATTGGGTGTCGAGCCATTTGCCAGTAGCTGACATAATTGCCAACTACTGCCCAGGGTGCACCGGTCTGTATACACAGACACTCGTGGAGGTTGCTCGACAAGCACCCCTTATTATTATTATTATTATTATTATTTTCTTTTTGGTTTTTTTGATTTCCAAAAAAAAAAAATTTTTTTTTTTTCCCCTCTTGTCCATACACCTTTTTAACTTTATTTGCGTATCGTATTAGTCAGATCGTGACGTGACAGTTTGTGCGCTACTCTCAGTACAGAGTTAAATAATTTCTCAATATAATAGCATAATACAAGAGCCACCTTTGAAAAAATACATACGGTCTCACTTTTTTGAAATACGTTGAAAACATTGTAAATTATTAAAACAAAAGAGTATAATATGAATTAAACGGAGGTGAATATGTATGGGAATATGTTATTATTATTATTACATATAAAACATTGTCTAGTATTTTAGTTTAGAATAGATTCGATTTAGAAATTGAAAAGTGATCTCGGAAAAGCAACGCGATCATTGAACGTAAGAAATATTAGCGAACCGGCGCACATGTCATCGTAATAAAAGATAATAAAAGAGAACGGAACCTAACTAGGTAGCAGTTGGCATTTCGCAGCAGTTGGTAGGAACGTGACGTAGTACGTGACGGGTAGGTAACACGCGTTAGTGGCCTGTATGGGGTAGTATATGGACGCTATATAATTGTGACGTTCGGTGTCGTCCGTCGGTCTGCGCGCGGTGGGTGTTGTACAAACCACGTGGCGGGGTGTTCGTGTATCGAAAGATAGACCCAACGGGCAACGTCAAACGCGGGGGGTGTTCGTGTATAGTGTCTTTTTAACTTTATTTGCGTATTTCTTTGTATTATTAGTCAGATCGTGACGTGACAGTTTGTGCGCTACTCTCAGTATAGAATTGAATAATTTCTCAATATAATAGCATAATACGTACGGAATCGAGGAACGATCTCACTTTTTACACGCTTTTTATTAGCTTCACCTGTATGTTTGTATGTTTGTTTGTATGTTTGTTTGTATGTTTGTAACCGACTTCTTTGGGCGCGATTTTGACCCACTTTAAACGGCCAGATTTCGTTCAAACTTTGTAGATTTATTTCACAATTATACTATTTACTGTTCCTTAATTGATTCCTAGATTCATTTAGATTTTCTACTTTTTAGTTAATTTTATCATAAAAGCGTACGCTTTTTATTAGCTTCACCTGTATGTTTGTTTGTATGTTTGTAACCGACTTCTTTGGGCGCGATTTTGACCCACTTTAAACGGCCAGATTTTGTTCAAACTTTGTAGATTTATTGAGGACCGATGAAAATACACGATTTTAATAATTTTGTACCATTGTCCTTATCAATATCCTCAGGATTAACGATTTTCGAGGCGAGAGAAAGCGCCTTATGGAGCGTTCAGGCAAAGTTACTAGATTGATTTTTAGCTTTGGAAAATAATAATATTATTTCCCTATAACTCAAATGTACTGAAACATATCTATAATGCCATCTTGTAGAATGATTTTTAGGATTCCGTACTCAAAGGATAAAACGAAACCCTCCGCTGTCTGTTCTTGAGACACAGGGCTTTATCTCTTAAACCGTAATAGATAGACACTTGATTTTTTTACAAACGATGCATGATGGTGGTCGCTATAACAACAAATACTAAAAATAATAAAATAAATATAGTTTAAAAAACTAAAAAACACGCTTTTATGTTAA